>JARQZK010003643.1:22500-207500 GCA_030704885.1 Cynegetis impunctata
CGTTGAATGTAACAAAAAATCACCCTGTATATATGTATATATATATATATATATATATATATATATATATATTATATATATATATATATATATATATATATATATATATATATATATATATATATATATATATATATATATATATATATATATTATATATATATATATATATATATAATATATATATATATATATATATATATATATATATATATATATATATATATATTATATATATATATATATATATATATATATATATATATATATATATATATATATATATATATATATATATATATATATATATATATAAATTGCAATTCAAGAAAATGTTTTTTTGATTTAAAAATCCAATTGCAGTCCTGACCGTTTCTATACTAGCGATCACTGCCTTTTGAACACATTCATTTTCGAATAATCTAGATCAAAAATATGATACTATGTTATATTTCTTCTTATGATTAGTTAGAAATTTATACAATTATTCCAAAAACAGAATGAAACCTTTGAAGGTTGCTAAGAAATGTGTTTATTTCTTACCTCATACCATAGCTGTTCTGATTTTTGGCATCGTTTTCACTTTAAAAATATTCAACATCATACCTACGCGGACGCCAGCAGTGAAAGCAAAAAAGTTCTACATGTTATAAATAATCCAGTATTTATTAATTTTTGTAATGTTGTAATGTTTATTAGTTGGTATCACCGAATGTCAAAAATGTCAATGTCAATCGGTGTTCAAGATGTAAGAGAAGAAGCTGTTTAGTTAAGTTGTAAAACTTGTAAAGTGATATAGAAATAAAATAGTGTATTAGCAGCCATTAATTTTCCTTATTTTATCATGTAACAGCAAACTGCCTCATATAAATTTATGCTGACAATAACAGGTTATGAGCCCACAGACACAGGATATTCAAGTAAAGAAAATAAATAAGTTTATTTTCAAACGTACAATAATGTCATTTCTCGATTGACAGGATTATCGAAAAGTTCTATTTCTCCGCCAAGGAGGAGAAGTGTTGCAACACTTTTCTGGCCGGCGGCAGGAAAAGTGTTACTATGCAAAAGATGAATTGGTAACCATGAACAAAAAATTCTCCAATTCAAACGTCATTTTCACTTTCAACCACTTCTCACCAGGTTGCGAATTATAACTATCAATTATTTTACTTTATATCTGTCAGAATCAATTTTGCGTGGCAACCGTAACTAGGAAAATGTTCCATAATTCATAACGATCGTGTTCGTAAGTGGATAGAATTATGTGCGTAAATATGAATCAATCCAAAAATAGATATTCAGATTTTTATGAATTTCAAAATGTTTGAAAATAAAATAACATATTTCATTCGGAGTAGAAGTGACTTTTCTTGGCTCGCTTTCAATTACCCGCCTCACTGCTCACTGCGTTCGGCGGATATGCTCAAGCTCGCCATGAAAAATGACACTCCTCCTCCTTATGAAATAATATACTGTTTTTGCTACTATTAAATTGATTGATGGAGGTTTGCTGAGTACTGTCCGAAATATTACAGTGTGATTCTTGGCAATCTTTTAATAGAAAGAAATTTATAAAGATACATGGTGTTCCATTACACCATATATTTCATTTTTAAGTTATCGCATCCAGAAGCAATTCTTGGATTTGAAAGTTTTTATTTTTGCCGGAGTCTATTATAACAGAAATTTTTTGAATAAATATATACACTGCCGCTTTTTCGTGAAATAAAAATTATTATTGAGATGTCTTTTCTAATCTTAGCGAGGTGGGATTCGTTGGTTGTTTCACTCACCTTTTTGCGTGAAAATAATTGATGATATGTGATTGTATATTTAAAAAAATAGAATTACCCACTTATATCATCTTTAGTTTCAATTTAATAAAGAATCCTGATAAAAATACAGGATTTTGAAATATATTCGATAGTTTTCGCATATTTAACTTGAAATTAGAGTAGCTACTCGGTAGACCAGCGGAAAGGTGTATCGCTTGTAAACCGAGGATATTGGGTTCGAGTCCCTCCTTTCTCTTGGGTAATGTGTATGTATGAAATTAAGTATGGTTCTAAAATTTGATCTGTTGGGTAATGACTTAGATTCAAGCCCATGGGCCGTTCGGAATCGGCGTAAAACTATAGGTCCCTTAAGTTGAAAAAAAATATTTGAAATGATGTCTTCATTTTTTTCTCCAGAAATTGTACATTGGACAAAAAAACATAAGAAAATCAATTTACTCCAATATTACAAAATATTGTGATATTCATTTTAATTTCGGAAGGCCTAAAAATTTATTTAAAAAATTGCCACTGATATTTCTGGAATAACTCCACTGGCAAAAATTAAAAAATTTTTCCCGCATCATAAAATGTCCCTTGTTGACCAGAGTACGCATACAACATATTTGATATGAATGTATAAGGTGGTGTCAAAGTCTATAAAATAAACTGTATTCTCAACCCTGTATATCTGTACCTACATTTTAGTGTTTCCGGTCACATGTTTCAACCACCTGAACTAAACTGACAGTACGCAGTCTTAAGGATGTACTTAAGTTATTCTTTGACTTGATAATAACTCCTCAATCAAATACAATGCAATCGACAATGTCTACTAACGATGACAACGAATATTGCTGACAAAAAAGACGAATGGCTCATCGCAGGAATCGCTACGAGCAACAAAGCGTGCATATGGATCCATGACGTCATAACCGTCATGTGACATTCAAGGCGGTTCATTTGAAAATTTCCTGCTTCGACATTCGATTTTTTAAATAAAAAAATAAAGGCCACAAAGTGAGGCGGCCATTCGCTAATTACTCAAAATAAAAATACCAAAATTTGTATTATATAAAAAAATATGATACTATTTAGGAACAAAAGGAAAAGATAAATTAATTATATAATAATATAAAAATATAAGAAAATGAGAAATTTAAAATAATTTCTTCAATAAGTTGGAAAACTATCTAGTAACATGAGATTTTGAAAAATAATAGAAATTTTACAGATTTATATTTCCTTTATTTAAAAGATTAAATTAAATTCCTTAAATATAAATGAACTTTCACTAAAACCCTACATGTAAGTATGATCAACACCTGTTTGAATATTAGTAATAGCTACAGTGGGTTCTAACAATAAAAGATGTATCATTTAGATTCGAATGGTAATGGATGCGGAATATTTTGACTTCCCTTTTTACATTTTTTAGGAAAAATCCTAGCTTGTGGTTCTATTTTTTGTTTTACATGAACATTTTCTTTGATCAAGTTCACCCATTGAATTGTAGATGTCAATAACCTGGTCCAACTTTTTCAAAACCTGAGTAGAGTTACTCTCTGATAAATCAAACTTATGATTGAAACCAAGAATAACCTCTATTTTCGATTTAAGTAAATCTCTATTATTTTCGAAACTTGAAGTCCAAACTTGACTCTTTTGAATATTCTTTAAAGCACTACAAGACAGAACTGGCTGAGAAACAGTTACACTTGCAGTTGCAACACTAGCCCCATCATTTACACATTCATGAATAGAATCCATCAGGCATACATGTATATGTTTACAAATATCACAGTTAATAACGCTGTCCGAATAGCTACATTCAAAGTTATGTAAGTAAACAAATTTTACAATTGAAACTTCTTAGCTGACATTCGTCATTACATATATTTGAAAGTTTTTCAACAATATAAGTATGTTCAATATCTGTAGATGAAATAACAATCCACTGATTTAAAGTGTTTTGTTTAATCATATTTTTTGGAATACTTTCTCCCCGTTTATGGCTATCCCTGATTTTTCAAATGTATATCAGTTTCCGTTTGGATGCAAACTTTTCTTTACATAAACCTTCATAGTTACACTCATATACTAAGTACCTCCTTATAAAAATATGATGCAGTATCCTATTATGCTTATTCAAAGCTTTGTGGAATGAGTAAATTCTGTTGAATGCAATGCATTCAAACATTATTGCAATTTTACACACATATACGTGCACAAAACGTGAAGATGAAAACCAAGAGCATGAAAAACAACTTTCTTCTGTTATGATTATAAACCTCGTTACGAACGGTTTATAAAATTTATACTGTTAAAATTCTGTGAAAACCAACTAGGAAAACATGACATTATAAAAAGTAAACAAAACATAAATGTGGGGTTAGGTTGTTAAAAATGACGTCATGGATCCATATGCAGGAATTCGGAACGGTACTGATTCCTGCGAAGAGTCATTCGTCAAAAAAGTGTGAGTAAGGTTAAAGCACAAACATTTATAACTCTTCTTCTGAGTTCTTCTTTCATTAATCCCAATAGTTGTCTAATCTATAGATCAGCTACAAAGGTTGGTGAATTTCCTTTGCTTAAAACCAGAACTATCAACATAGAATATCTCTGTAAAAATAGAAATTAAATATTTGTTACCTTCTTCCATTTTATTATTTTATGAAGAATTTTAACGAGACAACATACATTTAACACATTTATAGGCTCTAGCACCGTATATTATTGAACTAGTTTTGATGATAAACCGAGTTTAATTTGACATTTTCGCTTGCACCAAAATATAAACGGCGTTTATGCCGCCTTAAATCCCAGATATACCAAGTTTAGTTAAACGACGTTTTATAATAAAACGGTGCAAGGGCCCCATAGTGGTTAGTACACAAAAACCTAGGTAGATGAAATATTTACTGACAATTTTATTGTGTTTCTTCTATAAACCATATATGTACCAACAGATTCAAGCAAGTGAAATTGGCAAAATTAATCCAATCAATTATTCCTGAAGATATTCTAAGGGATAAATTTATTCATTGATTTATTTACAGAATTTGTTGGACCAACTAGTGAAACTTGTATTATACTTCAAGTAGATGAACTAAAACTAATTGTTGTTTTTCATTGTACAAAGAACTTTGAAGAATTGCAGATAATATTGAAGTTTAAAGTTAATATATTTCTGTTTGATAGAATTTAGTGGGTCTTACCAAGATAGTTTCCATAAAACTAATACTTTACAGGCTCTTGCACCGTTTTATTATAAAACGTCGTTCAACTGAACTTTGTTTAATTTTTAAACTACGTTTATTTTTCTGGTCGTTGCACCAAAGAATTATAACCGACCCATTGCTAAACTGCGTTTTTGTATTATTTTGGATGAAACAGCGATGTACATGAAGTAAAAAGAAGAAACAGAATTTATTTTTCTAACCTAGCTTTAATAGTAAAGAAGTTGTTTATTTTGTGATTTGAATTAAATATGCATCAAATGGAAGATAATAATAAAAGGAAAAGGTGACCACACTGATATTTTCCAGATAAAGCAGGAAACTGTGGATGTGTGAAGTCCAACAAATTGTCCTCCATGGGCATACAATTTTAATGCTAAAAGTAGCTGATTCATGGGGGACAACCTGTCCATTCCTACAAAGTTAGATAGGTTTAATGGGCACTCTACCCGTGATATCATATAAATTCTTTTTTTTTTGTGTGTATTTTTAATTATGGAGAGTCAATTTGCACTTATGAGTTGAATGAGTGCATTGTTCATTAGTATACATAAACTATAAATCCACGCCTTCAGTTCTGCTGGCCATATTTTTTACCACCTAGAGAGAATAACTGGCAAAATACATATAAGATGATTATTGTTGATTGAACAAAAAAATCTATAACAATAATACAATATAATCGGATACCAACACTTTTGCAACGCTTGACAATTGCCAAGCAAACATTTTTGAAATAAATATGTGTCTACTGTTACAGGCTACCATATTCCAGGAATTCTAGAACGTCCAAGTTGTCGTTATAGATATCAAACTCTTCATAAAACATTTAAAACAAAAATTCGAGTTTCCGCCAGCAAAAATCAAATTTTTAAGGAAAAAATAAACCGCCTCTTCTACAAATAACCTCAAAATTTACATAAACTTCAAATTAAACGCAGAAAATTGGGCCTTTAATTTATGCCGAGTTTAGGGCGTGTTAAACGCCGTATACTTGATACAATTTTGAACTTTCGACAATAGATAAATAAATTTTTAAAATATAAAAATTAAATCCACCTAAACAAGCGTTTTTCCTATAAATCTATTTGAAAATATATTAATTAATGCAGTTTCATCTTTGAAGTTTGGCAGTGGACAAAAAATCCTTTTTAGAAAATGTTCATTCACTCGATTGACGATGATTGAAAAATAGAAATCCTCTGCATTTTGTACATGATTGTATTTCGAGTAATATTAATCAGATTTATTTAGATTACTTAAAGGTTTCTATTGTGGAAATTTGAATCAAATTCAATGAGTCATGAGATAACTAAAATCATATTGTGAAAAACACTTTAGATTCAATGAGTTTTTAATGTACCCATATGTTTCTACTGACAAGAATAATAAATATATTGGGATATCAATTTTCAAAGTGGCACCATAAATCTGACAACCCCGCAGGGTACCTCTTTTACCAGTATTAATAATAAATTATATATGAAGGGTGCCACATCATTTGGGTGCCATAAATACAATACATCAAACATACGATATACGCTATGTGCTGCTTAAGCATTGATCATAGAGGGTGCCAGTTAATACAAAACATATACCTATATATATATATATATATATATATATATATACAAGGGCGTACCCAGGATTGAGTTTCGGGGGGGGCTGCATCAAAATGTAACATTTAAGTAAGAAATTAAATAATTTATTCATTAAATATAAACTTAAATATATGTTGTATATGAAACAAAACATATAGATATTTACCTATTGTACAAAATTCGCTAAATCAACATGTAAAATTTATGTAAGAAACATTTCCTCCTCAAATTATTTTGTTACTATTATAAATCTCGGGGGGTCTGCAGCCCCATGGCTCCCCCCTGGGTGCGCCACTGTATATATATATATATATAGGGTGTTCCTAAATTGAACGTACAAACGAAAAGGGGAGATTCCTCAAGTTAGTAAGCTATGGTGATTGTATTCAGTGTCAGTTCTGACACATCAAATTATTGAACGTTTGTGTTTTGAAAAGTAAAGGTGGTTGCATTTGTGGCTATTTACTCATTACGATTTTTATGACTGTCACAACAATATTTGATCAGAAAATATAAACCTCTACACATTTTAATATCAAAACATGCCGAATTTCACGAATTGCGAAATGACTGACATGCATTTCATGTATGGTCTTGCAAGTGGAAATTCAAGAGAAGCTAAGCGTCTTTATATGGAACGCTATCCCAATAGAGGGATTCCAGATCATCGAATGTTCTCTGATATTCATAGGCGTCTTTCAGAAGCTGGATCTTTTTACACGAAAAAAATTAATCCAAGAACCAGTACAAGAAAAATTAGTGTACTTTTGAATGCAAGTCATCAAGCTGTTTGGCGGATCTTGCGGTATTCTCTGCTATATCCTTATCACATTCAGAGGGTGCAAGCTCTTCTGCCTCGAGATTTTCATCCGAGGATTAATTTTTGTCAGTGATACCTCAATAGACGATTGAACAATTCTCATTTTGATTGCCAAATTCTATTCACTGATGAAGCCTGTTTCTCAAGGACTTCAATTATAAATTTTCATAATGAACACATATGGGCTGAGGAGAATCCGCATGGATATGTAGAAACTCATTTTCAAAAGCTATTCTCACTAAATGTGTGGGGTGGTAATATTGGCGATCATTTGATTGGTCCTTCCTTCTTGCCAGGTCGACTAACAGGTCAATCATGCAGACATTTTTTAGAAAACGATTTGCCCTCGTTATCGGAAGATATACCTCTTATGCTACGACGAGAAATGTGGTTCATGCATGACGGTGCTCCTGCTCATTTTTCAGTTTTGGCAAGGGAATATTTGGACGATAATTATGAAAACTGAGGTCCCCCCCTGGACGAAGGGAACTCAGTCATGGCCCGCCAGATCCCCAGACTTAAATAATTTAGATTTATTTTTATGGGGCCACCTGAAATCTCTAGTATACTCGACGCCAGTGAACACCGTAGAAGAACTGAGAAATCGTATAATAGGCGCGTTTGATACAGGAATACTCCGGGAGTGTTTGAAAGAGTTCGATCGTCTATGAGACGAAGAACAGAAGCTTGTATAAGAGTTGGGGAAAGACATTTTCAACATTTGCTGTAGTTCAGTCCTTTGCGGTTACTTAGTTTTCTTGTTATGATATTTTTTTTTGAGTTTTACGTTTCTTGTAGTATTACATTTTTTAAATGATTATACAAGTTTATCAAATCTTTATGAATCATCGCAACAGATCAGGAAAACCTCCATAAAAACTAATAATGAATTAATTCACCACAGCTTACAAACTGGCCTCCTTATCATAATTTGGATTCTTCCGAGGATTTCGAGAGGATCGTTCAAAATTTTTTTTCTCGAAATCAGTAGCAGATACGACAAAACTACACGAAAACGAAAAGTTTAGTATAATAATAAAGCTTCTTTTTACATTTTTTTCAAATTAACAGTTGCACACCAAAAAAAAGTTCTTGAGGAAAACAGGTGACAGTGTTCCAGAAAAAATATCACCCTGTAGATCTGCTATCGAAATTGCCATGTCACGTAGTGAACTCTCAAATGTAATATCTATGCCAAATTTATTTATGAGAAAAAAACTTGAAAAAAATTCACACTTCAACACTCTGTATCTCGAAAACGTTTGCGACCCCATGGGACTTCTTTTTCCTCAAACTTACTTAAGGAATTTCCCCTTTTCGTTTGTACGTTCAATTTTGGAACACCCTGAATATATATACATATATATATATATATATATATATATATATATATATATATATATGTATATATATATATATATATATATATATATATATATATATATATATATATATATATATATATATATATATATATATATATATATATATATATATATATATATATATTTATATATATATATATATATATATTGTATATATATATATATATATATATATATATATATATATATATTATATATATATATATTATATATATATATATATTATATATATTATATATATATATATATATATATATATATATATATATATCTATATATCTTATAAATATATATATATATATATATATATATATATATATATATATATATATATATATATATATATATATATATATATATATATATATATATATATATATATATTATATATATAAATATATTCCAAGAGATATCAATTATTGGTAACAGGTTTCTTTCAAAGCATTACATATCAAAATTAAAAATTACCAGGATGTTTCAATGGAGTTTCCATCTTCATCAGCTAAAATTGGGATAAATTGCAAGTCAGATGCTCAAATATGAAACATATACACATATACATAAAAATAAAATAAATTGACGAACATTCTGGTGAGAAACAATTTATTTTAATTTAGTGTATGTCTGTATATGTTTTATTTTTAAGCATTTGACTTGCATTTTATCCCAATTCAGCTGATGAAGATGGAAACTTCATTGAAACGTCCTGGTAATTTTTAATTTTGATATGTAATGCTTTGAAATAAACCTCTTATACCAATAATTGATATCTCTTGGAATAAATACGATAAACAGGTAAAAATCAAGAATTTAAGTATATAAATATATATATATATATATATATATATATATATATATATATATATATATATATATATATACCAGTGGCGGCTCGTGAGGTTTTGGTTTGAGGAGGCTACAAGAGGTGTTAAAAAATACACCAAAATTTTTAGGATTTCAAGGTCAACCGCCTTATAATTTAAAGAAAATCAAAGTAAAACAAGCACCCTAAGCTATTAATTTGTTTTCACTTTCGAGTGTCTACCTTGAGACCTACAACTCCTATTTACAATATTCACAAAAACTCTTCTCAGCCAATTAATCAATTCATCTATTCATCAAATTTTCTTTCACAAAATAGGTACCTACCTACCTACTTAACGAATTTGTTAACAGTTGGTGAGAGCAAATAAAAAGTTATTATATATTTTTGAAGATTAGCGGGATTCTGCGATCTTTAAAGTTAGCAAAATGATCTATAATATCCTCATAAAATTTTTTGTCTTTCGCCAAAAGTTTTACCAATTCATTTTCAATAGACAACAAACTAATATTTTTCAAACGATCCTGGCTCATTGAATTTCGTAAATAAGTTTTCTCATAAGAGTGGAAAACGAGCGCTCTACGGAAGCTGATGTCGCCGGGATAGAAACAATTAGACATAAGAGTTTATAAACTTGGGGTAAATCTTGATTCAAATCATTATCAAAAAGGTATTTAATAGTCCTCACATGATTTTCATTTTGCCCGAAAATTTCATTGTCATTATAAACAACACACAGTTCACTTTTTATGGCCACCGTATCAAAAAAAGTGTATTTTTGACATAAATTTTCCAAAAGGTTATCTGGAAAATTAGCCGAAAATCCGCTTAACAAATTTTTATTGAGTAAGTCGAAGAAATGCAGTTCTTTCAAATCAGAGAACCTTATTTTTATTTGACCCCTAATAGTATCCAAAATTTCATAAAATATTTGCTTATAGTGAAGCTCCATATCTGCGTAACTGACTTTCTTTCGTTTTGGTCTAAATTGAGTCGTATCATCAGTAGTTTGAAATACAGAAAATAGTTTTTTAAAATAAACTTCTGCACGAAATTCTGAAATTTTTTCCAAAAGAAACTTGAGCCGATTTCGTGAGTAAATTACATCTGAAAACTTGTGCTGTAAGATTTGAAAAACTAATTCTGTTTGTTCAAAAATTAATTTAAAGATGTTTAAAAAATATATAAATTCCTTATCTTGTAAGTAAGATATTAATCCGCGTGCTGTATTTAAAGTTAATTTATCGGTGAAAAATTCCTCACTTTCAACTGGGTGTGAATTAAATCCTCAAATCCTAAGCGGCCCCAAACAGAGACATTTTCACTAGTAAAAAGTAAACACTGCCAACAAAATAATTTATTTTTTACCGTGATCCGGTTAGGCAAGGATGTCTCTCATAATTCCTTGTATTGAAACCGCGGTTTTGTTGTCTGTTACGCTGCACCAAATTGTTTAATTCAGGGGTAGGTCGCAATGTTTTTATCAAAACTTTATCCTCATAACTTAGTGCACTAAAGTTATGGGATAACAAATATTCCACTAAGTCACCATTGAAATTTTTGAAATTAACTTCAGTAACCAAACTCATTTTAAAACAATACGCGAGCAATATAAGTAAACACGCTGCTGTTTTCGGCCATTAGTAACTACGATCACACTACGATTCAATTAATGCTTTCCAACGAATTCACTCGATGTCACGCGAAATTCTATAGTTGTGATTGGTCGACATTGTATGAGACTGGGTTCCTATCGGTGTTGCCATTTACATGTGTTTTGCTTTTCTATTGCAACGAAGTATTCATTCGGAGTATTTGCGCCGTTGTTTGCTTTTCTGTGGCGGGCATAATGAACGTTGAGAATATACCTTTCTAAGCCTCCGCAGCGTTGCCACAAATCTTGAAATGAATGAAATGCAGTAAATGTAAATACCTACTATCTTAGTTAATAAATTATATTATATAATGTAGGTTGAAACGAAGATAGGTGCATAAAATAATATGATTTTGATTAATATGAATATGCTGAATGCTAACTAGTCAATATAATATATAAGTGATACACGGAATATTATTGAGGAGGCTTAGCCTCCTTTGACTAGCCGCCCCTGATATATACACATATATATATATATATATATATATATATATATATATATATATATATATATATATATATATATATATATATATATATATATGTATATATATCTATGTGACCATTCGAAGCGTTTCATGTATATGAAAAAGGCTTTAATCATATCGATTTGGATTTATCAAGAAACAAAATGCTATGAACGATGGATATACGCATTCTTGAAAACCTTAAAATGTAATTCTGACATTGAATTATAAATTTGAGAATATGTATAGGATGGGTTATTTACAGAATACGTAAATTCAATTTTTAAAATTAAAACTAGAAAATAGCGGTTGGTCATCTAATTGTAGTAATGATCAGTACAAAACTAAATATATGGAATAGTACTTTCAAAGGAGGGGAATGATATTTCGAAAAATGTAGGTTTCAGATGTCTTGCTAAATTAATGCTCAACAGTTTTTGGGGTTAAATTTGGTAAACGGGACATTCTACCCAAAACTTCAAGAGCTTTGTAAACGAATTTTAAAACCCTTGAAAAAAATAGCACGTTATCAAAATTATCATATAGTGTAGCAACCAGAATCTAAAATTTATTCAGTACAATTGAATCGGTGATTGTTGAAAGGGTACTAAGTCCAAAAATGAAAGATTTGAGTAAATTGAAAAAATATGTTTAAAAGTTATTTATTTCATTTTATTGATACATGCAGTCAGCGTAATAAAAGTAAATGGGTCAGGAATCATTTATCTACAGAGAAATTATTATTATTTCCAATTTTTGTATTTTTTATTATTTTTTTAAAGCAAGGACTTACTGCCATTCAACAATCAGTAAAACAAAATTAAGTAGTTATGATTAAACTAATATACTTTATTGGAGAAATAACACATAGAAATGAACAATAATTCTTACAAACATACCAAATGATAAACAAGTACCTACTTATGAAGCAAAACCACGACAAATTATTCATCTTCAACCTCCTGTTCAGAGTTGAATGGAACTAAGTCCGCGACTTATTACCTTTCAACTCTCCCTGCAATCCAGTACGTACGTATTATTAGTGCTTCCTAGAATGGGACTTAATTCCTTTCAACACCAAACGGTCGGCGATATAATTTGGTATAGAAACCCATATCAAATACAATTTCAATGAAAAATGGACTTAGTACCCTTTCAACAATCACCGATTCAATTTAATAAAAGACGTCTGCTTCCTGAGAATGTTGATAGCCTCCCTTATGGTTTTTAACTCGTGAAATATATTTTATGAACTATTTGCCAAATTTGATAAATGAAGTTTCATATCTTTCAAAAAGTAGTTTCAGTAATGTTATGTTTTACGAGCAAGTAATGTATTTCGAAAAAAGAGGGTCAGAATAACTTTACAATGGAATTCAATTCAAAAATAATTCATCGAATGTACTAATAAATTTACTCGAATTGCCAGTGGCGTACAGTGAAAAGGATTAACATTTATATTCGTTCGATGTTTTATAATATAATAGGAAAGCTTGGAAGTATCAACTGAAAAAAATATTCATATGAAAATCACATTGAAAATTATCATCAATACGTACATAGTATTTTCTTCAAATTTTCAGAATAGCCATATTAAAGAAGATTATACCATATTAAGAATGAAATTTGAATTTACCATTTCATTATACCAAACAAAAATTTTTTTTCGATTAGTAGTCTTCATCGCGTCAGGTGCATAGAATTTGTAATTCGGAAGAGACGCATTACAATTTTGATTTGTTTCATTGGAGAAATGTGGAAAATATCATCGTTATTCAGAAATACATCACAAATATTCTGAGCAACGCACAAATTAAGTGAGTGTTTGAAATTGCCTCTTTCATTAGGGGTGTCTTGGGTGCATTCGAAATCGTAAAATATATAAACAAACTTTAATTGTTTGAATGTTAGGGAAATCTCTCATGAAACAATAATATCTGATTGATTTTTTACTACATTAAGTAGAGCAATATATAAAACCGCATTTGTGTGCCTCTTAAAATTAGAGTATCCTTTTCTGCACAATTCACGAAGGAATTGTGTAATAAAGACAGCCGTCAACGATTCGATCACGTTGAAGGAATTTTTCTCAATTTCTAATTAATAACTTATCTATTCACCTTTGACAAACTGTCACATCAATCAGATTTAATGTATACGGCTCTTTTTGAAAATACCTACACCTAACGAATTTATTACTTTGAACCCCTAATAAATAACATATCTAATCACCTTTTTTTGATGACATGTGTCATCATCAATCATGATTTAACAACTCACCTGTCACCATCAATCAAATTTATCGACCTTCACTTGTCACCACCCGTCATGATTGACTTCCGGTGAATCATTTCTATTTACATATATATATATATATATATATATATATATATATATATATATATATATATATATATATATATATATATATATATATATATATAGATATATATATATATATATATATATATATATATATATATATATATATATATATATATATATATATATATATATATATATATATATATATATATATATATATATATGTCACCAGAAGATAATAATAAGATCCGCAAATTTATACATTTCCTAGGAAATTTATAAACCTTCGTAGGATTATGAACGAGAGATAAATTGTATTATTTTACGCCCACATTTTCGCAAATTGATAAACTTACCGAACTCACGCGTAAAATAATAAGTAAGCAATAACCAAACGCCATATGTGCTCTGATTCGTTGATGAAGTCACATGTTCCTTCTCCACCGCCATTGTTCGCCACGGAACATAAACAAACCGGTTGCTCGTGTATTTTTGATGTTGTGTTGGAACTGTGAAAATAGTTTCATTTTGCTAAGGTTACTAAACTAGACCCATAATGAGCAACCTAGAACCTCTTTAATATCGTAGAACACCATTTCTGCTTTATTTTGCTTAAGTGTTTTATAGGTACCTACCTAGTTTTAAAGTAAAAATACTGTTAGGTATAGGTAATCGAAATTGATAAATTTGTAGTTTGGCAAGTCTGATTGTATCTAAGTCTACGGACACGAGCATTGCCACTGTCAACATCAACCAATCAGAGAGCAGGGTGTTATTGGCCGTATTTCAAAGAAGCGTAAAATTAAAAGCTCTTCTGTGATTGGTCGAACCGTTTAGAATCTTACGAATGAATATCTGTTAGTTTATAAATTCACCACGAGACGTCGCAAACTGATAAATTTGCAAAAATGTGGGCGTAAAATAATAGTAGTATAATTTATCTCTCGTTTAGAATCCTACGAAGGTTTGTAAATTTCCTAGGAAATTTATAAACTTGCGGATCTTTTTATTTTACGGTGACATATATAGGTATATATATATATATATATATATATATATATATATATATATATATATATATATAAATATATATATATATATATATATAATATATATATATATATATAT
Organism: Cynegetis impunctata; assembly: GCA_030704885.1. Classification (NCBI taxonomy): domain Eukaryota; kingdom Metazoa; phylum Arthropoda; class Insecta; order Coleoptera; family Coccinellidae; genus Cynegetis; species Cynegetis impunctata. The sequence continues at coordinate 37,727 of JARQZK010003643.1, forward strand.
ATATATATATATATATATATATATATATAATCTTTTGATAATTATTAGCAATAACAGGCTGGTTGAATCTTAAAAAACTCGATTTTATCAAAAAGTTGACGCCTCACCATGACATTCGCAATTGAAATTTCTTTGACATTTATTGATTTGAAAAAATTGAAAAAAACAGGGCTGCTTTGTATATGCTATTCAGTCTAATATTAATATTCAAAATTCTTATCATTAGATCGTAAGGGAAACCAAAGAAACCTTTACCTACGTAATGTTTGAAAATAATAATAATAGGGTACTATTTATCTAACAACAAAGAAATTAGTTATGGGAAAACATTAAAGAAGTGGAGTAGAATTATCGGAATAGTACGCTTATATGGAAGCAGCCGTTGACACGTGTTTCGGACTCTTTGGTCCTCATCAGAACGGCGTAGCTAAGTATTGGATTGAAAATTTGGAGATGAAAATAGTTTAATAAATAAAATCCTCTGTTATGGAAGAAAATCACTTATTTGTGGTTTATTGTTTGAACTCTCCGGTATGGGAGATTTGGTCAAACTTTGCCACGGAGGCGATTAATTCCATCCGAGAGATCTCAGAAAGAGTAAATTAATATTAAAAAAGAAAATTAGTTTTGGGAAAATATTAAACAAGTAAAGCAAAAATTATCGGTATAGTTCGTTTATATGGAAGTAGCCGTTTTTAATGAAATTTTTTATTAAAAAAACGAACTATACCGATAATTTTTGCTTTACTTGTTTAATATTTTCCCAAAACTAATTTTCTTTTTTAATATTAATTTACTCTTTCTGAGATCTCTCGGATGGAATTAATCGCCTCCGTGGCAAAGTTTGACCAAATCTCCCATACCGGAGAGTTCAAACAATAAACCACAAATAAGTGATTTTCTTCCATAACAGAGGATTTTATTTATTAAACTATTTTCATCTCCAAATTTTCAATCCAATACTTAGCTACGCCGTTCTGATGAGGACCAAAGAGTCCGAAACACGTGTCAACGGCTGCTTCCATATAAGCGTACTATTCCGATAATTCTACTCCACTTCTTTAATGTTTTCCCATAACTAATTTCTTTGTTGTTAGATAAATAGTACCCTATTATTATTATTTTCAAACATTACGTAGGTAAAGGTTTCTTTGGTTTCCCTTACGATCTAATGATAAGAATTTTGAATATTAATATTAGACTGAATAGCATATACAAAGCAGCCCTGTTTTATTCAATTTTTTCAAATCAATAAATGTCAAAGAAATTTCAATTGCGAATGTCATGGTGAGGCGTCAACTTTTTTGTTAAATCGAGTTTTTTAAGATTCAACCAGCCTGTTATTGCTAATAATTATCAAAAGATTAAAAATAGATCACAAAAAACAACAATTAGAATAAATATATATATATATATATATATATATATATATATATATATATATATATATATATTATATATATTTATATATATATATATATATAATAATTATATATATATATATATATATATATATATATATATATATATATATAATATATATATATATATATATATATATATATATATATATATATATATATATATATATATATAGTAGAAGGCTGTATTAAGAATATATCAGAAATTTGAGTTTAAGAATAGCTATAAACAATAGAATAGTGGTGTCATGATAATTTTGAAGTTAGGTCAGCCGAATGAAAAATGAAGTAATTTGCAAGTTCTAACCACTCATTCAGATCTCAAAATAGAAAAATATAAATGTTTATTTAACAATGTTTAACGTTATTTAATTAAGAAGCATTGCATTTTGTAAACATCTACTTCTAATTTAAAATTAATTTCCAAATTGTGATGTGAAAACTTCTCGTGATCGGTAATATTTCAATGATTTAAGATAGGTAACTACATGACAAGGAAGAGAAGAAATATGTTTTCATATTACATGAAATTTAATAACTTGCATGATACATTTTATTTTTCTAACACAATATTACCTCCTAAATAGACATTATTGTATATATTGCAATATAGTATTGAGTATTACTGGAAAAAAAATTATGTAACTGTCAAATTGTTATGGTCAATATTTTCCAACTATTCTATAAAGATATGTTTCACAAAACATGATTCATTCTGTTTTTGTAAGGTTCAATTGTAACTGTGCTGATTTTTAAACTCGTACTTTTTTCAAAAAAATTCTGAATTTCAGATCCGTAAACGAACTTGAAGACATGTTGCACGTGAAGGACCTGAACGAAATCTGCAAAAAACTAATAAAATCAAAGTTGCTAGGGAGCCATCAAGTCGATCTTTATTGGGGACCCAATTATGATTCATTTGCAGTTAATCCAGACAATGTGAAATTCACCAAAATCAACAAATTCAGAAGAGACGTGTTCAGCTATACCAGTAAGCAAGGGTTGTGCGATGCTGCCAAAAACGCTCATTGGTTTAATTTTCCTGGGCTGGCAAATATTAAACATCCTAGGACTTACGTATTGGCCAGAAATGGAGAAACATATGATTTTATTAAGGTGAGATTGATCACACAAAATTTCATGAAATAATGAGGTCAAATAATATTGCTAGTTCAAAAATTATTTAAATGGTAGAAAACTCTATCGCAGCGAGATGCTTTAGAAGAGCAGGTTTTCATGACGTATCCAGTTTTTAAAATATATTCATTGAATCATGATTTTTACTCCAAATTTTAAAAAAAATGCGCCCTCTAATGTGTAAACAATATTTATTTCCTCCCCGGGGGATCAATCCCCCAACCAATTCATATAGAAATTAATAGCATTCAAGATATCGTAAGGAAATATCTACCTACAAAGTTTCAACCCTATGGTAAAAATGGCCTTTTATCGTGTAAACAAGATTTGTTTCCCTGGAGGGTAAACCCCCAACCAATTCGCATTAAAACCTGTCCCATTCAATATATCAATTATTATATATATATATATATATATATATATATATATATATATATATATATATATATATATATATATATATATATATATATATATATATATATATATATCAATATTTATTACAACTTTGTTGTAAAAAAAATTTATTACAATAGCCCTTTCTCGGTTTGATCCTTACAAGAAATGGTCAGCAGGATTGAAAAAATAATAACAAAGAAGCTGCAAATGAGTGGGATAGTGTAAAAATTGAAAACCCTGTATTTGTATCATATTTTCGATAATTCTATAATTTTCTGTATCGTGAAAATTCTTATCAATTATAACAGTACCCCACACACTTTCAACTTCTTTGTTGTTATTTTTTTAATCCTTCTGACCATTTCTTGTATCGATAAAACCGAGTGGGCTATTGGAATAAATTGAAAACCCTGTATCTATTTCTATCATTTTTTCGAAAATTCTATGATTTTTTGTCTCGTGAAAATTCTTATCGATAATTACACCACCCCAATCACCTGCAGCTCATTCGTCATTACTTTTCCAACCCTGCTGAACTTGTCTAGTATCTATAAAACGAAGTAGGCTATTTTGATAAATGAATATCCTCACGTTTATGTGTTATTGTCATATTTTTTCGATGCGCTACCTATTTCTTGGAATTGTGGCATTGTAATGAGGCCAGAAATCGTTGTAATTAATTGTAATCAATTGTAATTAAATACAGAAAAGTTCTTAATGAAAAATAATTATTATTGTATAAGTGTGCTACAGCTTTAGACTAATTCGTCACCACAACTCGAGTTCTGCAAATGATGTAATAAATTTGGGAATAGGTGTAATAAATTGTAATCAATGTGTAAAAAATTCAAGTAGAGTGAAATAGTGTAATGCATTATTGAAGAAAGCAATCCTAATAGCTACAAAAGTCACACTACCTTCACCAGATACAATACAAATACATATATTATTTCAAATTACTCTATTAATATTTTATAACTTTTTTCATTGGTATTAGACAAGTAGGGTAGACCGGGGAAGATTGCAACAGGTAAGGATTGCCGAATATATATGCCATAGACATGGGAGTTTTTGGCTTAGAGCGCAAACGAATATATATATTCAATTTCAGATTTCAAAATACAATTTTTAGATATCCGATTTCAGTATCGCCCAGCCATTCCTCACTGGGATTTCGCGACATTTTTATAACCAAAACTCTGCCGGCTAATCAGTTGAAAAGTCTTAACTCAATAATCCAAATCAAAACTATTTAAATTTTATCTATATATATATATATATATATATATATATATATATATATATATATATATATATATATATATATATATATATATATACATTTCACTAAGTTAACTAATTTTATTTTTCTTCACTCGAAACAAACACGTAATAAAAAACTAGCAAATTCACTGTTATGGTGATACAGACTGACCGTAACGCGCGCATATGCAATATGCTAAAAGTGCATTAGATTTCCGCAACCGACAAACAAACAAAATCGGAACCGCAAAATTTGCTCCATTTTTTTTATTCCACAATTTAACGTTTGGTTAGAGAGAGAGAAAGAGGAAAGCGAATGTTTACTCATCAGTTTGCATTTGGATACACATTTCTGAACGCAAACGGATATGTATCCGACTTCAGATTTCAGAATCCCATTTTTAGGGTTCCGTACCCAAAGGGTGAAAACGGAACCCTATTACTAATAGACGAGCGGCGTACCCCCAAAATTATGACACCTACCCATAACTTTTTGGTAACCGACAAATTTTGATACCAAAATGTTCGTTGCAAAAATATGCACAACTTTTCTCTATAAAATTTTTCGATCGGAGTGGGGGAACATTGTGTTTTTTGAGAAAAATTGGTTTTTTTTTCGAAAGTAATACGAGCGCGGATTACGATTCAACTCGCTGTCAATTTTTTCCACTTTTATATATTGAAATGAAACTTTTACGGTTTGATCGTGATATTAAGTACTTTCAAAAAATGTTTAGATTGATAACTAAAGTTGGCCTGTTTTGATGTTACGTAACTATATATAATTATTTAACGAATAATCGGGTTTTCATTACCAAAAAGTTATGGGTTCTTCATTAACGAGAGCTCTTTTTTGGGGTACGCCGCTCGCCTATAAGACTTCGCTGTCCGTCTGTCCGTCCGTCCGTCTGTGACCAGGATGTATCTCAAGAACCGCAATAGCTAGACAGTTGAAATTATTTGAAAAAACACTAAAAAAATGAAATAAATATTTATTTTTCACTTGTATATAATATGTTTATTTCACCTTGGATACGGTTGCTATAAACACACTCATTATGCCCTAGGCCATTATGCCCGCATTTGCGGGCATAATGGATTCGAAACGCCCGCTTATTGTACTAGGAGAAATGAAGCAAATTTCATCGATTGAATACTTCATAATCCTTGTCGTATACGACTCGGGATTTCTCTGGCAATGAATTATTCGCAGCTTTGGCTGCATTTTCTATGATATTCTTGGGTAAATTCATTTTCATTTTCATTATTTCTATAATAAACTACACAAAGAAACAGCATGACATTCACTGAATATGATGACAAAAATATTCACAAACGTCAAACTATCAACAAATGACATGCCTACTATGAGAAGGAAAATGGATAGGAGCAATGAAACGATTTTAAAATCGCTTTTTCATCATAATATAATAATTTTTTCGTGAAAAATAAAATCTTGTATGCACCGCGTGCGTTACTAGATCCTTATGCCCATCGGGCAACATTCATCCCTCGGGCCAGAGGCCCTCGGGCCGAATGTTTCCCTCAGGGCATAAGGATCTATATAACGCATTTGGTACATAAATAACTATTTAAGGAGGCTCCCATACAACAAACGCAATTTTTTTGCCCTTTTTTGCTCGGTATCAATAATGGCAACAGGTAGGCATATTCACAAAACACTCAGTTGCATTTTTACTTTAATAATAAAATTAAAATAAAATAAATATTCAACCGGGGGCTCTATGGTACGGAACCCTTCGTGCGCGAGTCCGACAGGCACTTGGCCGATTATTAGATATCTGACTTTAGATTTCCGTAACCGACGAACAAAATCTATGAATAAAGCGTTTTGAAATTCCTAAATATAATTAACTTCTCAATTTGTTATCAGTGTGAAATAAAAATACGATATATTTGCATGTATTGAATATCATTTTGGTATTCATTTAACACAACATTTTAGGTTAATAAAAATGATTTTCATTCAAACAAAGCATGGGCCAAAATAAACTTACATAATGCTCTTGCATTACGGTCTATTTGAGCTCAACTAGTCCGAAAAACTGATTATGACGATATAATCGACGTTTTCGCGCGGACCAAAGACAGGACAAAGAAATTTTCAAATTGATTAATATTAAAAAATAAAGTTTATTATTCATTTGTCCCTAATAACTGTATAGTGGGACAAAGTAAAGTACATCAATTTTATGAGTAGTTGACATTTATTTTTTTTCCAATTATTTTTTAATTTAACTAATAGTGTTAGAGCAAGATCCCAGAGCCGCCAGACGTACCTCATTTTTTCAGTAATAAAATTTTTAGGATGAAGTAGTGCTCGTATGTACTTTCAATGTATGGATGGATACTCGCTATATTGTGCCGACGGCCAATTTCCAGGTATCAGGTGCTAAAGATGAAAAAAAACTCGACCTACTTAATACCTTATTTTATCACACTTGATTTTTATATATGATACTCAGGGAACCATTTCAATACTTTATGCAAGCTGCCAGACCGATCGTATGGGCCAAACATCCCGCCAGACACACATTTATAGCGTTCTCCATTGGTAGAACTAGTGCGCACTGAGTGCAATTTTTATGATGCATTGGTAAGCTTAGTGTGAGGGTTCTTGATCCATTGGGAAACTAGTGCAGTAGAAATTGAACTGAGTGCATATTTTTTGGCACGAGGTACTAGAGCTCGTGCCGGGGTCAGTGCAGTTATTTGATTTGAATGAATAACAAAATACTCAATATTGAGAACTTTAAATTAATAATTTTATAAAGTTTTACCATGATCTAATAAAAAATTATTCCTGTACTGCTTCGTGACGGTTGAATATAATGGAATATACATTTTGTTGTGTGAAAATAATCCAGAAAATTGTTATTGAATGATTTAAACTTTATATAGTTACTTGAACCAATTTTTAGAGAATAAATGTATGTACCTACTTCAAGAGTTATAATATTAATTAGTTGTTTTGCCAGTTTTTTCAGCTAACATATAGTAATAGTTAATTTCATCACCTTATAGGAAATATCTTGCATTTTATAATTACTTATATAAAGTTTTAAAGATCAAAATTGGAAAAAAATCTTAATCAGTGAATCAATACACTTTATACGAGGTAAATTACTGACTGCATGGTTACCTTAGCATAAAACCTAGCTGTCAAAACCTTCCATTCTATAAATATTTGGTAGAAGTCTTTCAATGAAACCATACTATTATTTATCAAATCAATAATGTAAGAACAGGTAAATCATCGTTATCTGTAATCAAAACACACTCTCTCAAGAAGCAGTCTGGCCAGAAAAAGTTTAAATAAAAATACTCAGTTGTCAACTTAAAAAGCGTATCCCTGTCATCAATAGGGACACAAAGGGTTACTAATTCGTTATTAATTGCAAATGGAAGGTTTATTTCTTGGGTAATCTAACATAACCTCAAAAAACGAACAGCTGTAGTGTTACCGAAACGGAATTTATAAAAGTTGTGATCCATTGGGACTGCCCTAGGGCAGCTTTGTGACAGAACTAATCGAGTTTCAGTGCCGCACCAGTTTTACCAATGGAGAACGCTATTAGTGTGAGTATGACAGTATGAGCGAAATGTCATAATTCGCCAATTTAAAAATGAAAATAATAATATCGAAAGTACGTATACTCAAACATAGAACATGCTTGAGTAGACAGTAAATATAGAAGGGAGTTCGACGCTCATGGATAATCACTATCGCGCTTAAAATGGGCGAATCATGACATTTCGCTCGTACTGTCATACTCACACTTAATGTGTGTCTGGCCGGATGTTTGGCCCATACGATCGGTCTGGCAGCTTGCATAAAGTATTGAAATGGTTCCCTGAGTATCATATATAAAAATCAAGTGTGAGAATATAAGCTAAGCAGGTCGAGTTTTTTCCATTTTTGGCACCTGATACCTGGAAATTGGCCGTCGGCACAAGATAGCGAGTATCCATACATTGAAAGTACATACGAGCACTACTTCATCCCACAAATTTTATTACTGAAAAAATAAGGGACGTCTGGCAGCTCTGGGATCTTGGACTAATTGTACTCCGTTAATTAGCAATAATTGTGGTCAATCAGCTACTCAAAAAATAAAATACTTTATCTATGGTCACTAATTAATAAATAAAAGGTGCATTTTGTGTGGGAACTAAATAATTGGACAGTATAAAGTAACTGTCAAACATGAAACAAGATTAAAGAAGTAGGAGGCGAGAACAATACAGTTGGAAATGTAAGTTAATTCTATAGTTAAATTGTTATCGTATTGTGTGAATCATTGTATGTATTGAACAATGGGGTGTGGTATCTTCCAGTTCAGAAATTCGAGAATTAGTGATTAAAAGTTATTGTCGCAATAAAACAAAGTGAAGTAGCTTCTGAACTTAATATTCCTTAATCTACAGTATGGAATATAATTAAACATCATGGAGAAAACAGTAATATCTTGGATAAAAGGGGTAAAGGTCTAAGTCGCTCAAAAATAGTTTTTGACATGAATAAAAGAGTATAATTATGCGAAAAAGGCTAAAGAAGTAATTTAAGGCCAGTGACGGCTGAGTGGAATCACGAAACGGAAATCACGAAACGGGACTCAATTTGCCAAGGGAATGCTGTCGCAAGTGGATAAATTAAAGTGGACTAAATTAAGTTTTATAAGGTTGAATTTATAGGTAACAATTCAAAAGTGTGTTTTAAAAAATGTTATATTCTTATAGGCAAAGTAAAAACCACTGTTAACGGCAAAACAAAAGCAAGCCAGACTCACATGGGCAAAATCTAAATTGTCTTGGTCAGTAGAAGATTGGTCCCCAGTAATTTTTAGCGATGAATCAAGTTCGACGTATGCGTTGGTGATTACTGCAAACGCGCGATTCGCATAAAGAATTAAGCCGCGATTTCCTCCACGGTTGCTGGTTGTCGGCGACTACGACCCAGTCGCAGCGACTGATTCGCCATGAACTTTCTGTTTCGCTCCAGTTGATGACAAAGCGAATTTAGTGAAAAAAATGGACTACGCTAGAAGAAAATGTTCAAGGCTTTTCACAAGAATAGCTTGAAAAAAACTGTAAAATTTCATAAATAAATGATGATTGGGGGTTGTATGGCTGCATCAGGATTAGGATGCTTTGAATTCATTGATGGTACCGTGAATGCCGTGAAATATCAACAAACACTTGAAAACAGTCTACTACCAAGTATCGTGAAGTTAAATACTGGTGAAATCTATATTTTTCAACAGGATGGGGCATCCTGTCATAAGGCTCAAACAACAAAAAATGGTTTGGAGACCACAATGTAAATTTTCTTTCTTGACCTTTTAACAGTCCTGTCCTTAATATCATAGAAACAGTATGTAATCAAATGAAAAAGTCATTGAGGAACAACCCACAGCGGACATTACCACAAATTAAAGACAAAATAGAGCAGATTTGGAATGGATTTGCCCCCGAACAATGCAGATCTTCAATCCAATCAAATGATCCATTTTAAAAATTGAAATTTGTTCTATGTTCCATTATTTAGTTGCCACACAAAATTCACCTTTTCTGTTAATATGTGATGATAGAAAAAGTATTTTATTTTTTGCTTTGCTGATTGACCACTATTATCAGTAATTAACTGAATACGCCATAATCGAATGAAAAAATAATTAGAAAAAAATAACGGTCAACTGCCTGTATACCTAGTTGATGTATTTTACTTTGTCTCAATACATAGTTGTTAGGGCTCGTAATAATATGAGTTTTTGCATAATAGAATAAGTGCAACTCAATTGTATTGAACTTCATGAACCTGAATTTTGTTGATTATTTTTTTCGTAAAATTTTCAACCAATCAGAACGATCAATTTAGTTAAGTTACCTTGTATAATTTCGATAATACCTGATTATACATAGAGTAGCTCTACCAATCGAAAACTAACAGGACCGTCAAATTTTGACGTTTATCAATAACTGTTTAAAAATGAGTCGATTCGGAGATTTTTACCTAATTTACTCAATGAATAATCGTATCAAATACAATCGGTATTTCAAAATAAACACGGTTATACATCCCAAACTTCCTGCATAATTACAAATCGTGTCAGTTTGACAGAATAATCCTCCCGCTTCGCGGTCGGATTATTTAGACTGTCAAACTGAGACTCTTTGTAATGATGCAACAAGTTATCGATGTATAACCTGATTATTTTGAAGTACTTATAGTATTACTACGGATAATAATATAACAATGTTTAAAAACCATAGATGGGGATGTATATATTATTAGTGCTGACCATTCAATTATAGTAGGGGAGCTCAAGCGGGGATTTTGGGATTTAGTCAAGCGCGGCAAAATAACATATGAGGGAAAACTTTGCACTCTGTTGAGTACCCCCACCATACATGAACCCTTGATATGGAGGCATTCGTCTAGGGCAGCCGATCAGATTAGAAAAAAAAATCGGTCGTAAGAAAAACTCGAACGCGTCAGATAAGGCAAGGTGAATTATTTACATGCAGAAGAGTATGCATTCCACTAATTTGACGATTATTTGCGCGGCATAAGGAAACAGGAAACTCACAAAGTTGCAAAAAAAAATCACCTTGACATTCTAGAGCACGGTTGAATTTTTTTTTCCATTTTGAAGGAAATGTCACGATTTTTTTCCAATTTTGAAGGAAATGTCACGACTTTTTGCATTTTCGAGTATCGGCCATGAGTTTTCGTCCCGTCCAAATCGTCAGTCTTTTGAATTTTTTTTTGCAGATTTCAACCCCTTTGAATTGTTACAGTCACCATTTAAACCGGCAGATGAACCTACCTTCGTTATCAAAGATATGAGGGGTGTTTAAACTATTAATATCTGACGCGCTAGAGTATTTCTATTTAACGATTTTTTTTATACATTTTTGTACATTTGTACACGTTTACCCCCCATACATCATATAACCTTTTTTTCGTTTTAGCATCTAATCTTCACTATCCAAAAGGTCCTCACGGCGCTCGGGTTAATTCCCTTTTAGCATCTCGGGCTCCCCTACTATTAAAATCGAAGAAAAGATGAGCAAAAATAAAAATAGTTATCAAAATCGTTGACATAACATTTTCTGTATTCACTGAAAACTGCATACTCACGTAAACGTCAACTAATTCACTTGACATCGATTCCATTCGTTTCTTTCACTCTGATAAAAATGAAATAGATAATTTTGCGTTTATTCATTTATATTAATATTAACAGAACAATTATCGAAAATAAACGAAGGCATTAAATTTATAGATAAATCAATTTTTTAAAATCTAACAATAATAATATCATAACAATGTAAATGATGTTCTCTAGTTTAGATATACGTTCTAAGTGTGACGTCATGCAGTGAATAAAGAACCATTATTCACTAGTGAATAATAGGTAGTGTTACACTTTAGGAAGCACATGTATAATGAATATTTTATAATACAGTCGTGGACAAAATTATTTTATGTTCATGAAAATGACACACAGCACTCAAATGAGGCAACTGAAGAACTCTAATTAAATGTGTTACTACTATTACTGAACTTTTTTCCGCGTGTCACATTACAGAATGACATCATTGAAACGAGTAACTGACATGAGTTATGAATGTATTATCATCAACAGTTTATGAACTCTTGTTGAATCTAAAAAATGTTCTTGAAACGTTTATATGAGAAATTGAAAAATGTTTAGTTCATCACAGAGGCAGTACAAAAAAATCAGTGCTTTTCGTAGATACTTTCTAGATATATGTAATATGAAGAAGTACAAGAAAATTCTCAAAATAGAAAACGGTTTCTACGATGTGGTGAAACGATTAATCTGTACTCAATATTGAAGCACCTAAAAGAAAAATTGTCTTTCACAATAATATAAAATTTTTTATCAATCAATTAATTTTACTAATCTATAACTATTATTTTTAAGGATTTTCGACGCACAGCTGCCATGTCCCTACTGAAATGGGTCATAAAAAGTCATGAAGCCAAAGATTGTAAGATTGTCAGCAATTCTGGAAAAGTACCATTAGAAGTTTTTCAGTTTGCCGCGAATGAGTGTTGCAAAATCGTCATAGAAGCCAATAATGAAGACATAGATCTACCACTGAAAGAGGTAGGTATTCATTCAGTATCTATCAAGCCGATTTCAGATCTACTTTCAAAATATCTTCACTTAGGATTTTCACTCATGATCAAATGTATGATAATATTTGGAATATATATATATATATATATATATATATATATATATATATATATATATATATATATATATATATATATATATATATATATATATATATTAGCCCAGTCAATAAATACCCGAAAACATGAAACCTAGAAAAAAATTAGAGTAAAGCTGAATTTTTCCCCATGGATAAACAACAACCAAAGGAAGTCCCCAAAAATCCCCCTGGAGCTTCATCCCCTACCCCCCTCCCCTCAAAAAATGAAAATGTCACTAATTGTGGAATCCACTAAATCTACGCTAATAATGAACGGATCAATTTGAATTATTTTTTGTTTTGTTTGTCATAACTTAGGCTATAATAATAGTCCTTCTCGTTTTCACGGTAAACCTAATAGTTTCTTCATAAATAAATGTACCTAATTGCTCGGAAAAACAATTTTTTAACCCCAAAACTTTGTATTTTTGGGTATATGTTTTTTGAATATCACATTTCAGGAAAAAATTTAAAATAAAACTTGTAGATTATTCAATTGTGAATTTAATTATGTGAGGTTTACGTGCTTGGTGGCGCAGTATAGGGGGGAAGCAGCAACACTCTTTGACTGCGATTTGTACATACAGTGTCGTTATATAAAATTATTGAAAATATGTGTCAAATAAGTATATGGAAAATATTATAAGGTGCTGTGGGGTAACTGGGCCTTGGGGTATCTGGGCCATGGGTAATTTATATCCACATGTTAGGGTATTTCAAGCTAATTTAGTTGGTAGACCTGTTTCTTGTTTGGGTTTTTGTAAAACAACAACTGTAACCTCTTTTGCAGCAAGTTTTGTACTGTGAGTTTCATATAAAGTTTCGACTTGAAAAAACTGGAAACAAAGTGCTTCGTTATCAGTTTCGAACGAGCTTCATTAAAATTCTGTAAGTATCTATTTCATATTTACTATCCTATAATAAACTTAACAATTACTTTCCACTATTTATACATGTCTTTAATCGTTTTCTAACCATTGATTGCATTTAGTTGGGGTGGCCCAGTTACCCCGAAAATATTGAAGAAATAAGGTAACTGGGCCATGGCCATGGAGTAACTGGGTTCACTTGGATCCAGTTACCCCGAGTTGGGTCCAGTTACCCCACCACGAAATATAATATAATGGAATAAATATTAGTCTCATCTAAGTTAACCATCAAGCTTGTAATAATGATTGCAGGTGATGGTGCGGAATTATATAAGAAAAACCGAGAAGGGTGCTGGAGCTGCATATACACCAGAAGATTTGGAGAAGTCCCTCAGCGATGTTCAGAATGGTAACATGACCATCCGAGGAGCAACTACTGCGTACAACGTACCTCGCAGTACTTTGAAACATCGAGTACATGGAACTCGAGGAAAAGGCAATCCAAAGATGGTAAAGGTGAAGGGGGTGTACAATCTTACTTATCTGCACAAGATGAGGAGGAACTGGCCAATTGCATAAGAACTATGGATAGAAATGGATTTGGTCTAACGCGCGAAGAAGTATTAGATCTGGTCCAGTGCTATATTGTTCATTTCCTTCAGACAAAGACACCGTTTGTCTATTCAGTTGCCTCAAAATATTGAGCATGCTAGAACTGACCAAACCAATCCATGGGTTGCTTATGATTTTTTAAAAAGTTGACCAAAGTTGTGAAAGAACTTGGATTCGAGCAGAAACCTGGACAGATTTTTAATTGCGATCGGTGAAACTGGGTTTTGCCATGACCCTTCGAAGACTAGAATTGTTGGCGCGATAAATGAGCAAAGCAAACGTAAAACAAACTCAACTGGCAGAGAAAATACAACAACGTTGCTGTATGCGTCTGCAGATGGGACAATGTTACCATTGTTGTGTGTTTTCAAGGGAAAATATGTCATGGAAAATTAGATAGACAGAGAACTTACGACACAAACAGCTGTTTCAGTGAGTGAAGGAGGTTGAATGGAAACCACCCTCTTTTTCCACTGGTTTCGAGATGTATTTTTGAAAAATATAGGTGAACAAAAACCAGTTTAATTGATTTATGATGGCCACACGACCCATATTTCCACAGATCTAATAAGGCTGGCACAAAAAAATGAAGTGACAATCATGAAACTGCCACCACACACCACCCATGCACTTCAACCACTTGATGTTGCCGTTATCAAGAGTCTTAAGTCAAAATGGGACAAAGAAAAGAAATGTTTTCATTCTTTTTAATTACTTCCTTAGTAATATACCCATGTTTTAAAGGTTTTGCAGTAGTTTTTTACATTAAAAACCCTTCACCCTTAACCCTTTACTTCACACACCCCAGCGGTATTTCGGTTACATCACCTATAAGTTATTTTTCCATTGTAGTTGGAGACAACTTATTATTTTTTATAAGTAAATAGAAGGTCAAGCGAAAGGCCCAGATACCCCAGGCAGCTGCTCCTGTGTTGTTATGGAAAATCGGGTGGGTGGGTCCAGTTGCCCCCAAAGTGTGGGGCAACTGGGCCCTCTTGTCACAAAAAATATATATAAATTAAAAATGTTGAACTACTGAAATGTGGCATATAAATAATACATCATTTATAAGAACACATCGAAATGTATAACCACACGCAACTTTTATCAGTGTCTGTCGATATTTACTTTTCTTAGTGACCTCTTAAAGTAGAAATTCTAAAGTCACGATGTAAAATCATGGCCCATTTACCCCACAGCACCTTAATTGATTTTGACGGATATCCTGAAGAGCCTACTATCAGGAATGAAGAGCTGAACTGAAGGGTATCAAGACATTCATCTTGCGATATCGTGTTCGGGAGAAACGCGATATAAATATTCCACATGTCTGATGTTGAGAATCGGTATCATAACTGAATTTGTGTAAGGGCTTATTCCAAAACCATAGTTGTTAGCCAACATAATATAATACAATTTGACCTCATTTCGCAAAATTATATGGAGCATTAACTTTTTTTATCCTCTTACGTTATTTTGAAGAATTGAATAATACCTATATTATTACTTCATAATAGAATCAGGGAAATTTAAGATTATCGAATCGATCCTCAGTGAAGTATTTACGTATTTTTATGACTTCAGTAACTGTAAGTGATCTGGGATATTAACTAGTACAAGTATCGACAGATCTTTCCTAGACCCGTGAAAGTGACCTATGTATTTATAGTATTTCCGAATATATGCATTTTATGTGGTCCCGGAAGAGGGTATTCCCGGTTTGCTCGTCCTCAAAAAAACTTATATTTATTCATAAGGAAGCAATATTTGGAGCAATTTTCGCTTATATTTGTTAAAAATGCCAATATGTGAACATTGATATCAATATTGTGTCATTTTGAATATAGTCGAGGGACTTTAGACATTTAGCACTCCGGGAAATTTTCACCGATTTTCATAATTTTTTTACCTGAGAACACTTCGAAATTTTTTTATTCTATTAATATTTCTTTTCAACAGTAAATTCACGTAATTGGTGTTTTTGAAGATACTGATTGTAATATTGCTGTGGAAAATGAAGAATATGCAGTAACTTATACTATATTTTCAGTTTATCATCAAAAGTCTTTTTATTTCGAAACTTATGAGTTGATATCGTCAATATCGTTTTCGTTTGAGTCGTCGGCTCTAATGACCGGTGCTGCATTTATTGAGTTCGATCCGGTGCATACACCACAAACTCCGGTGCAGTGTAATCCACTCTTTCTACAACCACACGCTGGCACACATCTTTTCTGGCAGTTGCAGAAAATAGTTTTCAGGATGTTCACTGGGGCCGCTTGCTGCTTCATAATCACAGGTTTCAGAAATTGATTATGATATCTCCAACTCCACTTCGTTGGAGATATTTTCCTCCTAATCCAAAGTTGTACCTGGAGATATGCCCTCTTAAGATGCTCGGCTGGTGCGTTTTCAATCGGGGCAAAGCGTGCAACTAGGTTGCTCTGGTATTTTTAGCTGTCGCCTTGATGAAACTCTCGTACCTAGGTTGAAATGAAAAAAAATATCATTAAGATCACAATATCATTACTTCAATACCCAATATTAATACACGCCTGAATTCGTTCAGCGATTTTTTAGATGTCGGGGCTCCATACAATGCGAGAATGCATGTAATCCCCGCATCAAGGAGATTTGTGACGTCCGCATTCTCCGCTTTGAATACCCCAGCTAGGGCATGAAGATCCGCTCTCCTCTAAAAGACTTTGTCGAAATTATTTTTGCCTTTATTATAAATAGTTGACGTAGTATTGCATTCTGTCAGTGCTTGTATAAATAGTAAGTGTTATTGGCAGTTAGGTTATTTGTTTTTTAAGCCATTGGAAGAGAACGCTCTCCTCTATTTTTCCCTTTGGAAAGGTTTCAAATAATAAATTTCCTTATTATCAGGCGTGAGCGCAGTCAGAATAATTAAAACATCGATGTCTTCAGCTACAACAACATCATTTTCTCCAACAATATCAATACCTATAGTAACGATTGATGTATCTACATCACTTTCATCTTGAGGAGGCAAGATGTTATCTGCCGTCAGGAACTCCCTTAACATCGAAATGAGGTGTGAATTATTATTGCTGTTGGCTAAAAACTTGTCTTGTGCGATTTTCAGGGACATATCCTCAAAAATACAATCCACTGAAGCATTTTTCAGGAAACGGAGATTTCTTTCCATAGATTTCGTTCCATCTTCATTATAGCCATCAAAAATGACGAGGACACATTGTTCCCGTAATTATTTTTCAAGTATCTCACGTAAGCTCCGCAGATACTTCCAAACTTTTCCTCCGGTTGCCATTTAACACGGTGTAAAAGCATTCCTCCATCAACAATAAAGACGGGTTGTTCGATATTTTTAATATTCATTGGTATTGACGGGAACAGATCAAGAAATGTTGATTTTTCAGTTTCTCGCATTCCTGCCTCATTAGAAAGAGATAGCGGATAAGAAGCCAGCTGCAGAGATTTTTTAACTCTTCGTCAGATTTTTTCGAGACGCAGATCCGAACAGCATTAAAGGATGAATTGGGACAATATCATCATGGCTTTTCATTTTGCTGTGTACAGCCAAGAGAGGAACGACTTTATCTTGTCTGGATAATTTCACTTCCTCAAAATTTGCTTTGTCCATTTTTTTATCGCCTCAACACCCACCTCTAAGGCGCCACAGCAATTTATTGTCCCATCCCCTACTACTTTCGTTGCGATGGACATTATAGGACCAGTTCCCGAGAAAGGATTGTGTTCCTCAATTTTTTTGAGATCCGAGCGGTCTCTTTTTACACGAGCATTGGTGGCGTCAGTATGTTGAAGACTTTTGTCGAAAGATAGATCGCAGAAGTTTTTCAATAGCATCGAGTATATTCTTACAGTAGATGGTTTCTTCTACCCACTGATGAATGACGCTTTCCGTAGCACCACGTCGAAAAAAAAAGTTACTGTCTATTCTTCATTTCCCTCAGAAATATTACATCCAGTATCCTCAAAAACACCCATTATGTGAATTTACTGTTAACAAAAAATAATAATACAATAAAAAAATTTCGGAAAAAAAACTTTCGAAAAAAATTTTTTCAATAAAAAGGCAAGTGTTCTCAGGTGGTAAACTTTGTTACAAATTCCATTTCGAAACGATTAAAAAAAATCATGAAAATCGGTGGAACTTTCCCGGCGTTCGAGCTTTTTGCGTTTTTTCGTCTAAAGTTCCTGGACTAATATACATTTTCACCAAGTATCGACCTCTTCAATTATTTTTATTTATAACTGAAACGTAAGTAGGTATTTTGTTCGAATACAGTTTGTTTTGTTTTTAGGCCAGTGATCATGAATGGAATCAGTTTCTTGAATATTATTACAAGATCCTCCATATCGGCAATCATTTCAAAATGAGCAATTTAGAAACTGAGGCAACAATAGTCGAAAAATCAGCTTTTCTCATCAAAAAGTTGTCTCCTCATTATCCTCATATGAAAATGGATGGAACGATGAATATTTGGATACTGAAACCAGCTGTAGGTAGCCAGGGTAAAGGAATACACATCTGTAGGACCTTGCAGTATATCATTCGAACTGTTAAAAACAATAGTACTATTAGGTACATAGCACAAAAGTACATAGGTGAGTAAAATTATAAAGTTTAAGAATATTCTTGAGAGGTTGGGAGGTTTTCCATAATATCCGATCTTGTGAAATTAATTATATACGAAATATAACACACAACATATGTGAATCATATACAATATGATGCATTTAGTGAGCAAGAAAATTTTAAGAGCAAAAAAAAAGACGGCTCCTGTAATAATTGTTGAGTAACACGTGTCATCTATCATCGAAACCTTTAGTCTAATCCAGTGGCGGCTCGTGAGGTGTTGTTTTAGGAGAATACAAGAGATGTTAAAAAATACACCACAGGCAAAAATTTTTAGGATTGCAAGGTCAATCACCTTATAACTTAAAGAAAATCAGAGTAAAACAAGCACCCTAAAATATTAATTTCGAAAAAAATTTTTTGCACTTTCGAGTGTCTATCTTGAGACCTACAACTCCTATTTACAATATTCACAAAAACTCTTCTCAGCCAATTAATCAATTCATCTATTCATCAAATTTTTTTTTCTGTCACAAAATAGGTACCTACCTACCTACTCAACGAATTTGTTACCTATTCGAGGAATTAATCAATTGTTGCCCAGCAACTCCTATTTACAATATTCACAAAACTCTTCTCAGCCAATTAATCAATTCATCTATTCATCAAATTTTTTTTTCTGTCACAAAATAGGTACCTACCTACCTACTTAACGAATTTGTTACCTATTCGAAGAATTAATCAATTGTTGCCCAGCAATAACCAACGGAAAGGTGAAAATTTTTTCTTGCCAAAAATAAATTAGGACCCTCCCAAAAATAGATTAAAATAAAACAAACGGAGATATTTTTCCTGGTAAAAAGTAAACACTGCCAACAAAATAATTTATTTTTCAATTGTGATCCGGTTAGCCAAGGATGTCTCTCATAATTTCTGATATTAAAACCGCGATTCTGTTGTTTGTTATGCTGCACTAAATTATTCAATTCCGGGGTAGGTCGCAATGTTTTTATTAAAACTTTATCGTACACTAAAGTTATGGAATAACAAATATTCCACTAAGTCACCATTGAAATTTTTAAAATTAACTTCAGTAACCGAATTCATTTTAAAAACAATACGCGAGCAAAATAAATTAAAACCAAAACAGTTTTCGTCCACTAGTGAATACGATTAATGCTTTCCAACGAATTCACTCGATTTTACCCGAAAGCCTATAGTTGTGATTGGTCGACATTGTGTGAGAATTACTGTATCCTTTTTGAACCGAGCAGCTAGCTTCAATCGGTGTTGCTTTTACCCGTGTTTTCTATTTCAATGAAGTGAATAAGGTATATTCATTCGCAGCGTTACCTTTTCTCTCTGGCTTGGCATATGGAATAATGAACGCGTCTATACCTTATTAAGCCTCTACAGCAGGGGTGCTCAAACGGTCGATCGCGATCGACAGGTCTATCGCGGAAACTTTCAGAGTCGATCGCGAGGGCGTGGTAACACCGCCAAAGACCCCCCTTCCCCCTGATAACGTATCAGTACAGTGTTTTGAAGTGCAAAATAAATCATATTCTTGCAAATGTATTTGTTTCTTCTTTAGTAACATTAAGTTGGTCGATCGCTTTTCACCTAAATATTTTGTGGTAGATCGCCAGCACTCTAAGTCTGAGCACCCCTGCTCTACAGCATTGCCACTGTTGATATGAAATCTTAAAATGAATGAAATGCAGTAAGCAGTGAATGTAAATACCTTCTATCGTAATTAATAAATTATATAATGTAGGTTGAAAGGAAGGTAGGTGCATAAAATAATATGATTTTGATTAATATGAATATGCTGAATGCTGACTATTCAATATAATATAGTAGTGATACACGGAATATTATTGAGGAGGCGGCTTAGCCTCCATAGCTGCCTTCAAATAGCCGCCTCTAACTAATCCTTCTAAGAATCGAGAACCAAAAAGAGTATCGAATAATACTATGGGTGGTCCAGATTTCTGGATTTTCCAGAACCAACGGATGATTTTTTTTTTCAAATTATTAGGGGGACAATTAGAATTTTTTCACGAAATCGGATTGTTAAGGAATGTTACAGAGAAATCACAGAATGAAGCTATTCGATTTTAGTTTGGAAAGAGAGTAAGCTAAGTTTTGTATCTAGGAAATTTAAGATCTTCAAGATACGGAAGGTCGGAAAGAAAAGTCTGTTCAAATCAGAAAAAACTAGTAGGTAAGTGATCCGGTTATCATGCAATAGTTTATCTAACCGTGAACGCAAAAACCCCGGTAATAATAGAGTAAGGTAATATTGTACTAGGAAGCTGAGTAGGATTAAATGTTCTTTGTACCTCCGATTCACAGGTGTTCATATAATTTTTGATGATTGATATTCATTATTTTTCGGTCAAATATGGAATTTAAGTGATATTATTTTTTTTAAACTCGTGAACAGCAGAGGTCCTTCATGAAGATCGTATTTTTCGCACCTCATCGAAATGCAATTTGAACGAAATAACTAATAGTTTAAAAAAACTAAAAGACACGCTTGAATAGAAAACCGAACTAAAAAGAAGAAAATTAATTTTATACCTAGTAAAAAAAATATCGTGGAGAGCATCGCATTTTGATATAAGCTGGACGAGATTATATTCGAACGTAATAAGGTCTCTGCGAAGTGCAGCGCGATTGAGGAAAAGAGTTGAAACTCAGAAAGGATCATCTCTCAATATACTTACACCATCCATGTCCCAAATTCAAAGGAAACTTTGCTTATATGAACTCAATATACGTGCAAAGTTTCTACCCTGTAAATTGATTTGGGGGTGCTTTTTTTCATACAACCTTTTAAAAATCAGAGAATGCTGAATTTCGAATATATTGTTTATAATCAATTTCCACATATTTTGCCACCAGTTTGAAAATTTTCTGTTTATGCTCCTTGCCTCCCCAGAGTATAAATTAGCAAAATTCACCCAAATCTCAACAGTTTCGTTCTGCTCGAAAACAACACCAGATTGGTACTAAATTTCAGTTCATTCGGTCTGATGGGAGCCACTGGAGATGTCAATATGTACCAGGAAAAAATAAATAATATATATATATATATATATATATATATATATATATATATATATATATATAGTATATATATATATATATGTATATATATATATATATATATATATATAAAAATATATATATATATATATATATATATATATATATATATATATATATATATATAAATATATATATATATATATATATATATATATATATATATATATAAATATATATATATATATATATATATATATATCAAAAAAAATATTATAGTGGGAATACCGCAGGGAATCATACTTGGCCCTCCATTATTTTGCATTTTTGTTAATCACCTTCTCCATCTGGATTCCGCTGGGGCAATAATCAGTTTCGCTGATGATACAATAATATATTATGAAGGAACGTCTTAGAACAGCCATAAGGAAGAAGTACTGCTGGATTTTTTAAGTGTTATAGATCGGTTCAACTCGAAACGTCTAACGGTAAATTTCGATAAAACCTTTTTTTACCATTCTCTTCCTCTAGTAACAAATTGCCGAATTTTGATCACCTAATGATCGAGCAAGACAACGAAGCAATCAAAATACAGCGGAAAAATAAATCAAAGTACCTGAGCGTGACATTGGATTGCCATTTAAGATGGAATGAGCTGTTGATGATCTTACCAGAACTTTACGATTGTATGAATTCAATTATTGGGAAAAAATCTTTAACACAACTCATCTCAGTGTTGTCTACTATGCACTTGTACAGAGTAATTGCAGTATTGTGTTCTTGCATGGGGTACCGCAGCAAGTAATCACCTAAATAAGCTTGAATTTGTGCAGAAAAGAATTTAAAAAATTATTTATTATAAAAAATATTCTTGAATTTTGTCATTCAAGGAGAATAGAATGCTTGATATCGGACAACTTTACATGTACCTACACTTCTTTAATTTATACTTACCACCATAGATTTCGAGCAAAGTCATCTTACATGTAGCAGGGTCACGTCAGCTTCACTCCATTTTTCAAAAAAACTACTCAAAGACATTTCAGTTACCTTAGTGTGAAATTTTTCAATTTAATTTCGGAATGCTGTTGACTGTATCTGAGAAATATAAATTCAATAAGCCTCAATAGAAATAAATTTAAATTTTACTTGAGTAATGTGGATAGATCTGTGGTTCATAATCCATCTTGGACATTATAACTCAATAATGATGATTATTTGTACATGTAGATTGAACATTGTATACTTGTGTGCTGAATAAATCAAATATATATATATATATATATATATATATATATATATATATATATATATATATATATATATACAGGCCATTTTTTTTTAGCTGATCCCACTATTGCTATCTCGGAAACGGAGAGACCTACAAAGTCGGTTGGAATGGATAAAAGTTTCCAATTTTGGGGAGCAATAAAAAGATTTTTAGATCTTAAATATCAATGTTTGTTTTTGAGATATTCGACAAAAACTAAAATAGTGGAATTTCGTTTTTTTGCTCTACCGCCTCCATTTCGAAAGATATAAGAAAAAGTCAGGGGAGTTTTAATGTTTCATACTCGTTTTAATCTTATATGAACCAAATTTCGATGCGACGTTTCGTTCATTAGGTTCCATCATCAGCTTTATTTTTTTTAATTATGGGCCTCTAGACTTTTTCATCAATTTTAGTAGCCACTGTTGTAACAAATTCAGCTATTAATTACAATCGAATAATGAAGCTTCAAATTCAGTATCGCCACCTCTGTTATTCAATGTACAGCTCTTACTCGAGGATTTTTCTAATGAACCATGATTCCGTAAAGTACTCTCAATGCGTTGAAAATATCTTTCGGCTAGCTGATACTTCTCGGGGTACAATTCCCTATACATAGCTAGAGATCTAGTAGCATTTCTCAAACATTTCGCGTATACGAAAAGCAAATCAACTTTCTCGTCATTTGAAAAATTCATGGTTTTCACCTCACAAATTCACAGGAATCAAATAATTATTTATGTATTTGTAAATAGATTTGACAGTTTGTTATTCTGTTAATTCATGGCTCACTTTGAAACAATAAATTCATTTCAGTACTCTCAGAATTTTTTCTCCAAGATTTCTATTTGCCAGAAGACATCATAAACAAACATTTATGCTCCATAAAAGTTGGCTTTTGAACAGTTCTTTCATATTCATACAAAAACCCTGGAATGCATAGGCACGTTCAAAATTTCAAAAGATGTATATAGTATCTTTGAGTTCTAAAATTTTGGTTTCTACCTTTTTCAGACTACACTAACGGAAATTTTTTGGCCTAATATTGATGATGTTTTTTCGGAGAAAAAAGTCGAGAAATACATGTATTGTAATTAATTGCTGAATTTGTTGCAACAATGACTACCAAAATTGTTGAAAAAATGTGGAGGCCCATATTTGAAAAAATAAAATTGATGATGGAATCTAATGAACGAAACGTCGCATCGAAAATTGGTTCATATTAGTTTATAAAGAATATGAAACAATATTGAAACTCCTCTAACTTTTTCTAATATCATTCGAAATGGAGGCGGAAGAGCCAAAAAACGAAACTTGACTATTTCAGTTTTTGGCGAATATCTCTAAAAAAAACATTGATATTTAAGATCTGAAAAAGGCTTATTATTGCTCCCCAAAATTGGAAACTTTTATCTAATTCAGCCGACCTTGTAGGTCTCTCCGTTTCCGAGATAGCAATAGTGGGATCAGCTAAAAAAAACGGTCTGTATATATATATATATATATATATATATATATATATATATATTTATATATATATATATATATATATTTATATATATATATATATATATATATATAAACTAAATACCAAATTCTTAATATCACAGTTAATATAGATGTTAATAAGGAGTACGGCGTCAATAAGAAATTAAATAGAATGGTGATGGGTTGGTGAGCATTTGAGAACACTCGCAAAAAATATATCAAATATTGAATACATTCAGCAGAGGGAATATTTAAAGTTATTTATTCATTGAATAAGTTATCAGAATCCTTATGACTCTTTATTTTTAGGTACCTATTCATAAAATTTCAATTTTCTATCTATTTGTGTAAAATATGGACATCCGTATTAAATGAATGATTCTCATCTGATGAATGATTGAAATAATAATTAGAATTTTTCTTTTAGTTCTTTGATTCTTTTTGCTTAGTTTCTGTGTGTTCGACCGATATACATTTTGCTACAATCACAACATGATAATTTATAGTCACTCGATTTTGAGAAGTCATTCATTCTTGATGTATTGTTCTTTATATATTGGGCTGAAAAATTGTTCCTACGGTATGAAATATTGTACCTATATATTAAAATTAGATAAAATTGATGTCAATTTTTCTCTAGGGATCAATATTCTTTTTTAAAATATTATAAATTAATTATGAATAATATGCATTCTGCTTTCAATATTTAATTCTTCATTGGAGTTTTTGTTTGACATAGGAATATTGAGAAGTCGATCGACCATACTATTATATGCAGCAATTTTATGTTTGAAAGGATAACCTTAAGTAATGTGTATTGTAATATCCGTATGTATGTGATAGACCGGGGAATGGTGACACAAAATATTAGGTCATTTGTAACCAGTATGGCGGTTCTTCAGGAGTCTAATTACGTAAAGGCAAAAAGGAAAATGATGGTCATAGCGCTGGCACCGGCGGCCCAATCGCGTGGGCGTTAATCGAACGCGTTGGATAAATAACGAGTGTCGAACGATTTGTTCCACAAAAATGCTTGTATTTTCAGATAGTCGAAAAAAAAAGAAGAAGGCGTTAGCGTAA
This sequence comes from Cynegetis impunctata, assembly GCA_030704885.1. Classification (NCBI taxonomy): domain Eukaryota; kingdom Metazoa; phylum Arthropoda; class Insecta; order Coleoptera; family Coccinellidae; genus Cynegetis; species Cynegetis impunctata. Next base: position 63,179 of record JARQZK010003643.1, read on the forward strand.
TGCCATACTTCTCGGGTGTGACTTACAGCCCGCCATACCGACGCGAATACATTAATTTAAATGAAACAATCCAACCATTTGTACCAGGCTAATTTTTGCATAGCTTATCATCGTCGAGTAGCCATTCACGAAAATCACCTTGCCATACTTTTCCGACCGTTCCCAAAGGCCGCCATACCACTGCAAAGGAGTAATTTTTTTTCGCCAAACGATTTGTACCAGTATTGCATTTGAATTTTTGGAAAGTATTTGACAAAATGTGACCGTTATTATTTTCCCATACTTCTAGGAGGGGGAAAAAGTGCTGCCATACTTGAAATACTTATTTATTTGACACATTTTAAAAATACGACTGTGAAATCATTTTTTACATCATGGCATCATTGTATTCTCTTCGTTTGGATGCAATTGTACCTGAAAAAAATTATTACAGATGGTAACCATGGGGCGGACGACTGTCGGGCTTGAACTAAAAGGTGAAAAAAAAATAATTTTTTGATGATTTGTACCAGTGCGGCATTTGGTTTTTTGGAAATTATACGATACAATGTGACCAATATTATTTTTGCCATACTTCTAGTAGAGGGAAAAAGTGGCGCCATACTGGTACAAATCGTTCGAATTACGAATAAAATCTTAGGATTTTGAAAAACTATTGTTCACATTCGCCACCTCCCATAGGTATGGCATTATCAGAATTCTATTTATGATCATACAGAGAACTGTTAAAAAAAGTTTCAGGGTGGTACAAATCGTTTGACAAAAAAAAATTACTCCTTTGCAGTGGTATGGCGCCATTGGGAACTGTCGGAAAAGTATGGCAAGGTGATTTTCGTGAATGGCTACTCGACGATGATTAGCTATGCAAACATTAGCCTGATACAAATGGTTAAATTGTTTTATTTAAATTAATGTATTCGCGTCGGTATGGCGGGCTGTAAGTCACACCCGAGAAGTATGGCATTACGCTACCGCCTACTTCTTTTTTGTCGACTATCTGAAAATACAAGCGTTTTTGTGGAACAAATCGTTCGACACTCGTTATTTATCCGACACGTTCGATTAACGCCCACGCGATTGGGTCGCCGGTGCCAGCGCTATGACCATCATTTTCCTTTTTGCCTTTACGTAATTAGAACCCTGAAAACCGCCATACTGGTACAAATGACCTAATATTTTGTGTCACCATCTCCTGGTCTATGGCGGTTTATAGAAAATTGCAAAGTCAAGCTTTTTGTTAGTTTTAGAAAAGTGGGATCTAGAGAATTGATGGAGTTACTCTGTTCATATCTGTTTGGAATTTTATATTGGGATGTATAGAGTTTATGGAATCTATGAAAATATTCAATTTTGAAGTGGTTCCCAGAAAATAAAGTAGTATATCTTCCAGGAATCTAAAGAAATGAATGAATGTTTTACTGAATGGATGAGTGTTAATACATTCTTCGATATTATCTATTGATATTTCGGCTAATAAAGTGCTCAATGTGTCATACTATCAAGGCTTTCGAGCTATTATACCTATATTATTTATTCGAATTCATTACCCTAGTAGTTTTTTCTTATTATTGTCACTAAAGTCTATGTAAACTATGATACTGAAATTTTTGTATTCAGTTTTACCTGATGAGGCCTTTTTGTAGTAATACGCAAAGAATATTCCAGAAACGCCGTCTATGGCTATTAGGCGAAGCTACAGAGATTTTCTCATATAAAAAAGGGTAGAAGGAAACCAGCTGCGCCATTGTTTATAAAATAGTTCCATATGGTATAGTGATATGTTTTTCACTCGACTTTGTTATTTATAACTGTGTTATTAACAATTTTTTTTATTTTTTTTCTTATAAAATTGAATCATCAGAGTAATCGTGATGGTATCTGAAAACTTATTGTAGAAAATAAAAAGTCGAAAAAAATGAGAGGTTGGTCGACTCGATCAGACTCTTATTCTAAGAGAAAATCAGAAAAAAACAGCCAAAATGCAGTTTTTTCAAAAATTCATAACTCTGTTATTTTTTGAGTTGTAGCGTTGATCCTCCGGTTAGTATTAGTTATCAATATAAGCTTTATTTGTGCGAAGAGCAGGAACTGGCCGACGCACAGTTTTTGATCTGTAGCCATTTGAATATTTTACTATGCAATTTTGCAGCAGACCTGAATGCGACAGGTATGGTCCGATTTCAATTTACAAAAAAGATTTTGAAAGTAGAATTCTCATAGTTCAAAAAGCTCATCTTGGTTTTACATGAAAACGCTGAGAAATATGTTATAAATAAAGCTGAACATGACGAAAAACAGCCGATAAATTACCGTCATGTTCAAAATGCCGATGCTTTCGAATGTCATGCTTCTCCTTGCCTGCTACTCTCACGCGCTCGGCCGTTTTTCGTCATGTTCAGCTTTATTTTTAAGATACTTCTCAGCGTTTTCATATAAAACCAAGATGAGTGTTTCGAACTATGAGAATTCTACTTTCAAAATCTTTTTTGTAAATTGAATTCGGACCATACCTATCGCATTCAGGTCTGCTGGAAAATTGCATAGTAAAATATTCAAATGGCCACAGATCAAAAACTGTGTATTGAACAAGTTCCTGCTCTTCGCACAAATATAGTTTATATTGATAACTAATACTAACCGGAGGATCTACGCTACCACTCAGAAAATAACCGAGTTATGAAATTTTGAAAAAACTGCATTTTGGCTGGTTTTTTTTCCAATTTTCTCTCAAACCAAGGGTCTCATCGAGCCGTCCGAACTTTCATTTTCTTCGTCTTTTTGTTTTCTACAATTAGTCTATTAACACCATCGCGGTTACTCTGATAGTTTCAATTTTATAAGCAAAAAACTAAAAAACTAAAAAGTTGCATAAAATTGTTAATAACGAAGTTATAAATAATAAAGTCGAGTGAAAAACATATCACTATATCATATGGAACTATTTTACAATCAATGGCGTAGCTGGTTTTCTTCTAACACTTTATACACAAAATGCTCACTCTAAATCTCTGTAGCTTGGCCTATATGATGACTCATCAACTGTTAACTGTAGACGCAGGGGTTACCAATTAGTTTCTCTCGGGGTCCGTTTTAAGAAATGAAATGGCCACGGCGGTCACCACAACACGTGGTCGTCGCGACGTCCCTCAATGCGGGGATACATTTTTATTAAATTACGTACTCTGTAGTAAAAGTTGCTGTGTTCTCGCGGTCCGCACAAAATGGGTCGGCGGTCCGAATGCGGACCGCGCTTAGCCATTTGGTGACCCCTGACTGTAGAGGATTCGAGATTAATCGAGAAAAAATTCTGGAGCGTTCTAGAAGAAGCGCGTAAAGACGATCGGTATATATAACAAGCGGAGCGTCGAGCGAGTCAATTCATAGTCCAAGATCCCAGAGCCGCCAGACGTACCTTATTTTCTCAGTAATAAAATTTGTGGGATGAAGTAGTGTTCTTATGTACTTTCAGTGTATGGTTACCTGCTACCTTGTGCCGACGGCCAATTTCCAGGTATCAGGTGCTAAATATGTGAGTATGGCAGTATGAGCGAAATTTCATGATTCCCCCATTTTCAGCGCGAATCGCGATAGTGATTATCTATGTGCGTCGAACCAACAACACCGAGAATATAAAGGACTCGAGGCTGTCGAGTGACGTCACAACAGGCAGGCAGACCCGAAGTCACATCGTTGTGCGTTGGATAACGCGAACCGCTAAAGCAATAGGTTTTTTGAAATTTTTGAAGGGCTTTCGGTTTAAAGAGGGTACCAGTCGTCAACTGAGCCCTTCTTTGTACCCCATTCGATTTTATTATGGAAAAACTAAATTTCAAAGCAAATATCTACCATTACTATCAAAACTTATGTAATCAAAGTATTCAATTTGCGAATTTTGCATGACGCCAATCGGTCGTTTAATTTTCCACAGTAATTTTTAACGAGTATATTTACTGTACAGGTAATCACAATTTTTGCAATCTCATGAATTGTATAAAAACTTATTACATTTACTATCATTATGTAGATGGTCGTTTTCTGAGAGAAATTTCAAAATATATTGAGTAAGAAATGGCCGTTTATTATGAACTGTTAAAAAAGTTTCCTCGAAATCATCTAAAATTTTGTTAAGTATTATATAAGTATGCATATAAAACTATTCGTACGATAACGTCTTTGGGATAAAGCAATTTTCCGCGACTGAAACTTTCAATAAGGTTGAAATTATCTTCGACAATGAACTCATCATTGGTCAATGAACACATCATTACAGGCCCGGGAGAATATTTCAATCTGAATAATGTGACTTTACTAGTATCATTTATTTTGAACCAGTCTTTAGGCAGTTGAAATGAGTTTAAAACATTAAGAAACTGTTCAAAATCATAATATGAAGATCTTTTTTCACAAGCTTCAAATTCGATCTTACTATTTCTAATTGCATTCGCAAAACTTTTATTTTCTAATTCGCGTAGTTTTTCATCACAGCTAAGGCGAAATTTAATTGTTTTTGATAAATAAGAAGGACAAGTTGGGAGTTTGGTGGGCATCGTGTTTTAGTCTAGGAATTTTGAACTAACAGTTATATACTCGCCGGTTCTGGAATCCTTTGCAGTAGAACAAGTGATTATATTTTCCTTGGCAAAATATAATTCACAGACCCTAGAGAACTTCGATGGAGAAAAATTTTCCCGGTGAATAGCTGCCACCCATGTAGCAGACATCACTTCATCCGTTGAAAAACGGAAAAGGTGTACTTTTGGTCCATTTTTATAGTTACCGCGGCATCCCGGTACACATCAACTATATGGCATTATGAATATTTGGTTTCGGTGACACACCACTACCACTACACAAAAATAGCACACTAATTAATCCTTTTACAACAAATCACAAAAAAACAAGGGAGAAAAACCCACGTCGCTCCTGTGAGGAAGTAAACAAACACTGAAAAAGTAGGGTTAAGCGGTGAAGCTGAATTCGCTTATACCTCGCTGTGCTTACGTCACACCACTCTGACGTCACAGTCCTCAGTCCTTGTATTCTCGGTGTTGTTGGTCGAACTCCCTTCTATATTTACTGTCTAGTCAAGCATGCTCTATGTTTGAGTATACGTACTTTCGATATTATTATTTTTTTCTTCAAGCGTATAATAATATCTATATTATTTTCGACAACACAGATCGTAGAAATAACCTATTCTTTTACTAGTAAAATAATGAAAGCTCATTATTGTACTAGTAATAAAATAATGAGAAATAATAGCAACGTCTATGGGCGTTGTATCCAAGTAGGTATGAACTGTCATTTAATTTTTATTTAATTTGACGTTTGTCAGTATTTGTCACGAAAATTTAAAAGTTCGACACTATGGGCACAATATTCAATTTACGCTTGAAGTAAAAATAGTATAATGCCACTCGGAGCAGAAGACCCTTTATATGTTTCGACCAGTTTGCACAGCCTCGTCTAACGCCTCGGCAGTGCAAGAATCTGGGCTCAACAATAATGATAGCCTTCTACTCCTAGTAACATAATGTACTATTATTTTTAAATGAGCTAATCATGACATTTCACTCATACTGTCATACTCACACTTAATGTGTGTCTGGCGGGATGTTTGGCCCATACGATCGGTCTGGCTGCTTGCATAAGGTATTGAACTGGTTCCCTGAGTATCGTATATAAAAATCAAGTATGAGAAAATAAGGCAAGTAGGTCGAGTTTTTTTCCATCTTCAGCACCTGATACCTGGAAATTGGCCGTCGGCACGATAACGATAACGAGTTTCCATACATTGAAAGTACATACGAGCACTACTTCATCTCACAAATGTTATTACTGAGAAAATAAGGTACGTCTGGCGGCTCTGGGATTTTGCTCTATTATTTCTAATTCTCGCGACGAAATAAATAAAGTGGAAATAAATCGAAGTGGAATAAATAAACTTTTGTATATAAATAGTTATTGGTTAAGTGATTAATTAGTGTTAGTGAATTCTAATACTTGTATTTATTAATTACTTGACTAAGAAATAAATCGTTCTGTTTGTTAAAAAAAATTGCGTGTGTTTTATTCACGCAAGCGAACTCACAATAGAAAAACGTGACAATAGTAATCGTTAAAATTAAACGTGTTTTTCTCTAATAATACACTAACTATATGACTCTTTTCAATAAAGCGCGGCAATCGGATTTACTCCTTTTATTATGTTCATCATTCTTGATTTTGAGGTTCGAATTTATATTCATATACCTATCTGAAATTTTCTCTCTATTATTGTTTCAATTATAATCATCCACTGGGTATTCGTTTCCTTTTATTGAAATTCCTTCGAATCGAAATTAAAATTTTATTTATTTTAGTCTCTAACCATGGGACAATTCTCAAAACTATAAAAATAACTATATCCCAGATTTTGAATGATGTTTCTCTTTTATTTCTGATTTATATTTTCTTGATATATTTATCATCAGCATTCCTTTTAACCTCAACATTTACCTCGTCTATTATCTTATTCTGTTTTATATTCACATTATTTCCATTCATTTCACTTATTTTTCAGATGGATTCCAGCCTGATTATACTGTTGAAATGAACTTTTATATCGTTTTCCTGACAAAATGTTTCAAATCTGATATTTTTAAAATAGTAGCATTATCAACGACGCATGTTTTTATATACCCATATTGCATATGTTATATAATTTACCCTACATTTCAATACCATTCTTGCTTTTAAATTGACATAATAATAATTATTATATAATGTAATTATAATTATCCTTACTTGGAATTAGGATGCTTCGAAAAACAATAAAAATAATTTTAAGTAGTACTTCTGCTATAAATGGTTTAACTGTATTTGTTTTTATTTTATTTTATTGTTCCCATCTAACAAACTCTACATTTTTACGTCGCACATTTTATCTTTACTCATTATTTAATTTTTTCAAACATCAACCATAATTTTTGTGTTTTAATATTTCCATATTCTATATGTTAATTATACTTCACATTCCCGGCTTACTCCTCTATTGAAACATAAAATTCTAGGATCGTTCCAAAATAATTTGATCTTATAAAATATACTTGTCTTTTTAAAGTTAATTTTTGTTGTGATTCTATAATACTATCCATTGAAAATGTTCTTCTTTTTTCTTTAAAATATTCACTCCAACCTGCACTTTGTCTTCCAGTCTTTCAAAATTATTATTGTGTGTTAATGCGTCAGCTACTATATTACCTTTTCTTGGTATATAAGAGGTATGTAAATAAAATAATGAGACTGGCAATTTCGCTCCCGATCTGGCAACGCTGGAGACGTGCGGCTTCAAACACCGTTAGGTGCACATGTGATACGCCTCCAGTATGAGTTTGAATGCCCACATTCATTTGTTTGTCCGTAGCGTTAGTTTTCGTGAAACAGTTTTGTCTTGTGCGTTCTAATTATGAGTGGCATTAGTTTCGAGCAACGGTGTGCTATCAAGTTTTGCTTCAAACTTGGACACAATGCAACTGAAACATTTGAAAAACTTCGGCAGGCGTACGGAGAAAGTGTTTTGTCAAGGGCCCAGGTGTTTCGGTGGTTTAAGGCATTTTCAGAAGGAAGCACGAATGAGCAAGTCAAAAATCAAATGCATGCTGATTTGTTTTTTTTGATAGCCACGGAATCGTCCACAGACAGTTTGTGCCTCAAGGCCAAACGGTTAATCAACACTTTTACCGAGAGGTCCTTGAAAGACTTCGAAAAAGAGTCTCTCGAGTGCGACCAAATATCAAAATGAACTGGGTGTTGCATCACGACAATGCACCATGTCACACTGCAATCTCAATAATGCAGTTTTTAGCCAGTAAAAACATTCCTGTAGCTCCTCAGCCTCCTTATTCACCAGACTTGAGTCCCTGTGTTTTTTTTTTCTTCCCGAGATTGAAAAATCACCTCAAGGGAACTCATTTTGGGACACTTGCGAACATTCAAAAAGCTGTAACCGACCAGCTGAAGGCTATTCCAGTATCGGAGTTCCAGCAATGCTATTATGAATGGAAGAACCGTCTCCAGCGCTGTGTGGCTTCCCAAGGGAACTATTTTGAAGGAGACAGTATCGCATTATAATATTCTTTGAATAAAACATTGAAAAAAGATCAGTCTCATTACTTTATTTACACACCTCGTATTTCAATCAGAATGATATTTCTATAAAATTAATACCCATCTATCAATTCTACAGAAACATTTTCATGCTAAGAAAATTATAAGCAGAGAAGTTATAACAATTATAATTTTTACAATTTAAGATCTGAAAGCTCTCAGTTGTGGTTAACGGTTTTTGAAACATTTTCAATGGTGTTCTTTTGATACAATTTCAACGTAACAAATGAATTCGCTATACATTCAGTATATTTCTCTAAGCGAAATGTGAATGAAGAATAATTATCAAAACTCCCAAACCTTCTCCTCGCATACTTTGACATCTAACACCAGCGTAGAAAAAAACTGTAGGTACACAAACAACTGATATCAAATTAATTTTACGTGCATTCTCCTTTAAGTATTTTAGAAATGTAGAAATAATAACCGTTTCGGTGATATAAAGACGTGTAAGTCAACAAGTACCCGAGCTGTCTTCGTTCTAGAAATTGGAAACTTGAGTCCAGAACTTCATTGGTATCGATTCATTTCAAAACTTCAATGTTTATGGCATCCTAGAAAGTAAATCTCTGGAATAACTATTAGAGAAAAAAGACCCTCGTCATTTTTTTACGAGCAACTCTCGAGAAAAGCAGAAGCTTATAGCACTACTCAAGCCCCTATAGATGATTTCAACAAAGGGGGTTTATAGTCCAGGCAACGAATACGAAAAAATACCAAATAGCGGAAATAATTCATGTAGCAGCCAATTTTGGAACACTTGTAGAAGAAGATGTCCTTAACAACATACCAAAAGTACTGAAGGGTGGGGGTGGAACTAACGCTAGGGGGGGCTCTAAAGGTCCCTTTTTTCAGTTTTTCGTCAATAACTCAAAAACTACTACCTCTGGAAATTACTGTACTAAATTAATCCACATCAAATTTTCTACAATAAAGATGTCATACACTTTTCTGCTAGGATCAATGCTTAAGGAGATATGGAGAGAGGAAACGGAAAATTAAAAAAAAACATTTTTATTGTTAAAAATTGAATGTTTATTGTTGAAAATTTAATGTTTATTGTTAAAAAATAAAAGCTTATTGTTGAATTATTTAATATACTGTGTGCACGTGCATTCAGTAATATGACTGAAGAATTGTCTGCGGACGGGAACACAGTGTAATGTGCATCGTTGGAGACTACAGTAGGGGAGGAACGTTGGAATTCTGGGCTCCCCTTAATAGATCACACCTATAGCCAAGCTATTCGAGGACATTTACTTGTTCACCTTGTTTTATGCCCAATTGTTCTGGAAAGTGCCAATGTTTCAGAGGAAGAGAAGAGGTAGATCTTGACTATGCTAACCAACATGGAGGAACTTATGTCAGACAAAGTTAAAGAGAATGTTTCCTTGATGTAAGCTTTGACGAAATCTCAGAATCATCTGGATGCCCTCAAGGATAATGGGCGTACCGCTGCTTTGTGGGTTCAGTACTTCCACATGGTTAACTTGATGAAGAATTTCATTGTTTCTGAGCATCGTGGTGTTTAGGATGACCACTTGGTATGTGTACAGCAAATGATCTCATTTTTTCATGCAAGTCGGCACTTCCAGTACGCAAAATGTGTCCATCTCTACATACAAGATATAATACAACTGAAAGCTAACCATCCGGAGGCGTTGAGTTTGCTGAAAAGGGGTACTTTACTATTAATTGCGCAGATGTTTGGTTGGATATGGTTATAGAACAAACATTTATGCGCTCCACGAAGAGTTCAGGTTGCCTGACGCAAGGAAGAGGAATTACTGATTCTGTACTCGCGAAGTGGGTTTGTGGATCACCAGGAGGCACCGCCATCTGCACGTCATTGGAGTAGTTCGCTGTAGTAGTTTTCGCAACTGGAGAGCAACACGTTGATGGGTCAAGGGAGAAGATGAGATCCTTAACCCAGTTAACACGAACGACCCTGTGGCACCCGACTCTGTTTTGAACACGATCTTTTTCCGATGGACGACTGGGTTTGGGGTGTGCTGCTGTTGCCGCAAAGCAGGGATTGTCTGCTCCGGTACCTGCGGCTGCCTCGGCTCATGTACGAACGGAGCCCCCGTCAGAGACATCGTCGCTGACGATGAAAGTTTAGATTTCGACATTCAAGATACATCTTTAAACACTTATTATTTCATGTTTGAAAATAAACATCATTTTCAACAACAAATACTTCATTTTAAACAATGAACATTTCATTTTTAGTAATGAACATTTCATTTATAACCATAAACATTTTATTTTTAACAATGAAACCTTTTTTTTTTCAAAATTTTCCATTTCCCCCTCCATATCTCCTTAAGCATTGATCCAAGCAAAAAAGTGTATGAAACCTTTTTTGAAGAAATTTTATGTGGATTAATTTAGTACATAAACATTGTTTCGCTAGAGATAGTAGTTTTCGAGTTATTAACGAAAAACTGAAAAACGGGACCTTTAGAGCCCCCCCCTCAGTACTTTTAGTATGTTGCTAAGAACACCTTCCCCTACAACTATGCCAAAATTTGCTTCTACATGAATTATTTCCTACATTTTTCCTTCGTGGCCTGGACTATTAAGCTGGCTGCAAACCTTTGCAAGTTAAATCAAACCGAAAACTCCTTTGAGGGTAGAGCATTCCATAGGTTTTCTGGTCGGTTCAGAAACGCCCCCTCGTAAACCGATGTTCTAGCTGTTATGACGTAAAGGCCAAATTAGTGTGTATCATTTACATGTGTGACGAAATAATTGGGCTCCTGGCGAGTGTTTTGGTTATTGAGATATGCAAGTCAAATTGGTGTATTTCATCTGCCTCCTTCGTGTGCTGCATAACACCTGCCATGATAATTTCTGTACAAGATAAACAAATTGGCAACCTTCCTCCGATCGTCCGCTCTTTTCCGAATTGAGTCAAGCAGATGAAAGTAGTGCTTTGCTGCAAAACAACAAGCATGGGAGTAGTATTCCACTGCTGGAAGAACGTGAGCGAGCTTAATGAAGCAACAATAGTTGTTTAACATTAAACAGATTCTTAGCATGAATAAGATAGCTCAGCTTTTATACAGCTGACTTAACAACGGTGGAGACATGTTCCTACGTAGTTAATTAGGAATTAACCCCATTTCCCAAATGATGAAAATTATTTGTTGGTTTGATGATTTGGTCTTCCAATAATAAGTTTTTTCTGAAAACTCAACGAATACGGAAGTTTTTCAAACGGGTGGTAATTTGGTGGAGATTGACTATTTCGAAGAATATATCCGAAAATAAATTATCTGATATTATTTCGAGGGTGTATGGAGCAAAAATACGGATTCTGAATGATGTTTGCTCTTCCACAGACCCTACAAATTGAGTCATAGAATTGAAAATTTGTCTCTGAGTAATGAGGGAGTCTTTCAGAGGTTTCAATTTTTTAGCAAGTAGCTACAAACAGTTGAAATAATCAATTTTTTGTCGATGGGCCACGTATAATTCTAGTTTTTGTACATTGACTGTTTGCGATTCAACTGGAGTTCTGGAAATCTCTTGATGTAACGGTGATGTTAATACTACATTAGTTACTAGATTCTGATCTTCTTGAACACAAAAATGCTTTATTATTCGATTTGCGAGACCTAAGTATGTGAACTAACTAATAATTGAAATAAGTTTCCTGAATAAGTTGCTTATATCACTTCTTTTGTATTAATAAGGCCATTACTTTGTTGAAATCGATAACAATATCAGGTATTAGAAAAACAGATTTTTTATTTTAACGATTACTATAATTGAATCTATGTTGCGGCGTTTCACCACACGGTGGTTTCATTAGATGGAACTGAATACTGAAATCTTGGTATCTCAATTTACATAAATAATTTGAGTTCCTAAAACAAGCTATTACAATAAGAGAACAAATTTTGGGTGATGGGTAGATCACCCTTCAGAGATAACTTGTGGAAACTACATCTGATATTGAATATATTCAGTAGGCAGAATGAATCAATTCTATTTGTTCATTCTTTGAGTTATCAGAATTCTTATATCTGTAAATTTCTAGGGATTTCCAAAAGTTCAATTTCAATCATCTACTCTTTCTATGTTAGATATGGAAACCAGTATTGAAACAATGATTCTCATTTAAAAAATAATTTCGTAAATGAATCAAGTCCAACCTTCAGTGAAAGTGAAAAGAATTGAGTGACTTAACTGTGCTCAGCCTCAAGAAATTAGCTATTAGTGAACTTTTACTCAGACAATTTACCATTATTTCAGAAAGACCTCTACTGATATTCAACACAAAATTTGACATCCGTCAGTGGTTTTTGATAAGTTCTGCTCTTCCTTTAACAATCTGGATGTACAAGTAAGTAGGACCTATTCTAAAAACATCTAATTTAAAATAATTATGAAAATTATTTCTCATATCCACACTTTAATTCGAAATCAATGTTTCGCTCATTATCAGGAGTTCATAAACCTGGATCGAGAACTAGGTATAAATAGTGTGAATGCATAAAACCTTAAAATAATTTATAATGGTGACAGAATTACTTACTTCATTAAAATTAATTGAAAAATTTGTTAGAAAAGAAATAAGTTTGACATATATATATATATATATATATATATATATATATATATATATATATATATATATATATATATATATATATATGTTCAGAAAGATTTCAGCGGTCGGAAGTATTTGAAAAAATTGGTTCTCGGAATGAACCGCGTAAAATATTCAAGCAAGTTCATCTTCAGAAAAAGTCCCACATGCCAAACACTGTCAAAGGCCTTCGCAACATCTAGGAAGAAGACCGCCACAGCGTCTTTGTCTCTCCATGCAGCCTTTATTGTGTGGGCTAACCTCGATACTTGTCGTTCGGCAGAATGTCCTCTCCTGAATCCAAACTGTTCGTCTGGGATCACTTGGTTGCTTTCTATGTTTTCCAGTATTCTATCCAATACAACTTTCTCGAGGAGTTTCGAAAGGTGACTAAGGAGGCTTATTGGCCTGTAATTTTCTGGATTTTCATTTTCTTCTTCTTGTTTCGTAACCATTATCACAGCTGCATTCTTCCACGGATTCGGAAAGTAATTGTGTATAAGGCAGCCATTCATGATGTTCAACAGTCTCAGTATGGTTTTCTTGGGAAGATTTTTGATGGCTAAACAAGGTATTTACTCCAGACCAGGGGACTTTTTATTCTTCAGAGCTTTTTTTTTCTTTTGCAGCTCAGCGTATGTGGCCTCCCTGATTGGTTTAGGAGGTGACGCATCTCATTTGTGGCAGAAGATCTTCGACTGATGCACAAGCTGTTCGGCCTCTTCTGTGTCAACCTGTTGGTTTGGTTGGAACTGGCTTTCTAACGTGTCAGCGAATAATTCCGCCTTTCCAGCGTCACTGTATGCCAACACATATCCATTCTCTAGGAGGCGGTACTTCAACTGGACTACTCCTCATCCTTTTTGCCACCTTCCATATAGCTAGGTGATCAGAATCGATCGTCGACATGTAGTCTTCCCATTCCATGCTACGGTGTAACTGTAGTTCACGTTTTAGAGTATTATTTAGTTTGGTAGCCAAAAGTCTATCGCGAGGGTCGAGGGATCTTTGAGCGACCACTGGTGCCTTTCTCTTCCGACGTATCAAGACCAGCAATTCAGGTGGCAACGAAGAGTAATGTGGAGTCGTGATGACTGCGACTCTAGAACATCTCTCGATAGCCTCTTGAATATCTCTGGTGAGCGCGAGTACATCACTGTCAATTATGTCGGCAGTTGGTGGACCCGTCAGGGGCACTGGTCTTGACTTCAGGTATGATCTAAATTTATTAGTTTCCAGCTTTCTTCGCTCCCGTGGTATGCAACTGTCACTGATGCACAAGTTCAGTGATATTGAGTTGTGATCTGAGCTCAGCTCCTGATGGACACAGAGATCCAAAGGGGTATTGACACCTGCAGTGATGGCTATGTCTAATATGTCTGGCCTTCCCTGAGCACCATAGTGGGTTGAAGCAGTTGGAATATGGAGTTGGACATTTTCAACATCCACGTAGCTTCGCAGCGCGACACCTGATTTTGTTGTTGTATTGCATCCCTATGAGACATGCTTTGCATTCAAATCAGCCATCAACAGGACTGGCATTCCTCTCTTCAGAAGCAGATCCAGCACCTCGCGAGTCAGAGCCTCACTTGGAGAGCAGTAGGCGGACGTTACAATAAATTTCTCGTTGCCATTTCTAACCTCTATTGACGTGTTCTCAACCACGCCTGGAACAGTGTCAATTTGATGGTGGGAAAAATTATTTTTGACAAGGATGGCGTGCCTCCTTTGGGCTGGAGTAACCTATCGCTTCTATATACCTTATAGTTGAGCATATTTAAGATATTGCCCTTCTTCAGATGGGTCTCCAAAATAAGTAAAATATCGATTTGCTTGCTTTCAATAAACAATCTTAGCTCGTTCAACTTCTCCTTTACACCGTCAGCGTTCCAGTATACTATTTTCACCTGTCTTTTCTTTGAGTATTTCTTTGCTTACTGACCTTAGAGAGGAGGTTTTCTATGGAAGATGCCATCTGTTGCATGTCGAGGTGTAGTTTTTTGAATGCGGTGATCAATGTTGTCAGGGAGCACGCTTCTTTGGAAATAGCATCTGCAATTGTTACTGCAGCGTAGGACATTCCAGGTTTTGTTTGGCTAGTCGTAGTTTTGTTTGTCAACTTAAGCCATGCCTTGCAACTTCGGTACGAAGCAGTGTGGCCCTCTCCGCAATTTATGCACTTAGGGGAAGACTTTTTATCTTTTCTGCATTCATTAGAATGGTGTTTTCCGGCATATTTGACACAGAAGGGTCCAGCTGTGCATCTGCTCTGTGAATGTCCAAATTTTTGACAACGGTAGCATTGCGTCGCAGCAGCTTTCCGTCTCTGCGTTTACTCAGTTACCCTCAATCTATTGACCGTCTCTAATTGAAAGATGCTCTTTTCAGTCTTTGGCAAAGTAACCACTACCAGAGGCATAGGCAGTTTCTTACCATTAGTGTGTATGCATCCAGACAACTGCGTTGGGATGGAATCCTTGATTTATGAGGTCGTTTTTTATCTCTCCAACGTCAGTTGGTTCTGGGATACCTTTTATGACCACATGATGGAGCTTTTCCTCAGGAAGTTGGTAGGAGTGATGCGGTATGTTTTCTTGGCTAAGGAGTTTCACGGTTTTCCTGAAGTCATCAACAGTAAGAAAATTCATACGTATTCCTTCAGTGATAGTTTTTGCTTTAGTCATATTTATTTTTTCCTTTGTGAAGATATCGTTCACTCTGGCCCACTTAGATTTGTCCCTCAGCACAATAGGTGGTATTTTGTTGCTGAGGGAGGGACTTGCACTTCTCCTCACAGTCTGTGCAGATTGTATAGTTTCAGCGATAGACATCCTACTACTGGACGTGGCACCTTCCCTCACAGTCTCAATAGGTGTCGCATTTTCAGTTGCAGACAACATGCTGCAATTGCTAGCAGATGCAGAGGACTCATTTTTGTGCCACGTTTGCGCCTTTTACGCTTCCGCCTTTTCTTCAGAGGAGAGCTACTGGTATGCGCATTTTCTTGAGCGGATTCAGTATCACTCACTGCGAGCTCGTCATACAGTGACTTAGAGTCCTGTCTAGCAATAAAATCGTTCAGTGCCTTGGTCAGCTCCGCTATCTGAGTAACTAGTTTTCTATTTTCCTCCCTCAGTTGTAGGTTGTCGTCACTTGCTCTCTTCAGCAAGAACTCATGCCTCTTATTGGATTCTGTCAAGGCCTCCATTGGATTCATGTAAGAAATACCAATGGGGCGTAGTCAATCTTTGCAAAATTCAGAAATTTCAAATTCGTCGCCAAGCCACGCCCATAACAGTAAAACTCACCAAGGTAAAACACAATCACAAAGTACACCAACACTCATTGTATAGATAAAATAGAAGTATAGGACAAACACTATATATACATTTGTAAATAAACAATCAATAAATAAATAAATAGCACATAAAGACAACGGTTATTTAAAAACCATACAAAGAGAAGACTGACGGGTCGATCATCGCGTGGCCGTATTTGTAAGGGAGGGGGCGGGTACTCACGCTCATCAGTGCGGGATGCACTCTGATTGGGTGTGACATGGCGACCACTGAAAAGTGGTTTCCATGCTGATGGGAGTCTGTGACTTTCATCTCTGGTGTTCAAAAATTTTCGACGTTTTTCTATTTCTACAGCTTCACGGAAAATTCGGGATTTGAAAGATCGGACGGGAGAAATAGTTTTTGTATTGGGGAAATCGATAATGTGGCCTGTTTGGTTGTGATGTTGGGAAAGGGCATTGGTGATATCTGAGTGTCTCACTGAAAGTGAATGTTCCTTGCCACGGACCTGAATGCGTCGGTTCGTTTGTCCTTTATAAGAACGAGGACAATTGGAACAGGGAATCTCATAAACACCGTGATTTTTGGTTTCCGGAATTTTATCCTTGACGGATCTGACCAGATGGGAGAGTTTTTGTTGGGTGGTGAATATTGTTTTGATGTTTGTATTCTTGAGAGATCTTATCTGTGACTCCTTTGATGTAAGGGGAGAATAATTTAGGTGTAGATTCCTGGTCAGTGGGATTGGAAGGTGGTAGAGGTGGGGTGATGTTTGTGTGTTTGCGTATGTTCTTGTTGATTTGATATGTGTTGTAACCGTTCTGTAATAGGATATGTTTTAGAGTATTGAGTTCTGATTCACGGTGTTCGTCGTCAGATAGTCGAATAGAGCGATAGATTAGGGTACTAAATACAGAGTTAAGTTCAGAAGGATGGTGGTGAGACTGGGCGTTCAGATAACGGTTTGTATGGGTGGGTTTACGATAAACTGAATAGGAGAAGCCTTGGGATGGAAGTTGTTTGACCATGATATCGAGGAATGGCAGGGACCCATCGTTTTCTACTTCCATTGTGAATTGGATAATTGGATGTATGCCATTCAATTGATTCAAGAAGTGGAGCAACGAGTCTCCGCCATGGGGCCATAACGTAGCCAGCATAATGGTTTAAGGTAGAATGACGAGCGAGCTTGGGTTTCGAAATGTTTCATGAAGATGTTGGCTATGACGGGGGAGAGAGGGGATCTCATTGGGGCTCCCTTAATTTGTCTGAAGAAATTACCTCGAAAGATGAAGCAAGTGTTGGCCATGCAGTGTTTGATCAGGGATAGGTTTTCTGGGGATATCAGTTGTGGTAATATCAATATTTTTGAGGAGTTCTATGAAGTGAAAAGAGTTTTTCACGTATGACTGGGTTTGTTCGGCTAGGGGTTGAAGGGTTTTGGCGAGATATTTCGCAAGAGGATGTGTTGGACAATTGTAAGCGCTGACAATGGGTCGAAGTAGAATATTAGGCTTGTGAACTTTGGGTAGACCATAAATTCGAGGGGTTCTTGAAGATTTTTCTCTTGGGATTAGAGACTTTTTATTTCAGGAGGGAGATTCGATTGGTTGACACGAGATTTTGTGGTTTTCTCCAAACATGTTGTCGGGTCATGAGGGATACGCTTATAGTCGGGGGTGTCTAGTAGATTGGACATTTTATCAAGGTAGGAGGAAATGTTGAGAATGACAGTGGCATTGCCTTTATCGGCTGGGAGGACGACTGAATTTTGGTCATTGTAAAGTTCTTTGAGAGATTGCCTCTCATAAAAAGTGAGGTTGGGACGGGGTGGCCGACTTGTACGAAGAATTTTGGCGATATCATGCCTGGCAGTTTCCGCTTGATCTGTTTTGAATTATGGATATTGATTCTACAGTTCCGGAAGTTGAGTTTTTCTTTTGGGAAATTTCTTCTTCTTTTTGAATCTTTCTTCGGATTTCAAAAATCTCAATTATTTTTTGACATATTGGCAAAAAACCAATCTCTTTTTTTTCAGTTGGTATATTGTTCATAACTTTCACGATTTTCGCTTGCGAATTTTTAAGTTTCTCAAAAAGCATCTACATGCTACAAATCGAATAACACTCTGCTTTTATTTTTTCGAAACTGCTGAAAAAAGTTGATGAGAAAAGCACTTGTTGACTAGACTATTTAACGTCGGTTCCGAACGGCCAATGGGATTGAATCTAAGTCATTATCCAACAGATTAATTTTTGAACCACTAAATTCCGGACATACACTACACTCAAGGACAAGGTGGGACTCGAACCGACAATCCTCTGTTTACAAGCGATAAACCTCACGGCTGGGCTACCGAGGCCTCCTTGACTAGACTAAAATATATTAAAAAGATTTTCGGTGTTTTTAAAGAATGATTTATACGAAGTTGACAAAGCAGCTGATAAATTCATCAATACTGACAAAGTTTTATCAAAAATTTTTTTACTGCCACACCTGCTATTCTCGTTAATTGAAAGTGTGGAAGAAATATTTAATTCGTCAAGGCGATGTCAAGCCTAAAAACTTTTTCTGATTATTTTGTACTACATGAAAGATTATTTTTATCAACAAATAAAACTTTAGACGAAAAACTTATGGAATTTTACACAAAGTCATAACCCCCCCATCGCAAAAATCTATCTTCGCCACTGCTTTAAACTACTAGATATGTTAAAAAATTGAATAAATGAATTCTAAGTCGTCAAAACATTAGGGATTTCATTTTATTTTATGTATGAACTTTTTTTTTATAGAGACTGTTATCTCCGCTTCAGCTCCCAAACTTACAATCTCAGAAAACTGCATGAGTCCATTCATCTTACCAACAATTCAGTTCAGCAGCGCTATCAAAACACCTCCCGTGACATAACGCTGCCCAATTACAACATGTGGGACTCGCAACAATTCAAGAACTATCTGTCGAATATTGGCTTCCCAGATGTCTACAACGAAGTTACCTACAAGGGCATGAAAGAGTGCATCATAGGAGCGGTCCTCATACACCAGGATAAAATCGACAAGCGGAAGAATTCGTTCGAGCTATATGGAGCAGATTTCATGCTTACCGAGGATTTCCAGCCCTGGTTGATCGAGATCAACTCCAGTCCAGCCCTGTACGCATCTACTCCTATAACCTCGAGAATGTGTCCTCAAGTTTTGGAGGATACAATTAAAGGTTTATCTTTTTGTATCAGTTTTTTAACTAATATTTGCTTAGTTTTCTGTTTTCTATTCCGAAAGAAATATTTTAATTATTTTTCATTATTTGTATATATATATATATATATATATAGAAATAATGAAAAATAATTAAATTATTTATATATAATATATATATATATATATATATATATATATATATATATATATATATATATATATATATATATATATATATATATATATACGTATATGTATGATAGATAGATATATATAGATATATATATATATATATATATAGGTATATATTAATATATATGAAGGAATTAAGGAAAATACGTTTATTGATCTTTTTGGTGGCGTACTAATTTTTTGTTCTAGCTACTACGCGCACTTCCGACACTACTCGTGCAACACTGCACGCACTAGCAGCTTTCGCGCACTTTTTCGGTCAGCGGATTAGGAGCGGTATGTTCGATTGAAACAAGAAACGTGAGCCTGTATCGCATGGCGTCGGGTGTTCATAGTGTGATTCTGGTAAATACAAGGATTTGATTCCATTCAACACGCGTCGCGTTTTGTCAGGTTTTAATGTGTTTCCGCCTTAAACTGCTTCCGCCACGATTTCCAGATCTATTGGGAAAATAAGAGGATCGTCTCCGTTCAATTGAATTTCAATATTGATGTTTTCTAGGGTTTGTTCTAAATTTAAGTAAATTTGATTATCGAAAAGTGGATTTTGTGGAATTTGGAAAATATTTTCGAGATATTGTTCAAAAACATTTCTTTTTTTTAAGGCTCTATTATACATTGGTGGTCTGGAGATTTTAAAGGAAATATTTGAATTTGCGACAGAATTCCTTCCCATCTCTGAAGTCAAGTTTCGACGTAACATTGGACCATTTTCTTCTTTGAAACGGTTAGTTTCCCGGCGTATTATTGCAGAGAGACCATTGTTTTCTAAGAAATAAAGTTGAGAAAAGAGTTTTTGAATGTTCAATGTGAGATGTAGGAGTAGCACTCTTCTGCGTCTAGGTAGTCCTCTTCTCCGAAGTATTGCTCTTCGGAGTAGAGGACCTTTTACGGCCACCCGCCTTGGCGGCGGTGTTAGGCATATGGCGGTGAAATTAAATCTAGCAATAAATATGAAGGGTAATGAATACTTCGAAAATACTCACCCGATATACACAAAGACAACATTCAAAAAAACATCTTTCAAAACTACCCTGTGTTAATAAGGGCTGGAGTAGGTGGTGATATATAATTCATTATATTAATGTCTTATAAACACCCCTGCGATATGAACTTCTAAATCAAAACCGTTTGGAGGATATTAAAGTAATAGTGTTTTCAATTTATCCTTTTGAAGAGTTATATCTCCCTTAGTATTTGCTTTTGATAAAAAGTGAATAATATGAAATAAATAAACCACCAGTATTTCATCAGGATCTTCACTGTTCAATTTAATTCGTGTATGTTTCGGTGGAATTTCAAATTGTCTCGAAATTTTGGTCATAGCATTTGTCACATCTCTTGTACTTTTATTTTCCAAATAAATTGCCTAGACAGCTGTAGTCTTGAATGAATAAATTCAAAAATGAATTATCAATAAAAATTGATAAATTAATAATATCTGTTTAGCTCTTGTTCCATAAGAGCTTTTAATTATTTTCTCAGCATACTCGTCCTTTATATTTTTCATTATTGATCTATTGGGAACAATATTATGCATATTATTCATAATGCCTTAGTGTCATCATTTACATATTCTGATAATATTTCCAGGATCAGAGTATATACCTTTTTCTTCAAAAAATTGTAAAATAATTACAGTTTAGGATATGTCTGGAATACAACAACCTATATAGGTATGTTGTTTTAAGCATAGCCTCCCAACGTCTCAACTCAATTATGGTGCAATCAAATATTGAACAGGGTCCAAAGAGTAATGATACGAACTTACTCTAAGTGCCCTCAAATATTTCTGTAGAGCAATATGATCATAGCTCAAAATATCATGAAAATTTTTGTTCACTAGTTCATTTTGCACTATTAAATACCACATTTTCCCTGATCAAACTGAATTCATAAAATATTTTTTCAACGGAATTACACTGTTCTATCTCTTAGTACCAAACTATTTATTTGAGAAAGAAGCTGACAACTTGAATGAATCTATGAATCTAAACTCTACGAAATTTTGTTTTGTTCCTGCTATATTAGTTTCTGCAAAAAAAATATACCTTCTAAATCACCATAAGAGACAAAGAAAATTTTTATTTGTTTATGATAATAAGTCAACCGTAAAATGTTTTCTGACGAAAACTGTTTCATTTTATTTTCAATAATTTTTCATGAAGAATGTTTACATGAACTATTCTCTGATGAAAAAAGTTCTTGAATACATTGATGGCATTGATCGCATTTGTTCCTGATGTGATTATTAAATTGGGCGTTAAATGATTTTATGTGGAAAAATTTATGGATATACAAAGATATATATATATATATATATATATATATATATATATATATATATATATATATATATATATATATATATATATATTTTATGTTTATTTATTTATATATATATATTTATATATATATATATATATATATATATATATATATATATAGGCTTGCCATACTTCCCGGTTTGGCTGGGACTGTTCCGGTATTTTGGGTTTGTCCCGGAAAACGGGTGTAAGATGTAAAAAGTAATGAATAATGGCTGTAAGTAGTATCAGTTTATCGAGCAAAAAGACGTGAGCACTTTGTCTGAAAGCACAGATTCACATTGTCAACTTATAAATTTTTATTTTTTTTTAGTTCAACAAAACAAGTTTTTATAATTGTTTTGTTTTGTACTTAGACAAAAAGTTTTAGTTTTACAAAAAATAAACTTAATAAGACCCAGTTATTGTTCTATTAAACAATTTTATGAAGTATTTTAAATTTTATTTCATTAACACTTCTTTCTAGATAGATCCAAAAAAAATTTCCTCAGAAAGGCAAAAATTTATATTTTGAAGAAGGGTGTGTAGAACTAAAAATCTAGTTCAAGATTCTTCTTCCCGTCACTTGCGAGGATTAAAAAAGTCCTAAAACCTTTTTGCTACTGAATTTTCAAAAATTTTCCAGGGGAGGACCCTGTTCTACTGGGGAATAACAATTACGTTATTCAAGAATAACAAAGTCTTTTTAAAAAAGATTTATTTGATTACTACCAAACGTCGAACAATGTTAAGTTACGAGCATTAGAATAATAATGATCCTCCTTACATAAAAGATAGGCGACGAAGTCGCTTCAATCCCTACTTACAATTCCAAGAAATACAGAGTTCAGCAAACACTTATAGCTGACTACACAATATTATATATGATTCTATGAGAACAGAATATGTAACATACCCCCTCCGGTAAGGCCATCCCATATTAATGTGCCGGTTTATATATACATACATATGTTTCAAAATGTCATCTACGATAATGCCATATGAAAAACAAATGATATCTGGCAGATTATCAAAGTACTTCTCATTCATATAATATGTAATAGCCATGTGCCTCATTTCAATTAAGTTTAAATTAATTTTACAGTTGTGGTGGACCACTCATGGAATCCGAAAGCTAGAACAGGAAACTTCGAATTGGTTTACAAACAAGAAAATCTTTCGAATAAGAATAGCGATAACATCAAAGATTTGAAAGTATCTGGAAGACCTCTCCCGCGCGACTACTTTTGCTCTGATGAAGAAAAAAAAGAAAATAATGTTGAAAGAGTAATTAAAAATTTGCAGAGCGAAAATGATGAATGTCCGACGGGATCAGACATTGTTACTAAGGGTATGAAAGAAACACTAGAAAGTCTACTGAAGTTTATTCATAATGAAAAGAGGAAAAGACAGAAGAGAAAACTCATCGCAAAAGGTATATTAATCTCTTCGTACTCAGAGGTACTAGATTATTTCATTCCGACTTTTCATTGCGTTATGTGATCATTATTTATTGATGAACATATTGAAATTTCTCAATCTTCAATATCAAAATCATTGAAATGTGATAATTCATCATCAAGCTAATGTTGGTACGGAATATCCAAACTATCAACATTATCCTTCGTTCTTTCTAAAATCAAATGCAATTATTAAAATTCAAATAGTTACAAGACTAGTGAGCGGCCCGATTCGAGAAAATAAAAATCACCGAACCCCGATGGGTGTCACGCCACTGTCCGCCGCATAGCTGTCACATACCTAGCCGTCGTAGGGAGTCAGCTGATTCCGTACGCGGGAACTCATTACTACGACGCGATTGGGCCTCGCGCGCCCGGTAACTTTCGAAACGAATGAAAGCCCTCCAATTACTCGTTCGAAAGCCGGTCACGTGAATTCGAGTCCATGTGAAGCGAAAATAGTTCTTAAGCGTCCGGAATGCAGCCGTTTTCGCGAATTTCGGAGAAACGTCAAACTTTAAACGTTCGATATCGAAAATCGGCATCTCGGATCGAGGCGAGACGTAGCCTAAGCACTACGGAAAGGACGCGGGCGATCGACGGGGCCCTTCGGGCCCCGCTATTCGGGGCCGATCTCCTCATCTCGGCTTCATAAGTTTGGCAAAATGCGGCTTTCGGCCGCCTGCATTTTGGGAAGTCGAATTTAGCGAAGCATATTTATTTAGTATTATATATTATATGAATGATTTGAAGAGAAAGTAGGATACCTGGTTCGTTTCGAAGTGATTCTCTTACAAACCTGGTAATTGGTCCCCATCGAACCAGTTAAAATGATATTTATTATCTTCCAACGTCCGCCCTTTAGTTTCCGGACTGAAAATACCAGTGCTTGAAATGAGCGTTATTCCACACTATGGAAGAGTAATTAGCTTGCCGGAACTGCTGCAAGAGCTCACCCTTCCACGATGGTAAGGTGCTAGCATCAAAGTTTTTGCGATTAAACTCTTCATTACCCTTAGATGCCCATGCCATTGAAACGAACGTAAATGCCCATGCGGGGTCCCTCAGGGACCCTACTAAATTTTTGGATTTCTGTATAGGCTATTACATAAATTGGTATAGTTTTAAGAAAAAAACACCTTTTAAGTTATTTAAGGGTATATTTTATTTAAATTTAAAAAAACAGCTATACTTAAAGGGCGAACAACGCAAAGAGTAAACATATGGCTAAAAAAAACAGGTATACTGAAAGGGTGACGAAGCAAAGAGTAAACAAAAATGTTTATTGTGCATTTATAAATTATGTGGATAGGCAGTTTGAATAGAACTGCAACCTTCGTTGTATTCTGTAACACCAGGACGTGCTTTTATAATGTTTCTTTCTAATCATCTACTTTTACGTGAAGGTTGACTATTCCATTCTAAACCAGATTGTGCGATATATCTAGGACCTTTCAACTGTTCATAATCTACGTCAATCTGGTCACGTTCTTCATCTGATTCCTGTTCACTTTGAATTTCTGTGTTGTCTTCAGTTTCCGGAACATTTTCCACAATAAAATCGTCCTCATTATCTGAGGCATCATCGCTGTAATACTCTGTTTCAGAGTCAAAATTCAAATTTTTCGCTATTGCTTCGAGTTCATTTTGTGTTAATGGCCTCTTTCGTTCCAAACGGTTCATCTCTAATAACAAACTGCAAAGAAAAAATTATATATTCAATTAAATATTTTGTAACATAAATCCCCATACGGGGTCTCTACGAGACCCCACTTACCTTTACACGTGTTAAAATTAACCAGACACGACCAAGCGACGCGTAGATTGAAATGTGGTGCAAGATGCATTAACTGACAAATACCTGAATGCGGTGTTGCCAATTTCTTCAAATAAAAAAGATAATAGGGAATTTGTAACGATGGGGTCCCTAAAGGACCCCGCACGGGCATCTAAGGGTTAACGTCGGAAAGCGTATGTGTCGATGAATAGTTGAAGTATTGCAGCATCTTCATCAATTACTCCGGGCAGAGTATCAAATCTACGTCAGAGTTTTTACAGAAATGTTACAAATATTTTTATTTTACACGAACACGTTACACTGAAATTACAGCTGCTCAGAACACACTCGATAAAATACTATACACCATCTCTCTCACGCTTAAACGGGAGAATCAGGTCCTCGCGCTCATACTCATAGAGACACTTAATAAGTGTCTGGAGGGATTTTTGACCCTCAGAATAGGTCTGGCTGCTTACAGAAGTTATTGAAATAGTTTCCTGAGTATTATTCATATAAAAATCAGGACTGAGAATATAAGTAAAATTCCATTGTTTTTTTTTAAGTTTCAAAGCGTTTAGCAAAGGCTACTTCCGACAGAAAGTGTGTGAATTTATTATTAATTAATACAATTATCTGTAAGGCATATATAAAAATCGTCCCAGAAACTTTGAAAAAGTAAGTGGAGTTTTTGCCTACCTTTAGCACCTGTTACTTGGAAATTAGGCGTCGACCAAAGCTACCAGGTATGCATACAATGAAAGTATAGACGAACACTACTTTATGCTACACATATTATTGATGAGAAAATAAGTAATGTCTGGGGAGCTATGCCATCATCCAACCATTCAACAGAAAACTACTATATCATCATCCCACGTACTTCAGATTCCCACAGCCTCATTGGTCCAGGCAAAGAATGCTCAAAAACAGGTATAGAGGGAAATGTTTGGAACACAATTTTTGACTTCGTAACTTTGTTCAGACTAGTTAGGTGGTGAACATATCAAAAGTCCCCGCCCGTAGCCTTTGAGCCAGGGGTGAGAGGGGGGTTTCAAGGTCCCATTTTTCGGTTTTTCGCTTAAATCTCAAACTATGCGTCATAGCGAAATGACCATTGTATACGAAATGATAGCTGATTAAATTCGCTACAAGTTTTACTTCAGCAAGTTTTTCGATTTCTTGTATAGTTTTCTCGATATCTGCTATGCACCCAAAAAATAAATGCCGACTAGAGGGTTGTAGAACATTAAATTCACTTGAATAATATATATCACTTCACTCTTCTATCTATTTTCCTTCAATAGTTTAAACCTATTCGCACAGACGTCTACGTATTGATGGCCCGAATACCGGCTTATACACGTAGTTCACCGAAAATGTTTTTTTCCAAAATTACATACTTTCAAGAGCAGATATCGCGAAAACTATAAAAGATATCGGAAAATTTGTTGAAGTAAAACTTGTACCAAATTTAATCAGCTTTCATTTTGTATACAATGGTCATTTCACTAGGACGCATAGTTCCTGAGATTTAAGCGAAAAACCGAAAAATGGGACCTTGAAACTCCCCCCTCTCTCCCCCGGCTCAAAGGCTACGGGCGGGAACTTTTGATATGTTCACCACCTAACCAGTGGCGCCGACTTCATGGGGCCTTCTTTTGGGGGGGCTCAGCCCCCCCAATAATATCAGAAAATTATTAGTTATATTATGCTTTGTAAAATCACAAAATTATGTTGGTATATTTTATTTAAATCCTTTAATAATTTAGAGCAATATTGAAAATCTTTCTAAAATAGAGAATTGAATACATACAAAATGTTAAGTTTCGAAATATTAGTACTAGTGTATTACTATTGTACTGTATTAGTTATTTTCTAATACTTATTATTTCATAATACTTAAATATAGATAAATTTTTCATTTAATGAACCCTGAGCCTCATTCAATAAATCAACTATTTCACTCATCACAAAATGCCATTATACTGTGCGACAGCAATATTTTATGTTATATTCTTTTAATGATAGTTTATGATTTATTTAAATATAGTCTTTTCAGAGCTATATATTCACTGTTCTGTAATAGTCTATGAGCATCATCATTACTGTAAATTAAATTAGCTTTTTACGAAAATATCGTGCGTGTTATGTTTTGTTTCGTCTTTCAAAGCCAAAAAATTTCATCTAAAATTTAGAAAATTTCCATGGGCAAAACCGCCGTTATGGGCTCCCCCAATATTTTTTATAAGTCGGCGCCTCTGCACCTAACCAACAAAGTTGCGAAGTCAAAAATTGTGTTCCAAACATTTTCCTCTATACTTTTCCGTTGCCTGGACTATATTATCTTAGCGCAAATATTATGTTATATGCTCTTGCACGGGCGCTTGTCCATAGATACTTTTATCATACACGATAGAATCTGTTGGTGTTAGGAACCTCCTATAACCTATACGAAACATTGAATCCCCTAAGTTTATTTCGTATTGAAAAACTAGTTACTCAAATACTGGATAATAATAATCAGCATCTTTTGAATGTTAATATATTTTCTTGAGAGTTACTCATACTTTCTTCTAAATATTTCAAAATTATGCTTATATGCTGGAAATAGGGCTTCTCTTCGCTACACCAGTAGTTTGTTAGTGAGAGTAATTTTCGTATTGAAAAAAATTAGTTCCTAGAGTAAATTGAATAGTTTCAATAACGTCAGTTTAGGAATGATTGAATGATTTCTGATAGTTTTCCACTAAGCATTTATAATGATTGGTATAGTTGAATTTGGCTTATTATTTTAGGAAGAAATAACATGTAATGATAGCAATTTCTAATTTTCAGGAACATTTGAGGTAGTCACCAAGAGCAAAGGAATTTTTGATGTCATATTTCTTTCAATTTACTATATTTCTCAAATTTATAAAGAAATTTTCAAAAATTATAAAGTAGCGATTGAATATAACAGACAATATGTCTGAATGGTTTGTTTTCTATGTAGATGAATATTCAATAAAGTAACACTAGATTATTCAACAGAACTTTCAGACACGGACAAGTGCCAAGAGCAATGAATATTCATGATAAATAATGTATTTCATTCCTAATTGGTGTAAACAAATAAGAGTGCTGTAGTATTGCTACCGATTAACACAAGATACTAGTACTTACTTATTAGGATTTTATTAGTAACATTTCCACATTATTTACCATTCTGCTTAATATTTTTCAAGAAATTAGTATTAACTAAGGACATAGATAGAGGACTTAGAAAGATTGATCTTTTTCTACTAGAAATGATGTATATTTGATTTGTTTTTTGTATTTTTACATATTTATCTTTCATTATCAAGAAAACACTTTTTATACAGTTCACAAATGTCACCTCAATATTGCTCTTTCAAAATTTTTGGAAGTCACAAAACTTTAACTTATCAAAAGATAAATATATGGAATGTTCTGGAAAATGTTGAAAAGAAATTTTATTATTTCTTGGAAGTATTGTAGATGGCTTTCAATTTGAGCAATTTCACTGACACTTACAATAGGTCATTTATATAAATTGCACCGCAGAATAAAAAATATAATACCCTAAGAATTATGTGCCAACAGACCTGACTGTTGATATCGGACTAAATAGCACGTAATTAGTAACTGAAGACGGCCATAGCCGTAAAAATTTTTGAAATAAGATAAATAGTACCCTATTCTTTGACTTTTCAAAATCAAAATAAATTGAACTTATTTCGAACATTACGTAGGTAAAGGTTTCTGTGGTTTCCCTTACCATCTAATAATAACAGATTTGAATGTTAATATTGTAGACTACAGGCCCATGTCCAAAAAATGGATGCGTCATATGAACCACCAGGTGACGTATATAAGACGATATAAGAGCATAAAATAATAAGATTCAGCACTATGCCGTCACTTGTGAGCTGTCCAACTGAGTGCTGGTGAGAATTCAAAAGTGCAGGTAGGGTGAGTACATTTTGGTCATATATTTTTGTACGGCATTTTTACCATAGGTCCATGAAAAATAATAAGAAAGCGCGCAGTGCCGTAAAAAAATGGAGCGCCACAAAGTCGGTAAATTTTCTGACAATTTCCAGGGTAAATTTGGTCATTTCATTATGTACGGCATCAGTTTCCTACTGTTTCAATACAGCTTATAATCCATTATTCCGCAACGCCGTACAAAAATCATGTGATAAGGGGGAAAATCGAGGGTTGCGACCCTCTTTCTTTGCGTGGTCCGGGGGGTGATTTGAAACAACATAAAATTAATTTATTTTGAAAGTATTTCATGCATAGATAATATTTTTTTACATGCCGTACATTTTCGTTGGTCCAAAGGTTGGTAGGGGAAAAAAAACTCAAGGAAAAATCCATAGAAAGAAATGTAAGAAAAATTCATATAACGAAATGTAAGGTGAAATTCATGACGATATTTTTTTATACGGCATTTAGATAGTTTATTTGTACTTAATGCAATAATTTATAAAAAGTTTATGCCGTACAAATCTGAAAGTTCATATTGATAAATAAGTAGTAAAATATTGAAAAAATATAATTTACATATATATATCGCTTACGGAGCGACGTTCTGTTAGGACGTTTAGCATTTGTAGGCATATATCTACACCTGCCTATACTGTATCGAATTTTTCTGAAAAATAGTTGTTTTATTTATTCACATCATTACAATGAAACAAATCAATTATATACATGTGTCAATAATGTTTGAAGTATATGCTTATTAAACCAAAAAGTATACAAAACTGTTGATACTGGGATTTACAGTTTCAATTCTTGGATATTATATACACATTATCAATTGTTCTCTTCAAAAATATGTTAATACCGTACAGTATCAGATGGCTATAAAGTAATACACCCTTGAAATGGTAGCGTCATTCATATCAGCCTAAAAGATATGGTCTGCATTAAAATGTACGGCATTATTTTTTCCTGATTTATTTATCTCATAACTATTTAAAACAAGGGGAAAATGTAGAAAATTACTATATTTTATTAATCTATGAAAATTTGAACTTTTGCAATAATTTAAAAAATTTCAGTTTTTGTATTTCTCTATAATTTTTTTAGAACAGTTTCTTATGAACGGCAATACTATAAAACAATTGTATTTTACAATATCATGTTAAAAAAGAAGTTGCCGTACAGAGTCAAATGATTTTTCAGCTTTATAAATCAATTATACCATGAAATTAAGATAATTATTAATATACATTCAAATTAACAATAATTTTTTGACGGCATTATTTTCAATAGTACTTTTGAGTGCTAGATAATGTTTTGGAACCGAAGCCGTACTTTTTCAAATCACCCCTCGGACCACGGAAAGAGGGGTTTGCAACCCTCGATTTTTTCCCCTTGTCGCATGATTTTTGTACGGCGTTGCGGAATAATGGATTATAAGATATATTGAAACAGTATGAAACTGATGCCGTACAGAATGAAATGACCAAATTCACCCTGGAAATTGTCAGAAAATCGAAAAAATTTACCGACTTTGTGGCGCACCATTTTTTTACGGCACTGCGCGCTTTCTCATTATTTTTCATGGATCTATCGATAGTAAAAATGCCGTACAAAAATATATGACCAAATGTACTCACTCTACCTGCACTTTTGAATTCTCACCAGCACTCAGTTGGACAGCTTACAAGTGACGGCATAGTGCTGAATCTTATTATTTTATGCTCTTATATCGTCCTATATACGTCACCTGGTGGTTCATATGACCCATCCATTTTTTGGACATGGGCCTGTAGTCTATTGGACTAAATAGCACGTAATAAATAACAGAGAACGGCCACAGTCGAAAAAATTTTGATGAAACAAAGTACTCTTTTGTAACTATTCAAAAATTTTTCAAATCAATAAATGTCAAAGAAATTTCAATATTTCAAAAGTTTTGAAAAATCCACGAATGTGGAATGTGGCGAAACGTAAACTTTTTGATAAAATCGAGTTTTTTTTTATTCACCAAGCCTGTTATTGCTAATAATTATCAAAACGTTAAAAATAGTTCACAGGCATCAACAATTCAAATAAATAATTAAATATTGCAAGCTTAAAACATAGCAATGATTCCGAACTTTTTCAAGAATGTGGAACAACAGCACGGACAACAAGCAGTGATTATTTTGAAAAATGTTTGTTCACTCAACAAGAAGATTACCAATCTGAAGTCGAGAAGAATTTCTTTACTGCGTTGCGAGCATGAAAATCTGTGTCCAACATTCTTTAAGCTCAGAGTTTCAAACATTGTTCTAAATTGTGAGTACCTTTTTGGAAGATTTGAAATTCTAAATAAAAATTTCATTCAAAAACACTCAATTTAGTAATTACCGACACTGTTAAAAATATCAACATTTTAACAAAACAAATAGATAGGTACTCTAACAAACACATTACAACAAATACTTCCAAATGAAAATTTACTAAATTTTTCACAACATGAAGAAATTGAAAACAATAACCTTAGTAAAATTAATAAAAACAGACACATCAAATAATTTAACGAACTAATATCTAACCAATCACCACGAACAATATTAGAAGCAACATCACATGAAAAAAGTGTAATTAATACCACTAACACTGTTTTACCTATTTTCGTTGAAGAAACATTAAATTTAGACCCCAAACACTCTACAGAAATTAATAATATTAAACAAATACCAATCAATAATATTATAGCTCATATAGAAAAGGGTATTTCAAATTTATGTCCTGAAAATCAAAATTCCATAAGACAAAAAGTAACACAAACTATAAAAACTTACCACAATAAATGCAAAAATAAAAAACAAACATTACATTATAAACAAACTATCAAAAACTTATATGAAACCAAATAATTCATCAAATCTAATCCACAACTAACAATAACTAAATCAGATGAAGGAAACAAAACAGTGATACTAGAAACTAATACATACAAACAAAAAATTACTGCAATGCTTAGTGATTCATCTACATATAAAAAAATTAAAAAAGATTTAACTAAGACTACAAAATGAAAGTAACAAATTGATTAAAACATGGGGAACAAAAAAATTTCATTTCTCCACAAACATCAAAAGAATTAATTCGACACAACAGCCTTTCGCCTAAATGTTATGGTCTTCCTAAAATAAATGAAGAAAACATACCATTAAGGCCTATTGTCTCTTATATTCAATCACCTCTATATAATCTTTCTAAATTTCTTTCTTCAATATTAAAAATATATTAAATCAAATTCCTTATTATATCAAAAATTCTCTCGATCTAGTAGACCATCTTAAAACTTTAAAACTACTTAGCAATTACAAATTTTTTTCATTAGATGTTGTTTCTCTTTATACCAATATCCCAAATTCTTTTGTTCCAGTAATAATTAATGATAAATGAAATATTATCAAAAATTATACAAATATTCCTAAAACTGATTTTATAGAAGCAATTCAATTTGCACTTGGTACAAACTATTTTCAATATGTAAATAGCTTCTACCAACAAATTGATGGTGTAGCAATGGGAAGTCTTATTTCCAATGTTATAGCTCAATTAGTTTTGGAATATTCAGAAGAAAATGTATTAAATCATTCGAATGAACGAATTATAACTTTAAAAAGGTATGTTGATGATTGCCTTATAATAACATCAGAAGATTTTATCGATGATACTCTTAAAAATTTCAAAGATTTCAATAGAAAATTGCAATTTACTCTAGAAAAAGAAACAAACAATACATTAAATATTCTTGATATTACTCTCATACACAGAAACAATGAAATTATCACAAAATGGCATAGAAAAGAATTTTTTTTCACAAAGTACAACAGTACACATCATTTGTCACAAAAGACGAGCTTAATTATCGGATATATAGACAAAGCACTTAAACTTACTTCGCCTACACACAGGCATGAAACATTACAAGATGTCCATGAGTTACTCATAAAAAACGATTACCCAATAAAACTTATACAGAAAATCACTAAAAATAGAATTCATAAACTTTACAACACATTAGAAACTTCAGACAAAAAAATATTAACAGAAAATATATTCCTCTTCCATATATTCCTCATTTAAATAATAAAATATCACATATTTTAAATCCACACGATATTAAAGTAGCCCACACTGCACAAAATCGAATAAAACAAATATATTCTAAATTAAAAAGTAAAACACCTCTTCTGCAAAAATCTCATGTTGTTTATAGTATACTCTGTAATAATTGTGATAAATCATATATTGGACAAACTTTCCAAAATTTAGAAGAAAGATTGAAAGCACACAAATATACCAAAACACAAACCACAGCACTAATCAAACATAATGACATTCGAGTTTTCGAGAAGTGCAGACGTGTTTAGTAAGTTACTATCCAACAGCAATACATTAATTGTGTTCCAGGCCGAAATTAAACAATTATATTCCACACAAAGTAAGTCCGTAGACTATTACACTGTGATTGAGTTTATTTTTATTTTTGTAACGGTCTTTGACGAATGGTGGGTGTATTTTTCCTTATTATTTTTGATCAATTATTCAGATTATTACATATATTTACATTTGAACCTCTCTGGCTGTCACGCGAGATTTTCCAAAACTGGTCGACCTTGACGGGCCCCTTCCCTTCTTTCATATATGGTATATCGTGGGTGCACCGCTTCAATTCAGTATTCATCACTTCAGTAATCCCACTGCGGTTGTGGAGGGTGCAGGTGGCGGCTTTCCTTTTCTAATCTCGGATCTCTCGCGTATTCCCTTTTATTTCCCTACCTATATTCCTATCAACCGTGGCCTTCCATCTGTGATAAGTCTTCTTTAACGGCCCATTGAAGTGAAGAGTCTAACTGTCATCCCTATTCCTTCACCCTTATTATCCCACATAATGCCGCGTAGCTGTAATACTTGCAGAAAACAGATAGGGACATCTCAACTATCTATTGCTTGTGCAAAATGCCAGAAACATTTCCATGCTGAATGCGTTGGGCTCCCAGTTGGCGGAACTGAATTGTCTGAAGATGCCGACAAATGGGTATGCCTTTTTTGTAGTTCTCAGGATAGGAGACTCCGTAGTAATTCTTCCAGTTCTGGGTATTCTGTCCTTTCTTCTTCGCATCTAACTCAACATTCTCAGTCTCAGGATAGTAGCACGTCATTTACAACACACCATTTCAACACTCTTCTAGATAATATTCAAAGGGTAGCTGCTAGCGTTGAACGTATCGAAAAACGCCAGGACGACCTCTTCAGCCAATTGGCAAGTTGTACCGCAACAATAAATGATCATAGTGTTATACTCTCTAAGCATCAGAGCGCGATAGATGACTGTCAGTCGGAAATTGCAAGTGTACATCAGGCCACTTCAGCACTGGGTGAGAAAGTTGCCACCATTTCTTCGAAACTGGATACTGTTTCCTCGACTACTTCTAGTCCTTCAGACCACGTTGACATGACGGAAATTCTGAATCGTGTGGGAAAATCTCACAACCTCATTTTATGTAGTGTCCCTGAGAATGCTGACGCATCGCTCGACACTACCAGTGTTCGTGATATTGTGGAGCACATTCAGCAGGGTGCTAGTTCCGCTCTCATCGGTTCAACTCGATTACCATCCAAAAATGGTAGTAAGCCAAGGTGGATTAGAGCTACATTTTCGTCTCCTGATTGTGTTTCGGCTATTTTGAGAAATAAATCTAAACTGAAGGTTCATCCTGTTTTCCGTCACGTAGTAATTTATGATGATAAAACAAAAAAGCAAGTATCTGCCCTTAACTCTCTTCGTGCCGAGTTGAGGCGCCGTCAACAAGCAGGTGAATCCAACCTAACTATAAAATATATACAGGGTATCCCAAGTATATTATCTTCGTCACCTCCTCCAGCGTTATCATCAAAAAACTGAATAATCTCTTGGTTTGGCCGTTGCTTTACACGAATATACAATCACTTTCATCCAAATTTTCTGAACTATTGTCCATTATTCAACTACAGAAACCTTTCATTATATTGATAACAGAGTCCTGGCTCCATCCATCTATTCCAAACGGCGCATTCGACATACCTAATTACACTCTTTACCGAGATGATAGTACCACCACTCCTGGGTACAGGGGGGTATGTATCTACTTGAGCCAAGATGTCACCTCATCGTTCAAGGTGAATGAAATACATAAGGATTGGGCTGACATTAATGGCATTTTCTTCGAAATTTCAAGACAGAATTTTACACTTTTCATTGGATGCATTTATCGACCTCGTCCTTGCCCTGAAGATACTCAATTGACAGCTTTCCTGTCCGAGAAATATAACAACTTGTTCATAGCTGGAGACTTCAATTGTCCCGATATTCAATGGCCTGTTATTCAGCAAATCTCACCAAACGCGCCATCGTTCCCATATGCTGAACTTATGACCAATAGCAGTCTCCACCAACTAGTTCTTCAACCTACCAGGTACAGGGAGGGTCAGGTTCCTTCTTTGCTAGACTTATTCATCTCTTCCGATTCCAATATCATCTCTGAAATCGAATATTTGCCTCCTATAGGAAAATCTGACCACGTTGTCTTATCTACCCAAATTCAGCTCAACACTTTCGCCATTAACTGTGAACGAATGAAAGTTAAGAGTAGAATTAACTACGAACAAGTAGGCGAAATCATTTCGGGTTACGACTGGCATGCTGTTCTCTCTTCTCAGCCGTCGATGGAGGATGTCTGGGGGGTGTTCACTAATGTAATTAAGGATGCGGAGGCCGCTTGTACGACCCTTTCAGTTGAGAAATTCAATCCTTTGAAACCATGGATAAAACAGTCCACATTTCGTATGATTCGTCGTAAGAAATCTCTGTGGCAACGTTACTTACGCAGCCGTTCACTTGAAGACTATCGCAATCATCGAGTTTATTCCAACACCGTCTCATCAACTATTCAACATGCCAGGAAAAAGTTTGAACATGATTTGGTCTGTTCCAAGAATAAGAAAAAACTGTACAAGTATCTTCGTTCCTCTTTGAATAGCAAGGTGGGGATACCCTTCGTTCGTAACTCCTCTGGAGAGCCTTGCGAGACACTTACCCAGGTAGCTGATATGATGGCCGGGACATTTGCGGCCGCTTTTGTATCGGAACCGGACAATCTCATTTGTGATCCCACTTTTCCACGTACTGTCGATGAAATAAGAAGCATCGAGATGAGTGAAGAGCTGGTTCTGGGTTACCTTTCGAAGATAAATAAGCATTCCGCCCCTGGTCGAGATGGTATTTCTTCACAGCTGCTACATTTCTGCGCTGAAGCCTTAGCTAAGCCACTTGCTTTCATATTCTCTTATTCTTTCAACTCTTCCTCTCTCCCTCAAGATTGGTTGTCAGCTTCTGTTACTCCCATTTTCAAGAAAGGCGATAAGCTGTCAGCTAGTAACTACAGACCAGTAAGCTTGACATCAAATGTCTGCAAGCTACAGGAGAGAATTATTAGTGATAAGCTGTTAGAGTTTGCGTATCAAAATAACTTAATTCCGAAAGAGCAACATAGGTTTCTTCCAGGTAGGTCCACCATCACAAATCTTCTCTCCTGTGTTGACGATTGGACGAGATGTGTTGATTCTGGCACTCCGGTAGGTGTTGTGTACCTCGATTTTGCACGAGCGTTTGATCGTGTTCCCCACCGTCGACTCCTGTGGAAACTTGAGTTCCTGGGAGTGAGAGGTCATCTGCTTTCTTGGATTAAATCATTTTTATCATTCCGTACGTTTCGAGTTAGGGTCGGGGACTGTTTCTCCTCTTCCGATATAAGGGTCCGTAGTGGTGTTCCCCAGGGCTCGGTACTGGGTCCCATCTTGTTTTTTGTTGTACACTTCTGAGCTCCCGCGTATTTTTAAATCCAGCTGGTGCAATGTTCGCAGATGACACTAAGCTCAGTAACTGTCCACTAGTCAAACACAGAGGACACCTCCAAAATGACCTTGATAATTTATCCAAGTGGTGCGCGAGGAGTGGTTGTTGCCTCTCAATATCGATAAGTGTTGTGTGCTTCATATTGGTAAGGGAAATCCCTAAGATTGCTTACTTCATCGACCCAGCAGAGGCTGGCTAGCGTCTCGCACATTGTTGACCTGGGTGTTACAGTCACTGAGAACCTAAATTTGGTCTACCCACATTTCAATTGCTGTATCCAGGGCAAAAAAAATTTACTTAATCTACTATCCAAAACTTTTCGCTGGATGTGATATTGCCACATGCAGGACCCTCTACACAAACTTACGTGCGACCCTATTCTTGAGTATTGCGGGCCCAGTATGGTGGGCAAATCTGAACAGAGATCAGGAACTCTTAGAATCCGTGCAGCGGTGGAGCACAACGTATTCCGTTCTTGGCAGAATTCGCCCGGACTATCGGACTAGGCCTCGCGGTTGTTTCAGTTGCCTTCTTTTTCGGAACGCAGATTGAGAGGTGACTTGATAATCACATATAGAGCGCTTCAGTCTCTCTTCGGTGCAGACATGGCGTACCTCTTTCCACTCAATCAGAATCGGGCATTGAGAGGACACTGCTACAAGCTGGCCAAAGAGAACTTCAGGACAACAGTGAGGAGCAACTTTCTCTCCAACAGAGTCTTCGAAATCTGGAATCGGCTTCCCTCTGAGATTGTGTTATCGCAAACGGTGAATTCCTTCAAGAAGTCTCTGGATAGATGGTCTGAACTTCATCATTAATGAATTTAAATAAAGTAAATTTAATTTCAATTTCAGCTCATTTGATTTGTTATTCAGTTTATATGTTTGTAACACTTCTCGAATTCTTTCTTAGTTTCAATTTAATGTTTATATTTTTGAGTTTATAGGTTATCCTTAACTCTCAACTTTTGTAATAATAATAATAATAATAATAATAATAAAAATAATGAGAATCATAGTTTCAACTTTAATAGCACAAAAATTTTAGAAATAGAGAAAGATCAAAAACTCAGAGAAATTTTAGAAATGTTACATATTCAAAAAAATTTAAATAAAGTCATAAATGATAGAACAGATATAAAACATTTAAATCGAGTTTTTTTGAGATTCACCATGTTAGAGTTTGTTTGTTGAATGATTTTGTCTTGATTTACGTTGTTTCTTAGAAAAATTAAAGAATTAAATCTGCGTATATTGAACATAAATGTTTTATATCTGTTCTATCATTTATGACATTATTTAAATTTTTTTGAATATGTAACATTTCTAAAATTTCTCTGAGTTTTTGATTTTTCTCTATTTCTAAAATTTTTGTGCTATTAAAGTTGAAACTATGATTCTCATTATTTTTATGTTTGATTAGTGCTGTGGTTTGTGTTTTGGTATATTTGTGTGCTTTCAATCTTTCTTCTAAATTTTGGAAAGTTTGTCCAATATATGATTTATCACAATTATTACAGAGTATACTATAAACAACATGAGATTTTTGCAGAAGAGGTGTTTTACTTTTTAATTTAGAATATATTTGTTTTATTCGATTTTGTGCAGTGTGGGCTACTTTAATATCGTGTGGATTTAAAATATGTGATATTTTATTATTTAAATGAGGAATATATGGAAGAGGAATATATTTCCTGTTAATATTTTTTTGTCTGAAGTTTCTAATGTGTTGTAAAGTTTATGAATTCTATTTTTAGTGATTTTCTGTATAAGTTTTATTGGGTAATCGTTTTTTATGAGTAACTCATGGACATCTTGTAATGTTTCATGCCTGTGTGTAGGCGAAGTAAGTTTAAGTGCTTTGTCTATATATCCGATAATTAAACTCGTCTTAAGTGACAAATGATGTGTACTGTTGTACTTTGTGAAAAAAAATTCTTTTCTATGCCATTTTGTGATAATTTCATTGTTTCTGTGTATGAGAGTAATATCAAGAAAATTTAATGTATTGTTTGTTTCTTTTTCTAGAGTAAATTGCAATTTTCTATTGAAATCTTTGAAAATTTTAAGAGTATCATCGATAAAATCTTCTGATGTTATTATAAGGCAATCATCAACATACCTTTTTAAAGTTATAATTCGTTCATTCGAATGATTTAATACATTTTCTTCTAAATATTCTAAAACTAATTGAGCTATAACATTGGAAATAAGACTTCCCATTGCTACACCATCAATTTGTTGGTAGAAGCTATTTACATATTGAAAATAGTTTGTACCAAGTGCAAATTGAATTGCTTCTATAAAATCAGTTTTAGGAATATTTGTATAATTTTTGATAATATTTCATTTATCATTAATTATTACTGGAACAAAAGAATTTCTGATATTGGTATAAAGAGAAACAACATCTAATGAAAAAAATTTGTAATTGCTAGGTAGTTTTAAAGTTTTAAGATGGTCTACTATATCGAGAGAATTTTTGATATAATAAGGAATTTGATTTACTATATTTTTAATATTGAAGAAAGAAATTTAGAAAGATTATATAGAGGTGATTGAATATAAGAGACAATAGGTCTTAATGGTATGTTTTCTTTATTTATTTTAGGAAGACCATAACATTTAGGCGAAAGGCTGTTGTGTCCAATTAATTCTTTTGATGTTTGTGGAGAAATGAAATTTTTTTGTTCCCCATGTTTTAATCAATTTGTTACTTTCATTTTGTAGTCTTAGTTAAATCTTTTTTAATTTTTTTATATGTAGATGAATCAATAAGCATTGCAGTAATTTTTTGTTTGTATGTATTAGTTTCTAGTATCACTGTTTTGTTTCCTTCATCTGATTTAGTTATTGTTAGTTGTGGATTAGATTTGATGAATTATTTGGTTTCATATGAGTTTTTGATAGTTTGTTTATGTAATGTTTGTTTTTTATTTTTGCATTTATTGTGGTAAGTTTTTATAGTTTGTGTTACTTTTTGTCTTATGGAATTTGGATTTTCAGGACACAAATTTGAAATACTTTTTTCTATATGAGCTATAATATTATTGATTGGTATTTGTTTAATATTATTAATTTCTGTAGAGTGTTTGGGGTCTAAATTTAATGTTTCTTCAACGAAAATAGGTAAAACAGTGTTAGTGGTATTAATTACACTTTTTTCATGTGATGTTGCTTCTAATATTGTTTGTGGCGATTGGTTAGATATTAGTTCGTTAATAATTGTTGTTTTTATTAATGTTTTTATTAATTTTACCAAGGTAATTGTTTTTAATTTATTCATGTTGTAAAAAATTTAGTAAATTTTCATTTGGAAGTATTTGTTGTAATGTGTTTGTTAGAGTACCTATCTATTTGTTTTGTTAAAATGTTGATATTTTTAACAGTGTCGGTAATTACTAAATTGAGTGTTTTTTGAATGAAATTTTTATTTAGAATTTCAAATCTTCCAAAAAGGTACTCACAATTTAGAACAATGTTTGAAACTCTCAGCTTAAGAAATGTTGGACACAGATTTTCATTCTTGCAACGCAGTAAAAAAATTCTTCTCGACTTCAGATTGGTAATCTTCTTGTTGAGTGAACAAACATTCTTCAAAATAATCACTGCTTGTTGCCCGTGCTGTTGTTCCACATTCTTGAAAAAGTTCGGAATCATTGCTATGTTTTCAGCTTGCAATATTTAATTATTTATTTGAATTGTTGTTGCCTGTGAACTATTTTCAACTTTTTGATAATTATTAGCAATAACAGGATTGGTGAATCTGAAAAAACCTCGATTTTATTAAAAAGTTTACGTTTTGCCACGACATTCGTGGCTTTTTCAAAACTTTTGAAATATTGAAATTTCTTTGACATTTATTGATTAGAAAAAATTTGAATAGTTAAAAAAGACTACTATGTCAAAATTTTTTCGGCTGTGGCCACGTGCTATTCATTCCAATATTAACATTCAAATCTGTTATTATTAGATGGTAAGGGAAACCACAGAAACCTTTACCCACGTAATGTTCGAAATAGCAACAATTTTTTTAAGGCTGTGGCCGTCTTCAGTTACTAATTACGTGCTATTTAGCAATATCAACAGTCAGGTCTGTTGATATTAGATGGAAAGGGAACCACAGAAACCTTCACCCACGTAATGTACAAAATAGGTTTAAAATATTTGATTGTTGGAATTGTCTTTAAACTTGTAATTTTGGAGATCACATGTTCTAAACTATACCTCTTTTTAGAAGAATTGAAAATTCTAGATGTCTAGATTTTGTCGAAGAAGATGAGTTGTTATGGTTAGAGTTTGTTTGTTGAATTATTTTGTCTTGATTTACGTTGTTTCTTAGAAAAATTAAAGAATTAAATCTGCGTATATTGAATTGTTTTTTATATGTTCCTTCATTTATGACTTTATTTAAATTTTTTTGAATATGCAACATTTCTAAAATTTCTCTGCGTTTTTGATCTTTCTCTATTTCTAAAATTTTTGTGCTATTAAAGTTGAAACTATGATTCCCATTATCAATCTTTCTTCTAAATTTTGAAAAGTTTGTCCAATGTATGATTTATTACAATTATTACAGAGTATACTATAAACAACATGAGATTTTTGCAGAAGAGGTGTTTTACTTTTATATGTATATATATATATATATATATATATATATATATATATATATATAAAATATATATATATATATATATATATATACATATATTTTATATTTATATATATATATATATATATATATAAACATATATACATCCACAGATCTTTACTACGTAAGGCATTGTAAAAAACAATTTATAGCACTTCAAATTTTTCACTAGGAACAGACCCTATTGGCTCACTTGACAAAAGGTTGAGAGGAATGAGAAGCTCCAGCACATGTACAAATGGAACCAGATCTATAACCAGCTTGAAATCACAATGGGATCAATTTTCTAGTAATGGCAGTATTTCAATGGCTAAAGAAGATGTAAATATGATTGATGAAGCTTTGAAGTTGCTTAAGGATACTAAAAATGGTGACATTATTGGATATTTATTGGAAATAATAGAGAAAATTCTGAATAAGACTCAACAAAATAATAGAGAAAAGTGATGTATGCGATTGTTTTTTATTCTTTATGGGGTTATAATGTTGATATGAAAAAAAATTGAATAAAGGGAAATCAAAAAGTGAATCAACTGTTTTTTCTTAAGGAATACTAGAGATCTGTGGTTGCACCACATATCTCGAATAATTTAATTTAAAGTGAACAATAATCGCCTAGGCTTAATCTACAATCCAAATATACTATCTCTTCACAGTAAAATACTATTTGACGCCAGCAAAACTCCTTTTCCAAGCTAACTATTCTCTGGTTATGTATTATTACCTTCATTGCGAGCACTATCATGGTAAATCTTATGCATAGATTAACGAAGATATTTCCGAAAATATATTAATATAAATTTACTTATCTTTTTTTTAGCAATAACAGACCATTTGGATAAGCCAATGAGTTTTTTAATATTCAGTTTTTAATATCTCCTGAACCATTCAATCGATTCAAATATTGGTGGTTTTTTGAAACTATCGTTTTTTTGAACCCTTTAGTTCAAAAGAAACAAACTGGAAAGCGTTATCTACAGCGAATATATAATTTTTTGAATTTTGGAAAAAAACTTAAATGTAAATTTACTACTTAACAAACCCTTATCTTATATATATATATATATATATATATATATATATATATATATATATATATACCTATATACCTATATACGTACGTAAGTACCTACGTACATAGCTATATACATATATTATGAATCAAAATAAAAATTTTTCTTGGGTTATGCAGCAACAATTCAAGAGTGCTAAATGTGTATTACTTTTTTATTCAATGCCGAGCTTTCGGGGCCATTTTGCTTCTTCATCAGGGTTAGAATACTCAGATTTACAGAAAAGAGGAAATAAAACGAACATTAATTTTACTTTTTTTGAAACGTAATCAAGAACAAAAGAGTCCTCTTTTCTGTAAATCTTAGTATTCTAACCCTGATGAAGAAGCAAAATGGCTTCGAAAGCACGGCATTGAATATAAAAGTAATACACATGTAGCCTTGTATTGTAGCTGCATATCCCACGAGAAAATTTGGCTGCACGATAGTATATGGCCCGCTGCATTTTGTGGGGCGTGATCATATGGTTGTGTAGCTTAGGTCATGAGGTGTTCATATGTATGGTTTTACTGAATTAAAATCTAACCTAACATTACCTAACCTAAGCTAACCTCAAACCTAACCTAAAACATTGAAATATCCAAAAAACTATATTATATGGTTTTCGATAGATTTTGTAACGTGTCAATTCCCCGCTTAACCGCCGCCACTGAATTCTGCATCGAGGTACCGTGATTCGCGCTGTCAGATGATGCCTC
The DNA here is from genome assembly GCA_030704885.1 of Cynegetis impunctata. Lineage (NCBI taxonomy): Eukaryota > Metazoa > Arthropoda > Insecta > Coleoptera > Coccinellidae > Cynegetis > Cynegetis impunctata. The sequence continues at coordinate 106,503 of JARQZK010003643.1, forward strand.
ATTTTTGTTTCATCTATGAATAATAGAATCGCGCAGTTTTGGAATGACTTGCGTAGATAGCGTCTTATTTGCACGTGCACGTATAACATCGCTCTTTTAACAAGTATCGGTTGAAGATACCACATCGTTAAGTATTAAAATTATATTCAATATCTATTGAACGACTATTCAATATATTCAAATTATTAAGTATCTGTGGCGTCTGATAGACGTCACCTTGGCTGGAGTTTAAAAGATAACCTTGGCTAGAGCTAAAAACCACCTTGGCTGGAGTTTAAAAGATAACCTTGGCTGGAGTTTAAAAGATAACCTTGGCTGGAGCTAAAAAGCTTTGTGATTAGAACTAAAAACCACCTTGGCTGGAGCCATAAAAGAAATTCCACTGAAGCTACGATACAACCGCTACTAGAACCACCAAGAAACTAGGGACGAAGATTAGGCAATCAAAGGAGTACAATCCACATAGAATAGGATATAGAACGTCGATAGAAAATTAAATAAATAAAAACAGATGAGTCTCATTGTAATAAGAAAGTAGTAAATACCTTCATTTTATCTTGTTGTTATTTCTGAAAACTAACTAGAACTAGAAACTATATATGTATTACCAATCTCCCAGCTAGCTCGGGCATATACCACAAAAGGGAGAGTGGTTACAATTTTGCTACCTTAACCCCCTACATCTCCTCAACCCCTCACACCAGTAAAACTATACTTGATATATAAACACCCTATGACCAGAGGTAACCGCGCCACGCAGTCCATATACCAGGGGTCGCCAAATGGCGGACCGCCTACCCATTTTGCATACCAGCAACTCGCACTACAGAGTACGTAATTCAATGAAAATGTATCCCCCGCAATGACGGACGTCGCGACGACTACGTGTTGTGCGGACCGCGATGTTCATTTCATTTCTTTAAAAGGACCTCGAGCGAAACTAATTGGTGACCCCTACCATATACTATAGTCGAGCCAAAAATTTTATTCAAGGAGAACCTATCAAAATAAGTAATTTAACGAAAAGTTTACCTTTCAGCCTTCAGAAAGAAGAAAACCATTAGATATCAAGTCATTCAAGACATATCTTTGCCAAAATCTGTCATAAGCTTAGTTAAGGCCGAAAAAAACAGACGAAATATTTTCGAATTATGTGTGAAAAAATGACATAAGATGTTACATATGAACTTCGCTGACGAGCAGAAATGCGGAAAACGAGAGAGCTTTTGATCAATAAGCATATTATCGAAAACTGGTTATGAAATAAACATATTCTCACAAAAACAAAAATAATGCAGATACAAATATTTATTACAATTGAAGATTTTGCCCTAAAATTATACATAACAATGTCCCACTGCTTATGATATATGGTTTGTCCTTAAATTATATGTATGTATGTATGTATTATATATATATATATATATATATATATATATATATATATATATATATATATATATATATATATATATATATATATAATACATACATTATATATATATATATATATATATATATATATATATCTGTGTGTGTGTGTGTGTGTGTGTGTGTGTGATGGTGTGTGTGTGTGTGTGTGTAATTAATGAATTAACAGATAGAGCTTTATTTCCAATGTCTCAATTGCTATCAATAACTGCATCACTTGAATAGAAAACATTTCATCTTTTGAACACTATCACTTACACTATAAAACAGGCTTCAAGGAGAACGATAACTTAGGTCTTGAATTGTTTTTGCCTAAGATTTTCTTCTGTTCTTCCTTTATCCTTTTTTCGTGCTCTTTACGAAGTTTCTGTCTCTCTTCATCCATTTTTCTCTGTTCCTCCACCATAGCCAGTCTTTCTTCCGCCTGAAGAAATCAAAAATTGTATAACAAAATTCACTCTTCATTTCTGCCTAAATAAAATTCTAAACTAATATAATATAATTTCAGCAAGTCTATGTTTTTAATATAAAGACCAAAGATTATAATAGTTGATAATCTAAATTGAAAACTAAAGGAATGTCAAAAAAAACATAATATACTGCAGTCTCCCTAACATAAAAGAATTAACTGGAAAAATTAAGAAAATACTTTCTGAAGAAAAACACTTGAAGATAGTAACGTATAATAAAAAATCGATTGCATCACTCTATTCAAAACTTAATGACCCCATAACAAAGAAAAAACAATCAAATATTATATACCAAGTTGAATGCGGAGAATGTGAGAGTACATACGTCGGACAAACTTCTCAATGTTTGAAAAGTAGATCGGCATTGCATAGGAGTGACACAAGAAAGTACAATAATCGTTGTGCTTTGGCTATGCATGCAAACGTGTTGAACCATACTATAGACTTCAACAATGTGAGGATATTGGATATTGAAGGTAATACAAAAAAAAATTTCATTCTGGAGATGATTCGTACACATAAACAAACAAATCCTATAAATAAATAATCAGACGTAGAGAACATCTATACATTTATATTATCACAAACAAACTTTGGAAAGAAATTCTACGATGTACCAGTTGATGAATAGTGACAGAGATGGCGACACCAGGACTGAAGATTGACTCTGATTGAGAACTGATATCTGTGTGTGTAAATTGTATTTCTTCTTTGACATTTGTAGTTGATTAGATTTGGAGATTGTGGTATCGTTGAATTTTATATAATTATAGTTTATACTTGGATAAGCCAGAAGCAAGGAAACTCTTAACACGTTCTGTAGGTTAATATTTTAAATTAATTTAGATATTTTTTTATAACTTTTGTACGTTCTCAATTGTAGACAGTCCCGAAGAAGAAATAAAATCCGTTTCATATGGAATTTAAAAAAATAGTAAATTATCTTTCTGTACTTTTGATTGACATACCTTATCATAAAAAAAAAAAATATATATATATATACCTATATATAATGAATGAAGTATAAACTTTAAAATAAAAACACTTGGCTTATGTTTCACAATATAAAAAATATTTAGTTACTGTATTTAGCAGTAATGAAAAGTCGACATGTTTCGAGTTATGAACTCATTATCAAGACTGACTACAGGAGAGTATTGCATCGTAATTTATAAAACAGACAAAAGCAAAGGTGATACCTGAAAATCAATTTGTTCGTTTACAAGGGGTAATTGACTATTATGGGCGGAACTTATTTCGAGAATTTCGAGAAGGTCAAGGCGTTTACCCTTGTTACCTGAATGTAACAATTTGGTTTTGTTGAAATCCAGGAAGTGATTGAATTTTATACAATGTTCAGAGAAGCCAGTGGTATTTTTGTTTTGTAAAATTGACTTTTTATGTTCTTCGATACGAATATTTATATTCCTTCCTGTCTGTCCAATATAGAAAGCAGGACATTCGTCGCAAAATATTTTGTAAATACCACTGTTTTCTCCGATGTTAGATTTTTCTTTATTATTGACCAAGAATGACTTATAGTTTCTTTTATTTGTACAAATTGTTTTAACGTTATTTTTCGATAGTCTGTTACAAATTTTGCTACTCAAATTCGGCACATAATTTATTGGGAAGTATTTTTGTTCTTCATTAATAGTTTGCGTGGGGTATATTGAATGCAACAGATACTTAATTCGTTTTTTCCCAATGAGCTTGTCGATAAGACTTTCATTGTAACCGTTATTGATGGCTAACAATTTAATTGTATTAACTTCCGTTTGAAAATTTGTTTCCGATAATGGAATCGTGAACAACCTATGTATGCGAATGAAAAGCACTGAGTTTTATTTTAATGTGTTGTTTACTGACGCTGTGAATAAAAGTATCTGTGAAGGTTGGTTTTCTATAAATGTTGAAAGTAAGAGAATTCAAATTCCTAGCAATCTGAACGTCTAAGAAATTCAAGGTACCGTTTTCGTTTTCTACTTCTTTTGTAAATTGAATCGAGTTGTAGAAAGTATTTATGTATTTAAGGAAATTATCTAACCGCCTATCTGTACCGGTCCAAATACAAAAAATATCATCTACATAACGCCTCCATAATAAAACGTTAGTAATTAAATTATTATCAGCATTGAAAATTTTTTCTTCTAAGTTATTCATGAAAATTTCACTCAACAAAGGCGATAACGGTGATCCCATGGGCAATTCGTCTTCTTGTTTGTATATTATATTATTAAATTTGAAATAACTCTGTTTCAAACATAAGTTTAAGGCAGACATTGTTTCGTTGACTGCTTGAGTTGTTAAATTTGGGTTCATCTCTAGATATCGCTTAACAATATTTTTAACTTCTTGAGTTGGCGTGGAAGGAAATAAGTTGATAACGTCAAATGAAATTAATTTAGCATTTAAAGGAATTTTGATATATATTCTTAAGAATATCAAAATTCTCTCCTGTAGTCAGTCTTGATAATGAGTTCATAGCTCGAAACATGTCGACTTTTCATTACTGCTAAATACAGTAACTAAATATTTTTTATATTGTGAAACATAAGCCAAGTGTTTTTATTTTAAAGTTTATACTTTATTCTTTATGATGTTTCACCAAGTGATGTGCGAGAATTCAATCTCAGTTATTCAATCTCAGTTATATATATATATATATATATATATATATATATATATATATATATATATATATATATATATTTCATTTCATTATTATGATATAGTAGAATGATTCATTAAAACTTTTTGATATCATAGTATAAATTACTTCTTTCGCAAGGTAATGCTTTGTTTCATAAAAATTACAAAAATTTCTTGATTTTATTCACATAATGAAAAAAAAGATGTTGCCCACTCACCAATTTCTTTTGGGCTTCCTCAATTTTTCTCTGATTCTCCTCTAGTATTTTTTCAACCACCGCCTGTTTTTGCCTCTCTTCCTCCTATAAGATACAATTTTGAATTAACAAAAGTTCCGTTACTTTCTCGAACCCTATCTAGCTTTCACACAGTTTCCCCATTCAGAAAGAGTATAATTTTTGGTTTTGGAGAATAAATTCGAACTTGAATAATTCTGATAGATTCAGTTTATCAAAGTTGAAACTTTCTTTAATAAAAAATATTTTAACTACACACTTCTGCAGAATAAAATCAAAACTTTAGTTTTACAGTTATCTACATTCAATAATTCTTATTGAAAGAATTAGATTTGACGCAGTGTATAAAAAAAATATCTTTTCGTTGGAAGGAAATAACCAAGTGTTTCCACAGTCTTTTTTTTCAGACTTCTAATAAAAGTTTGAAAAAAATTCAGTTTTTTACAAAATTGTACAATTTAATTTAAAAATTTTTTTTATTGAATATTTGATACTATTGGTGATTTCCTTTTTGCCTAGACTACAGATCGTGTCAGTTGGTCACACTCACTGCTAGAATTGGGGCTGGGTAAATAAAAAAATTAAAAAACCCGAAAAACATTTCAGTAAAGGTAATGTAAGAATAATAAAGATATATAATACCTGCGGCGCCTGGTGAAGTCCACGATACTTGGGCGGCCCATAAAACGCTACACTCTCCAGACAATTTGTTGTGCTTGACCCTTTATCTTATATGTTACTGGCATATTAAAAACATTCGGACTGGATGTAGAAATCCAATCTACATTCTACCTAATATGTGTGTGCGGCTCACCCACCACACACGTACGATATTTAACATTAATTCACAAAACTCTTAGCGATAAAAAATTTTCTTTTGCAGAAATAGCTTTGCATTTTTTAATTCAGTTTAAGCTTCACATTACAATTTAAATTTTGAAATTTTTATCAAAGAATTCTATCCTAACTACAAATTTAAAAAAATCCCAATTGTTTATTTTAAATAATTTCAACAAAGATGGTTCAGGTTTTCGGGAAGTTTATTTTTATTTAAAAAATAAAAATAATACTCTATTATTGGAAGAAGGTAATCATCTGATTTTTTTAACTTCTCATAAGGCAGTGTGATTATATATGTGTAAATAATTCTTATACTAAATTGATGATGACCAAGCCAACTACTAATAACATGTCTCATGATTATAATCACTCAGAAGTAAGGATTGGACAATGCACAAATATCTCGGAGTGATCATTTATAGTCCAGGATCCATCGCCCATTTTTGCACGTGATTACTATCAAGCTAATTTTCCGTGAGTAGCTTTATTTTGTTGAGACGCCCAATAATTTCCTGTACGAAACTCTCGATTGTGGTAGCTAACAGAGGTAACAAGGATAAAATATGTTGATTTGATGGTTCTCAAATATTTATTACTAACTGAATTTTTTTTTGTTCAATCTCAAGATAATTATCTAAATTATTCGAAAAAATATTTGTCCTACAAAATCTATGGTTTGATCAAAGAGTCCCCTCTTTCCTCTTTCCAATATGTATCGATAACGGGGTCATCATAAATGATTACTAACCAGCTAATTTTTTTTTTTTCACTTAGTTAATATTTATATAATTCAACAGACATATTGTCCTACAAATTGCGTGTTACGTTATCCCGGTCCTACGCTCAGAAATTGTTGATACCACAAGCCCATTTTTTTCATTACTAACTGTAGGACAAAAATATTACATAATAAGTTAGTGTGTTCTCTGCCCAAATGAAACAACGTCCTACAAGAAAACAGGTATGTATCACTAGTCCGACAAGAATTGTCATTTTTTCGTTTTCCTATTTGTAAAATAAGATACAGTGAAAAAAGCTGTTTTAAAATTTAAACAACTTTATTTTTTAGTTAACCAGGTACAAAAATTTCTGTATTTATATATATATATATATATATATATATAAAAGTTAATCTTCATCAGATTCATCTGATAAATCTTCGCTACTAACATCCCTGTCATTTTCATCTGTTTCACTTTCCTCACTCGTGATATCTGACTCTGTAATAACAAGAAAGCCAAAAGTCTTTATTAAATTTCTTCACTTTTTCTCTTTTCTCTCGAAAAGTAGGGTTTTCACAAAACAAATTACACAAAAAACACTCCATAATTATTTTGCAGCGCAAAAAACATTTCTTGAAATTATTTCTCAAGACAAATTAAAACACGTGGTCGACTGAGAAAATGTTTGCAGGCTTATGGTCGACACTAACGTGGGATACCTAACACGCAGTAAGCAATGCTCAGCGCATGCGTACCGCCGTACCGGTGTCACTCAGCTGTAGTAGCAAAATACAGAAACCTAAGCGATACAAATTTTTTTTTGTTAATTTTTTGTTAATTTTTTGTTGAATTTAAATTGACGATTATTAATTTTTCTAACTTCTTTTAAATTTTTGAAAATAATCAAATCGAGATATTGTATCATTGCTACCTCTGTTAGCTACCACAATTGAGAATTTTCGCATAGGAAATAGTTGGGCGACTCATCGAAACGAAGCTATTCACGAAGATTCAGCTTGATAGTAATTATTTTTATATCAAGGATCTGTACTACTACTTTTTAGCGTAGGACCGGGATAACGTACCACGCAATTTGTAGGACAATATGTCTGTTGAATTATATAAATATTAACTAAGTAAAAAAAAAAAAATCAGCTGGTTAGTAATCATTTATGATGACCTCGTTATCGATACATATTGGAAAGAGGGGACTCTTTGATCAAACCATAGATTTTGTAGGACAAATATTTTTTCGAATAATTTAGATAATTATCTTGAGATTGAACAAAAAAAAATTCAGTTAGTAATAAATATTTGAGAACCATCAAATCAACATATTTTATCCTTGTTACCTCTGTTAGCTACCACAATCGAGAGTTTCGTACAGGAAATTATTGGGCGTCTCATCAAAATAAAGCTACTCACGGAAAATTAGCTTGATAGTAATCACGTGCAAAAATGGGCGATGGATCCTGGACTATTATGACCAGATGAGTGAAATAAAATATTTGACAAAAACCATTTCATAATACCTTGAAATGTTGCAACTATTGAAAGGCCCTATCAAAAATATAACATTAGAATTTAACAATTAACCAAAATCTGATTTGTGATTCCCACGTCATATAAAGAAGTTTTTTTATATTTGTTTCATCACAGTAACTTCCTCAAAAAAAGTTCATTTGTTGGTTACAATAAAATACGTATTAGGCAACCATATTAATTTCGTAAAAAGTCAATCAAACAAAGATGTTAAGAAAATATGAAGAGAAATCTACTCCTTCAAATTACTCAAATTAGAAATACATTTTCCATATTAACTATAATAGTTTGAAAATCCTAAAAATCAATAAATTCAAAAATTTAAATTACTCATTATATCAAAAATTTGATATAAATTATTCTAACCTACATAAAATTTCAATATATACTTAGTACGTTTCTATTATTTACCAACTTTATATTACTTTCATCCAGTTTTTATATTTAGTCCTATCTTATGAAACTATTATAGAGAAATTCATGGTTTGCATAAATAATTTTGTATCAATTTTCAGCAGTAATCATATCTTACTTTTAAACTAATATTAACAGGTAGAAAAACATATTATTATATCCAATTGTCCAGCAGAAATTTTCTGAAATAATTTTTGAAGTTGATATTTGATGTTTTAATCACCTTCGTTACTAGCCATTCAAAGTGATAATATAGTCTTTTGAACTAATATACGGAACTTTTTACAAATATACTGAAAAATTTGGCTACCCTGTTTTAGTGTATGATTACCTTAAAATTTAGTAACATTTTCTGTTTGTCCCAAACTTTTGTTCAAGAATATTGTACATTTATTTCATTAATTCAATTTTCATCTTGGCACATGGCATGAAGTGTAAGAACAATGAGTCTTCTTTAATTCCTTATAAAATTATTTTTACTGAGGAACTTCCTTATTTAGATGATTGAAAGATATATTTCAAATATAACTTGAATAATTAATTTTAATAGAAATATATGAATGTGAAGTAAATAAAACTCTTGAAATCATATCACCTACATTTACTCATCGTGGAATATTTAGAAGAAAATGAAGAATCATAAATATTTTAGAAAAAAAATATTTGGACGAAAAACTTGCAGTAATTTGACGCTTAAACTGAAGAAGACCAATTGACTTTTCTGCTTCATAACCAAAGATACAAAAACTCCTACCTGTCTACGCTTCTCTTCTTCCATCTGCTTTTCTTTTCTTTTTTCGAGATCTTCCATCATTTGTTTCTCCATTATCCTTTTTGCTTCTTCTACCCTTTTTGTTACTTCCCTCTCAATTTCATCTCTTCGTTTCTCTAATTCTTCTTCGACCCTTTTCTTCACCAAATCTTCTATTCTCTTGGCAGCTTCCTCCTCTATCAAACGATGTTCAGTTTCTCGTTGCCGCCTTTGCCTCTCCATTTCAGCTAAACGTTCAACTTCGTCCATTTTCCTATGGATACGAGTTTTCTTATGTTTATCAGATTTTGTTTCAACTGAGGCATCACTGCTTGAAGTGGAAGATGTTGAGCGAGAACGTTTCCTATAATGCAAATACCTAAATACACTCAAATATTAACAGTACAATATATGCAAGAAACAATTGAATTTTAATTACTAAAAAGACAAAAGGTAATTTTAACAGACATGTTTTCTAGTGTTCTTCACCAACTTTTTAGTAATTCTCTTACCAAATAGTTGATTACCCTTCAAATAGAGTAAAGACTTCATTTTCAGAAATTTCAAAAACGCTTAAAATAAATATTGAAAAGCTATAGCCAAACTGAATCGATTAGTATCAAATTATCAATTCAAACAAACAATTAACTCACCTAGATTTTGATGATCTTTCCTTCACTTTTTCAATTATCTTATAGCTTTTACTACTAGAGCCTGATCTTTTTTCAGATCTATCTCTAGATTTGCTTCTCTTATGGTGTTTGCTCTTGTGGTGTTTTTTAGGTGAACGACTTCGTGATCGAGATCTCCCCATTTTGGATATTCAAACTTCAGAAATAATTTATATTTCGTTAAGATGACAAAATTGAGCATGTACACTTTAAAATTTCACTCATTTCAACTTAACTATAACTTCAACTGTCCCCACGTCCTAACAAATTCACTTTTATTTTTACTTCACTTCAAAGATAGAAAACCCATGTCAATTGTCATGTCATTGTCAAATTAAGGTTTGACAGGAAGGAACATAGTACAATTTTCTTGATAAATAAAAGAAGATTCTGTGGTTTAACGTTTAATTGTTGATACGGTGAAAATTTAAAAAAATTGTAGGTATTACATCCGATCTTTACTTTCAGACCAATCCTAACTAATCCAACAACATCTGAATCCTTTTCAATATAATATAACAAAAATATTTTTAAAGCATCATAACATAACTTGTACAATATTTATATATTATTCTTTTTCTTCTATCGTTTCCCCATCAATCAATAAATTGATGGGAAAGGAATGGGTTTGGAGGCTCCGTGGCGGAGAGGTATAGGTAACGCTATGCCGTCTTTGTTGGCGGAGTTGGTGGGTTCGATTCCCACCGTGTCCTTGGGTGTTTGTGATTGTCCCATTACAATTTCTTTACAATTTGACGAAGATTCTACGTGTTTCTGGGTATATGTACTAAGTTTACGAACCCATGAGGGTAGATGATGGAACACAGGCGAACAGTCGCCTGTGTCCCATCATCCCCTTTAAAAAAAAAGGAATGGGTTAGCTTCGAGGCTTTCATGCCCAATACTAACTAACTACATATGGTTTCCAATTAAGGGGGTCTCGTTCTGACGAAACCAAACCAGTCAGTTAGCTGATTTCTTAGAAGGTTTTCTTAACAAATTAGGTTTATCCATTAATTGCAATTTTTGATGCTGCAGAAGACGTCCAAACTCACACAAGAAAAAATAAAAGTGTGAAATTATAAGAAGAATTTTTGTAAATGCATGCCTATTTATCTACAGTGTCAAAGCTTTATGTTAGAGCAAGCCAGAAAATGATATTTGATCTTTACTGTTGGCAGCGTGATGTTATCAAAGAATATTTCTAAGAAATTAATAGGGTTATTAAATTTAATTTTTGAGAGATTATCATATAATTTATGTTTTGATTTTTTTCTTCATTTCATGTTGGAATTCTTTGTAATGGCCTTTGTATAATGAAATAGGCAGTAGTGTAACTATGCAGGTCCGGGGACAGCTCTATGGCATGTCCATGAATTCGCGGACAACTCGAGAACCTGCCACCACAAGTGTATATGAATTATGAATGACCAGAAGATGTGGTAGAAAAAGCAAGATATCTACCGTGAAAGAAGTTCATTGTCAATAACCAGAAGAGGTAGTAAAAAAAATCTTCGTATGAAAGAAATGACGTGGATGAGGAGCAGGAGAAGAGAGATAGGGAGAAAGAGAGGAAAGTAGATGAAGAAAAATGGATGTAATTGTGCCGTAATTGCGTTCTGAAAGGAGCATACGTATAAGGATATCAGGAGAGCGAATAGGTATCGGCCGTGAATTTCTGCCACTCATAAATGCAAGGTGATGTAATGAGGTTGCATCAGAGCACAATGAAAACCACGTCAAACATTTATGTGTGTGTGTATGTGTCTGTGTTTGTAATGTATAGGTATAAAACTAATTATTTGGTTGGAAGCTGGCTTCAATTTTTCACGTGGTACACGATGAATAAAAGGTGTCCTCAAAAGCCGAGCCTAGCCTAGCTTCTTGAAAATATTCACACATTTGAATAGATGAACAAAAAAATGGTTAAACCTGTTAGGTATGTTTGTCCAAAGTATCGTGATAAATCTGATATAGAGAATATGATTTGCATAGTTTGTTCGTTTGCAGATTATTGCAAGAATAAAACAACTATCCAACCCCAAATTGAATGTCAACTATTCACAATTTTTTTTTCTTTTCTACGATGTCTCCTCTCCTAAATTCACAGCAGTACTGATTGTTTTACCACTCGAATAATCATTTTCATATGAAAATTTCTTCTCAATCAAGATTTATTGTGAAATATATGTTATATACAAGAATAGACTAGGTTAGATTAAGCTCGGCTTTGGAGAACATATCCTATTCATCCTGTACCAAGTGCAGAATGGAAGTTCGCTTCCAACCAAACAATCAGTTTTATATACCTATACATTACACAGAAACACGCGCGCGCGCGCACACACACACACACATACACACCATCACTCAGACACACACACACACACGCCCACACACACACGCGCGCGAGCGCGCGCACACACAAATGTTTATATTACGAGATTTTTCATTGTGGCTTGATGCAACCCACATTACAACACCTTGCATTTATGAGAGGCAGAAATTCACGACCGATGCCTCTTTACTCTCCTGATATCCTTATACATACGCTCCTTTCAGAACGCATTTACCGCATTACTTCTTTCATACGAAGATTTTTTTACCACCTCTTCTAGTCATTGACAATAAACTTCTTTCACGGAAGACATCTTGCTTTTTATACCACCTCTTCTGGTCATTGACGTATACTTCTTTTAGCTCTTCAGCAGAAGACATCTTGAATTTCACTTCTTCAGCGTAATTTCACAAGAACCTGAAGGACAGGTCCTCGAGTTGTCCGAGAATTCATGGACATGCCATCGAGCTGTTCCATAACCCGTATAGTTACACTACTAATAGGATTCCTGTTTACGCCCTTCTTCGCAAGTTGGTCTGCTACGTCATTTCCCTTGATCCCTGTGTGCATTCTTTAATTCAAAGATTCTTTTTCTAACAATAAGATAAAACTCGTCGTTAGCCAATTACAAATCCATTCTAAAGCACTCATAGAGTCCGAGTATACCACTGCATCTCCAATGTTTTCTTGTTGTGTGTAGTTAAGGGCGATCATTATAGCTGCAACTTCCGCAGTACAAATGGTGAAGTAATCTGGTACACTTCCACACAGCTCAACGCTTGTGGATGTATATGTCCAAACCAAGATTTCTTTCATCCTGAGAAACCGATGCATCGGTAAAGATTGTGTTATAACTAGGGAAGTTGATGTCATTAAACTAACTAAATTCAAATGGATTGCTCGTGTTTCATTTGAGGAGACTAGAGTTCTTGAATTTCACATAAGAATAGCATTCCTTCAGGTTAGGATAGCAACGTGGAATGGATACTAGATCGACATTGTGTTTATAATCATTGAATGTTTCTCTCAGGAACCGAATGATGTTAAATGAAGGGTGTTTATTATGGTATGGCTTTGTGACGTATTTAAGTACTAAAAACATAGTACTTACGGTCATAGGTAGTTCACCACTTGCACTCATTAAAATTTTATCAGGGGTAAGTAGATCTCATTCAATTCAGCGCTATTTGAAAGGATTGATTTTGATATGTATTCTGTTGCTGTGCTAAAGTCTTAACACATCTACCCAACGAAAATGCTACCGAAATCAAGATGTAGCCTAACCTAACACTTGCATAAAGTGAGCAAGGTGACAGGATGCGATGCCCGCCAAGTTCTGCATATACTCCTCATTAACACCCTTGAGTGCTTCATTGCTTATATGGTCAACATGTTGCTGTCATGAGAGTTTGTTATCCAGCACAAATCCTTGATACTTATATGTTTGCTCCCGACGCATAGTATTTCCATTGATGGTGATGTCTGGAACATTAGGGGGCCTAGTAGAATTATCGAATACCATTGCTGTGGATTTATCAAAGGAAATTGCGAGATCTCAAGGGTTCAGAGAGTTATTTAAAGTATCAAGTGAATTGTTAAGTTTGTTAGAAATGTCCATGCCAGAGTTGACCCGTTGACTGAGCAAATTGAACAGATATCGTCCACATATTGCACTAGTTCTAATCTTTGATTCATGTCCTCCCTCAAGTATCGGCTGTAGATGTTGAATAAGTTTGGACTCCGCACGGAGCCCTGGGGATAGCCTTTATTAACATCTCGCGGTCCAATCGCCATGTCAGTATTCGGATCCAGAATTAATATTTTTTTGTTAAATGACTTGTACATTGTCAATTTAATAATGTCGGATGGAACTTGCCTGAACTCAAAGGTTTACATTATCAAAGGGGATTTTATGTCAATGAAAATAATAACAATTATTTTATTTAGAGAGAAGATTTTGTATATGTTTGCTATTATGTGAATGATGCAGTCCTGAACTGATCAGCCATGCGAAAGTAGCTCTAAAACTTTCTCTATTCTTGCATTATACATTGATTCCAAGATTTCGATTAGGAAAGGTGAAAATGCTATTGGTTTGTAGCTAGAGGTAAGGTTTAGGTCCTTTCCTTATTTTGGAAACGAAATTATAAGAGAAGTTTTGTCGTTCGGATTGATAAGTTGGTTCCTCAATAATCAGTTGATTATTTCCACTAGTGTGGGATGTTGAAATTTCATTCTTCTTTGCTTCACCCATTCAGACAATTGCGAATTCCACCAGTGCACCTCTATATGACCATAATTAATTTGAGATTGTACATCCTTTTTTGCTGGTGTGTATTCATTAGCTGCTTCTGTGATTATTTTATGAAACTCTGTCATGTAATAAATACTTTGGGTTATTTCCAATTCATTTGCCCAATTCGCTTTCTTAGTTACGAATCTAGGGAAAGGGGAAGCAATTTTTTTTTGACTTGAGCTTTTGTTATAATAGTTGGGTATATATTGGAATTGCTTAAGGGAAATGGTCGCTGTTACCGGTATCAGCGATCACTTCCCAGGAGCAGCGATTAGCAATTATTGGTGAGCAAGTTGTGATATCAGGCGCACTGGCAATTTGGTCAGGTTACGTCATTCTTGTTTTTGAGTCATCGTTTGGTATAACGAAATGTTGTTCCAGAATTTCGCTGCCTATTAGGCTCTTGCGCCGTATATTATTAAACTAAGTTTAATGATAAACCGAGTTTAATTTGACATTTTCGCTTGCACCAAAATATAAACGGCGTTTTAAGTCGTCTTAAACCCTGCATAAACCAAGTTTAGCTAAACGACGTTTCATAATAAAACGGTGCAAGAGCCTGTATATGTCCGTTTAGTGGCTCCGTAGCTCAGTGGTCAGTGCCTTGAACTACTTACTTAACAGAAGACCGAATCCCGGCCGAACCAACGAATTAATGTGGAGCCACCTCTCTGAAGGCAATGCAAACCACCGAGAAGTATTATGCCTTGTAAAGCCTATCTATAAAGACGTTCGGAACCGTCGTAAAACTGTAGGTCCCTTCTTTTCGTGTATCACGCACAACACGAATAGTTGTAGAGGTCGTCTACACCCGAAACTGGGTAAGGCACTTGAAAAAGAAAAAAAATTTCCGTTAGCATTGGTCACACCTGAACCCTACATTTGCTGCTGCGCATTAAGGTCACCCATAAAGACAAAAGTGTGGTTTGAAGCTGCTATTACCGAGTTAAGATGATGGGCAGACAGTTTTAAATTTGGGGGTTATACATTTTAGCTATTATCAAGTATTGAATAGATATAATTTGAATTGTTGTCTGTTCCGGGTATTTAAAGTGATTTTTATAATTTTAAAATTTAGGTTGTTTCTAATAAGAATGGCGAAGCCAACTCTTCCATCATGCCTATCCCCTCGAAAAAATATATAGGCAGCTTCATGAAAATTATATTCTCTTTCAAGAAATGTTTCAGGTGAAGTTTTATTAATTAGTTGTACAAGATTGTGTTTATTAGAGTTGACGGAGCGCACATTCCATTGTAATTACTGAGGTAGTTCAGAATTAATAATCAGATGCTGAGCATTCCCCCTTATCCATCTTCCTCTGCAATTAATTAAGTTCTGCAATAATTTTCTGACTGTTTTAAGGGCGATTATCTTTGGTCTGATGGTTTCTGAGTCAATAAAATCTTGAGAATGATTATTGGGATAAATGTTATTAATTATTCAACAAAGCCTTCAAGCTTATCTTGACCAAACTAGAGAAAAATATTTGTCGGGTAGATAACCCAAAAATAATATCTCCAAAAAAATCTCGATTTACTCCATGTCTTGTATAAACACAACCCATCTTATCTAGTAAAATACAAAAAAGCTAAAAAGGAATATGATGGAGGCTCTCAGGAAACTGAAGCAATTCCTCCTCGAGGATAAAATAATAATTTCGATGAATAAATCCAAAACTACATGGAATATCATTAACAACATAAGAAATAATCTAAAAGCGAGAAGCAACTCACTTCCTCAAGGTAACCTACGAAATGTGGGGAAAAAATTCAACAAGTATTTTATTGGGGTAATGCAGAACCTAAACCCTATTGACCCTAAACTGGGGAAAAAGGATAAACCCTGACCAATTTCAACACTGGATCTTTTTATATGTTTGAAGTGACGAAGTATTAACAGCTGTAAAGAGGCTAAAAGGTGAGACCTCATCTGGGTAGGATTCCAATCAACATTATTAAAATGTTAATACATTTGACAGCTGAGCCTCTCACTATGATCATCAATAAAGTTTTCTCAGAAAATATATTCCCGAATGCACTTAAACTAACTGTGGTAAAACATATATATATATATATATATATATATATATATATATATATATATATATATATATATATATATATATATATATATATATATATATATATATATTAGAGTTAGGTTTTCTTGCACTGTATAATACTATCTTTGGGTTTCTTGTTCTTGAGTTTTTAGTGCTTATTGAACTATAGATGAAAGTATTTGTTATCAAAAATTTTCCGTTTACTTCTTAGACATACACGTGTTTCGGTCTGGTTTGACCTTTTTCAATGTCTTCAACTTTGTGGGTTTTTTTGAATTTGTTTTCAACCTGTTCGTTTACAAATTTTAGATGTTTTAGGTTAAATTTTAGGAAACTAGGAACTAAATCTTGATTTTTGCAATGAAGTAGGAATATTCTTCGGTTCTTCTGTCTGCATACTTTGGATTTTGCTTTAAAGATGTTTTGGAAATGTAGGATGAATCATCAAACAAAAAACATCCTACATTTCCAAAACATCTTTAAAGCAAAATCCAAAGTATGCAGACAGAAGAGCCGAAGAATATTCCTACTTCATTGCAAAAATCAAGAATTAGTTCCTAGTTTCCTAAAATTTAACCTAAAACATCTAAAATTTGTAAACGAACAGGTTGAAAACAAATTCAAAAAAACCCACAAAGTTAAAGACATTGAAAAAGGTCAAACCAGACCGAAACACGTGCATGTCTAAGAAGTAAACGGAAAATTTTTGATAAATACTTTCATCTATAATTCAATAAGCACTAAAAACTCAAGAACAAGAAACCCAAAGATATATATATATATATATATATATATATATATATATATATATATATATATATATATATATATATATATATATATATATAAAGGTGATTAAGAGGATTATGAAAACTATATGAGGCAATTATTTGCAAAACTCGCTAATCGACAAAATATCAGAAAATTGTTTTTTTTGTTAAGTTTATTTCAGTTTTAAATAGGAATCGAATGATAAAATCAGAAATTTTCAAAACTCTCTCTTTGGCATGCAAATACTGTCGAGAAAATTAAAGTTATATGCAGAACTCGTTGAAAGTTTTATTTTTGTGAATAAATCCCATACCTTAGTTATTGAACTAAATATTGTGTTTTTTACATATTTATTCGCAAAACTGGTTATTTGCATTGAACATTATTTTTTTTCTTGAAAACTGTGAATATGTTAGGCTAGAAACTTCCAATTTCCATTCTTAAAAACTTTAAGCAACATTAATAAAATTCTTTACATTGCGAGAAAAACACTACTTGGTCGTTAATCGTTTTTTCCGATTTCCCAAAAAATGGATTCCGAGCAAAGGGCAAGTTTTGCAAATAATGGCCTCATATGTCATTACCTCGTTCGCTATTATTTTTGAGAAACTAAAGGCAATAGGTTTCGGAAGTTTTTCAGGAAGTTATAAATCATGAAATGCTGTTCTAGAAAGCTTCAGAGATATGTTATTAGGAACGAACAACTAAACTTGTTCAAAAGTAATTTACCGAATCGGAAGGAGTGGGTAGAGATAGCAGTTGATCGCACCACATATGCCTAGGACAGTATTGCACGGTTGGTTCCGCAAGGAAGCATATTTGGACCCCTTCTGTTTGTTATTTTCGTGAATGATTTCCCTGAAATTTTGGGCCCAAAGAGTGAAACACCATTTATGTATGCAGATGATACAAGTGTACTAATAGACGAACCGAGCATCTTGCAACTTCAAACTACATCATCAAATACAATCTCCAAAATTACTCTCTGGTGTAAGAAAAAAAGTTCTGATGCTTGATATTATGAAAACTGAGTACGTTTGTTTTAGCACAGACCGTCCAGACAGTCTCTCACAGAAATTATATCCTTGGGTACCACAAATGCACTCTCGACGAAATTCGTGGGGATCTATCTAGATAAAATTATAAAATGGCATAATCGCATCGAGCAGCTTAGCGAAAGACTCGTATGTTCTAAGAACGCATGTAACGTTAGCAATTTTGAGAGTGGTTTACAATGCCAGCTTTCAGTCCATTTTATCCTATGGAATTATCTTTTGGTATCTAACTCCAGTATAGGCAGAATATTTATCATTCAAAAACGAACTCTCCGAAGGATGTTAAAGATGAAATACAGGGAGTCATGCCGTGGACAATTTTAAAAAACGAACTGTTGACAGTTACTTGTCTGTACATAATTATATAGATGCCTTCTTTTCTTACAAAATAACGGTGACTACTTCAATCAGTATAAAACATATACCTGCACTAGACACACCCAACCTTTCTAGTATCCATTGTTTAAACTTTGTCTCAGAAAAAATAATATCCAGTTTATGTGCATGAAAATCTTCAACTCGCTTCCCATATCCATTCAGTCAATTGAAATATTTGAAAAATTCAAACAACTTCGGAGTTCTTGTTGAATTTAGAACCATACAATTTGAATGCATAGTTTGTTAAAACTCAGAATGTGTTGTGATTAAGATGTTCTCTCTTCCCATTCTATGTATACTGATTATGAGAATAAAGACTTTTATTATTATTATTATTATGTTGTTTGATCTAAACTCTCTGGAGAAATTGTACCTGTCAATGACTTATCTTCTATTATAGCCGGTTCCATAAAGCGGTGTTACTTTACCAATGCAGGTGTCTTTGCCAAAATATGCACATTTTGCAATATTTTTATTTTTTGAACATTTGGCAACAGTGCTGGAGTCGGCAACAAAGCAAAGTGACGGCTGAACATGTCTTAACCAAGACCTTTGCGCGGGATTCTTCAATGGATCGTTAGCATCGATGCAGAGAGGTGCGAATTGGCAGGTAATAATTTCAGATTTTAAAAATACGAAATGCTAAGGGTTGGTGACAAAATGTGACTACAGCTTGAGGGTTAACAAGTGTTTTGTTAAGTAGTATGTTTATTTAGCTAATTTGTGTGTGATTTTCAAAACATTTCATTAAGTATTTAGAAGAAAAACGAAAATTTAGTCGAAGGGGAAATTTTCGAGGTTACTTTACCATTATATATATTTTTAAAATTTTAATATATATAACAAATAAAATTTAAAATGGGGCGTATTCACAAACAAAATTGGGAAGCAGGCAATATTGCAACTACACGAAAGAACAGTTGCAAAGAGCGATATCTGCCATTCAAAATCATAGAATGGACCTAAAAACAGCAAGCTCCCTTTTTAAAATTCCAAGAAGAACACTTTACAACAAAGTTCATGGTAGGCATTTGGGAAAGCCTGGAGGCGCTACTATACTAACGGAATTAGAAGAGAGGCATATGGTAGATGTGTTGCTAGCAGCTGCAGAATATGGAAGCCCACTTACAAGTCTTGACTTGCGGATGGTTGTAAAACGCTTTTTGGACAGAACTGGAAGAACTGTACCTAAATTCACCGATAATTTACCTGGAAATGACTGGTGCCTAAACTTTATAGACAGGCATAAGAATATTTTATCAAAAAAAGCTGTAAAAATATTAAGTCTGTTCGTGCGGAAAAAACGGAAGACGAAATAAATGATTTTTTTGCTACTAACAAAAGTCAAAAGTGATAAATACAAACAGAAAATATTAAACTCTGATAATAAAACAAAAAGTTTATGGCAAGCTGTAAAAGAAATAAAAGGTAATGACAATACAAAACATATCCAAATTGAAGGTCATATTGAAGATATTGCTAATGGTTTTAATGATTACTTCTCAGAGGCAGCTACAAACCTCATAAAAAAACTGACTGAAATTCCGTTCACTTTTGAAATTAACAGAAATAAAGAAAGTCTAACGTTCAATACCATTACAGAAGAGCAAATACAAAATACATGTTCATTATTAAAAAACAAATACAGTAGTGGGATAGACGAAATACCAACAACCATTGTCAAAGCTACCATAACTAATACAAAGTACCCACTAACATATATTATCAACAATTGCCTTAAGTATGGAATCTATCCTAGAAAACTGAAGGAAGCAATAGTTACACCGATTTTTAAGAAAAGTGATCCGAATGAGTATCAGAACTACAGCCAATAAGCCTCTTACCGGCATTTTCTAAGATATTTGAAATGGTAATTTGAAGACAACTATGCTCTTTCATAATAAGCTGCAAAATTTATTCTGACAATCAACACGGGTATATCAAAGGTCGGTCGACTGATACGGCCATTTATGAATTAAATAGTTGATGGAATCCGTCGTTACTACGTGATAATTTAACATGATGAACAAAACTAAATTTGAATTTACTACGTTTATTATCACAAAATATTTTGAAAAATTTAACACTGCGATTGCAATTTCGGTCACTAGACCATCATCGGGCAGATTGAGTTAAGAACTGAGTTAAGATTAAGTTCTTAACTCAATCTGCCCGATGATGGTCTAGTGACCGAAATTGCAATCGCAGTGTTAAAAAAAAAATTTCAAAATATTTTGTGATAATAAACGTAGTAAATTCAAATTTAGTTTTGTTCATTACATACTTTTCGGTGGTTTATCATGTAGCTGTGTCTGAACAGTTTCTTTTAAGGCGGAAACACATTATTGAAACGCTATGCAACCCGACAAAACGCAACGCGTGTTGAATAGAATCAAATCCTAGTATTTTCTATGGCCAGAATCACATTATGAACACCCGACGCCATGCCATACAGGCACACGCACACGTTTCCTGTTCTAATCGAGTGTCGATACGTTTTGTCGCGTCGCGTTTCAATAATGTGTTTCCGCCTTTAGTTTTTCAATATCAGTTTTAAAAGTGATTTTATTTGATTTCTCCATATTATTAATGTTTGTTGACAGGTTAATATTTATATGTAAACTTTTGTGGTCAGTTATTGCTGTTGAATTGGTCACTACTTTACATATGACATACCTGCGGGTGTTATGACATGATCGATTAATGTACCAGTACCATTATTTAGTCTGGTGATACGTTCATTCTTTATTTATTATGAATTAGCATTCAATATGTCCTTTGAGGAATGTCAAGTAATTTTGAAACTCCGACTAATACAGAACCCCAAATTTAAAGACTTTTTTTACCCAGTGAAAACAGTTGTTACATCAAGGAATGTTATAAATCATTTACAAGACTAAAAAATATTTTACTTTTGAATGTGTAAGTTATGAAAAACATTGAAAAAATAAATCAGCAAGACAATTTGTCTCCACCCACGGAGTTGATAACTGAGATGACCACAGAACCTTTTAATGCTCAATCTTTACCTGCAGAATATTTACCAATATCGCTTCTCATTTAATTCAACAATCAATAGTACCACAATTATTACCATCAAAAATTGTTCTACTTCATGAAGCTGACAAAAACCAATTTGAATCTTGTAAAATACCTAATATAGAAGGCCAAGAATAGTATAAAGAGCTATTAAATAGATATAAATAGGGCCAATGATGAAATGGTGCCAATTATTGATAATAAAATCATGCACTTCAGGTATACCGCACATGAATTTCAGACACTGTCATTCTTTCGTAGTTAATAAATTCAACAGCCCAGTATCTGTTGTACCGGGCAGAGAGATCTGCAAACCCGGCGCGTCTCAAGGTGGCGTATAGGAGGGGGCCCCCGACTATTATTTTATGAGGAGAAGGTCTGTAGGGGCATATCTGGGGCTCGTTTGTATGAAAACTCTACTGGTAGCCCTTAAATACCTTACCTCGGACCAACTTCACCTGTCCCAGAAGTAGAGTCGAGGCTAAGAGATTGCACTCAGGGTCACGATTCCAGATGGTATCTCGAGCCAACTTCAGAACCGTCGTGTTATACCAACGCTTCCTGGCTGTCTGTGGTCATGTCTCACGGGCCAATGGAATAGAGGAAATTAGCTTATCAAAATTTCTACATCTAAAGCGGGAAACCAGGCCGAAGGATGCGGGACTAGATTAAAATTAGTCTCAACTGGTTTCAACCTTGGAGCCCCGTGGGGAACTTGTATCAAACCCCTCACCTCTGCATGCGGAGCTCTTCAGAGGTATACCGTTTCGACTCTAGCTACTCGTGAGGTTGTTAAGGCAGGGAAGGCCACCAGGATGAGCATAGTGCCCAAGGACTATCCTAGGGCTAAAATAGAATTCAGGCAATTCACTTTCCTTGAAAACACACTAGTGGTGGAGATTTGTCAAAGCAATGAGAGGAGGATCCACTTCACCAGCGTCAATTTCCGCTGTGCAATGATGCTGGTGGACTGTGGACCTCAAGTATCGGTGGACTGACTGATGAAGTCAGTGTTAAATTTAAATTCATGGGAAGGACCCGCATTGGTAGCGTTGAGCTGAGATGACATCCCAATGCCTACCAATAAAACGGTCTTCCTCCCAAGACGCGTTGATATAGAGTCGGAGAAAATAACCCGACTGCTTGAGGTGCAGAATTCCAACACCAACACTGGGGCATGGAAAATTCTGAGCTCCAGAAAGGAGAAAAGAGGAACAATCCCCACGATTGGGATTGATCACCAATCGGAGAAAGCTCTGAAGGCAGAGGAATGTCAATTGAACTTTCGCTTCGGGCGCATTCCTGTCTCGGGACTAGTAAAAAAGGACAGCCTTGAGGATGGGTTCGAGAGACTTGGAGATGAGCTCCACATCTCTAGAATCCGAAGTGCTGGGAGGGGGCAAAGGCTCTGGTGAGGGCCAGCCTGAGATCTGCTCCGGCTTTGCTGGGACACCTGAGAAGGCAGAGACTTCATCTGTGCCCTAGAGGGTAGTTGAGGGTCTGATCACCTACTGGAGGGTACTTCGCGTATGGAACTTGAGGAGTGACAAGGGGAGATGAAGGAGGGGGTATGTAGAGGCTGGATGACCAGCTTCTCTCGCCCTATACAATAGACCTTCATATTCACGAAGGTAGTGAGAGTGAATCTACATCACGCGTAGGGAACTTCAGCTGTGATCACGAGGTCATGTATTGATCCAGGAACCCTGAATCAACAAAGATGGCAAAATCAGGCATTTTGCACGTAATGTAAGGTTGTTCAATCCCTCATCATCTTAAAACATATTAAAATATTCTAGGATCTTGCATTTCAGACAGTGGTATCCTTTTTCCTTAATAATATCTCATTATCATATTTTTGTGATGTGTTTCACATTAAAAAAACACAGAATAGAAATATAGCTAGAAATACCAGAGAAGAGAGATGTGAACTCTTTTTTCTCGTGTTGTGTTTCTATTCTGTGTTTTTTCAACTGGCCTGGCATACTGGCATTGTTAGGGACGTTCCGATACATACAAGGTATCGATACCTACTCATATAAGTAGTACTCAAATCAATTTTCGATACTACTCATATGAGTACCTCCAAAGTATCAATACTTACTCATATCGATACATTTTAGATTTATCTTGGTAATTATTTCGAAAAATGACAAAATCATTAAAATTCATAAAATATTTGTTAATTAAAAAATTTGGGCTGAAAAAGCCGAATATGCACTTCGATTTTGCCGCCTTCGCACTTTTTTTTCAAGAAATTAAACTAACCTGACTTATTTTAACCTCACGAACCTAACCTCCGAGTTCAAGAAAGTATCCAATTCATATAATTGATACATTTTATATTAAGAAAAGAGATTTTTTCCATTGTGAAATTCTTCTAACTAATGAATTCGATACTTTCTTGCACTCGGAGGTTAGGATAGTGAGGTTAGAATAAGTCAAGTAAGTTTAATTTTTTGAAAGAAAAAAACTAAGACAGCGGTAAAATCTGAGTTAATTCGGATTTTTCAGCCCAAAATTAGTAACAAAAATTTTATGAATTTTGAGATTTTATAACTTTTCGAAATACCTAATTACCAAAAAAATTCTAAAATGTATCGATGTGAGTAAGTAGGTATCGATAGTTTGGAAGTACTTGATTCTGAAAATAGAGATTTTATAATCTCGAACCAAATTCGCCCCGACCGTAGACAGAGAAAACCTCTTTTTTCCCAGCCTACGAGCGGGACACTACATGCGAGTGGGAGAGAGAAAGATATTGTAATATATCTTCAGCACAGAACCCAGCGAAACAGATTTTGATGACAAAGAAAATGCGTTCAGATTTTGTAAAAAAGTAACATTCGTTTCGTTCTGTTCAATCTGAGCCTGACTGATTCGATACCAACTACTTTCGTTTCGATACCGAGTAAGTATTGCAAGATTGATTCGATACTAAAAGTACTTGGTATCGAAACAAAAGTATCGAATACTTACTCGTATTTACTTTTATCGGAACGTCCCTAGGCATTGTACTGCTGTCAATATTACTTTTACTGATGTCATTTTCAAAGTTCCCAATTTATTTCATTTAATTTCTTTTTCTATGCTAACTAATTGACTTTTAAAAAAATGGTTAATGTGGATTTTGAATCAGGTGAAGAAAATCCCAATGAAAACGAGGAGGACTATTATGCATTTCTTAATATTTCTAGAGAGGTAAATTCGTCGTTCTATGTATTACTAGAGTTGGCCGTAAAAAATAAATAACCGGTCCTAACCTCTATATTGGGAAAATTATGCAATGTGAAGTTTAGTTTCATAAATATTGTATTCATTCAAATAATTGTGCTGTTATAGGCAAGCAAAGAAGAAATAAGCAATGCCTACAGACGTCTTAGTCGAACTTATCATCCTGATAAGCATTTGGATCCCGAACTTAAGAATAAGGCAGAAATTTTATTCAACAAAACAAAAAAAGCCTATGAAGGTAATGAAAAAGTTGAAAGTTAATCTGTAAAGCAATTCTCAGGTAGTGTAGCCAAGTTTTCTTTATATAAATTTGTATACAGTTCTTTCAGACCCTCACCAAAGGGCAATTTATGATTCGTTGGGTGTAAAGGGTCTAGAAACAGAAGGATGGGAAATAGTACAAAGGATGAAAACTCCAGCAGAAATAAGAGCTGAGTATGAACAGTTAGCAGAAGAAAGAGCTGAACGATTAAAACAGCAAAGAACAAATCCAACTGGAAATGTTACCATAGCAGTTAATGCAACTGATTTATTTAGTCCTTATGGAGACTTGTCATTAGAAGATGAGTACCAGGAGTAAGCCACTAATGTAAATATTCTTATGTTGTCTCTTCTAAAGTATGAATATTTTCAGAGATTTTAATTTTCCTAATATTGAGGTATCCTCAATGCAATTTTCACAATCGATAGATTTTCCATTGACACAAAAAGATACTTGTACTCTATCTGGGCAGTTACATACTCAAAATGGAATAGGTGGAGGAGGTATTAATTGCAGCTGGAGACATATATTCTCTCACAGAAGTTGGGCTGAAGTTGAGATGACTGCAGGTAAAATAATTAGAAAATTGACTAAATGTATGAAGCAAATTTGCTTATCTATCTGAAAACCGTGAATATTCATGAAGTAACAGAATATAATTCATTCTTCTGAAAAAAAAATTCTGATTAGCAGCTCTCCTATTCAACAAATGTGCAAAGAATGTTATTAACTAGCATTCAGTATCCTTATTTGCTATATGTTGTGAATGGTTTGTATGTGAAATATCTGTTTCATAATTATGAGAGGGATAACTTCAACAAAATTTGAATTCAGTTTCCCTCAACATTTGGTGAATTGGTAAAATTGTATTCATTTGCTATGCATCCTTCATCTATATTTGCTTATTTTTTGATTGATTAGTAAATTTACCTAAGAGAATGAGAAGAACTTATAGATTCAGATTTGAATTTAAGATGTTCACTGCGTAATGAAATATTCCGGTCTTTATTTCTATGCGTTACATATCCCCAAGTGCATGTAATAGAACATTATTTGTGTGTGATACATACACCCATGATCTTACTTTCATTTAGTGGATGAAAGAGATCATATTGTAGAATTTTTATTGGATTTTTGAAAAAACAAAAGCGTAAACTGTATCCTATTGTTCGCATATCTACACCCGGGTATATGTAATGCATATAGTTGCAAATACTTCCATTAATACGTTCGCATTAAAAAAAGTGGGACATTATTTTTAAGAAAATTAATTGAAAAGCATTAATAAATAACAATTATTAACTTTAAGCTACTACCTATACCGAAGTTGTTAAAACAGGATCAAAACAATGCTTGGGTGTTTGGGCAGACTTGTCAAAAAGAAGTAACTCTGCGAACTTTTTGGTCAGTTTCTGTACAAGACAATGTAAAACGTAGTTTGTAACAGCTGATACACATTTTTTCCTACCAGAACCATTTGGGTCTATAAATTTATAGGTTCCTTTCTTGGAGGTTGTTGGATAATAATAATAATTTTATTGCACGAACAAAACAACTCCATCTGTATTTGTACAAAAGGTTTAAAGTTCAGTCTTCACTGTTCTACCACTTCAACCTAATTAAAGAGACTTAAAATGACAGTAACATACTCAATAAATGCAAAGCACACAGACCATGCAGCGCCACATCCCTCTCACAAAGTCTGCAACTGCAGCATACACCTCTTAAATTTAGTCCGGAAACACGCAACAGAATTACATGCCAGAAAAATATCATGATGCTTGATAAAAATATATGTGGCCATATAGACAAAACTCTTCTCAAACTTGGCAGTCTTGTGGGCAGGTACAGTGAGAAGCTCTTTAGAGCGAATATTTACATTATGACAAGAGTTCCTCCTTTCCAATAGATCATAGAGGTAAGAGAGTTCTTTATTTTTAATTACTTTAAAAACCAAAACAGCATATTGGCACAAAAACATTTTGTCACACTTAGGTATTTCTCTAGATATGAAGTATGTAGTTATAATAATAATAATATATTTATTAATCTTCAGAAACACAAAGCATATATGTTCAGTATAGCCAATATTAAAGGAATATCTGAGGCAGGAGTTCTGCAACTTCTGCACCCTACCCTGCATAGCCTTTGTGCTCAAGGTGAAATATAGTGGGCTACAATAATTGGACAAACTCATAATCAGACTACATGTTAATTTCCACTTTATAGGACTACTAATGAAATTCTTAAAGCTATAAAGGTATTTAAGAGTAGCATATCCCTTGCTAAGTATCTTTGTGATGTGTTCACGAAAGCTGAGTCCCGAATCAAACACCACACCCAAATTCCTAACAGTATCACTGAACTCAATCACTGATCCATCAAGCACCACATCACTGGTCATAGAAGCAATTGCCTTTCTTCTAGAGGTTTCCGTACCAACAAGGATATAAACTGTCTTCCCCGG
Organism: Cynegetis impunctata; assembly: GCA_030704885.1. NCBI lineage: Eukaryota > Metazoa > Arthropoda > Insecta > Coleoptera > Coccinellidae > Cynegetis > Cynegetis impunctata. Next base: position 134,135 of record JARQZK010003643.1, read on the forward strand.
GTTCAACAAAAGACCATTTTGTGCGGACCAACTACTCAGAGATGAGAGATCTTGGTTTAACAGGTTAATTGCGATGTTTATATCACCAGGAATGCTGGAAATGTAGACCTGAGTATCGTCAGCATATTGATGGATCTTACAATGCTCAATGCACTTACTGAGGTCAGCCGTGAATATGGAAAACAGTATAGGCCCCAGCAAGCTGCCTTGAGGGACTCCCTGGTGTAAAGTTCTTGTAGGAGACACCACACCATCGATATCGACATATTGTTGCCTGTCGCTAAGGTAACTAGTCAGCCATCCAACAATCATTGGATGGAACGAATAGTACATTAATTTGGCCCTCATCAGTAAATGATTTATAATGTCGAACGCTTTGCTGTAGTTCAATAAGCGCAGGAGAGTTATCAAGGAGTTGTCCGTAGAAGAAAAAATGTCATTACATATTCCCAGTAAGGCCGTATTAGTGCTATGTAACCTTTTGAATCCCGATTGAATAGGTGGTAATATCCTGTAAACATGGTCAGTTATCTGATCCAGAACCAGCCTTTCCAACACTTTGGAGATCACGGGTAGGATGCTGATCGGCCTATAATCTGACAGACCACCAGGCTTAGCCGTTTTAGGTATCGGTCTAATTCTGGCAATCTTCCATGATTCTGGAACAGTTCCACTACCCAAGGAATGATTAAATATAATGGTAATCTGCTCAATGCAGTGTGGTGAGACATATCGCCACATTTTCAAATCTATGTCATCAACTCCCTTGGCATTGGACTTGAAAGCTTCTGAGACTTGTTTTTCCGTAACTTCACACGGACCTGCCGACTCAGGAATACCACAATTCCCAGCAAATCCATAGAAGTCCAGAAGGCCACCATTGATACTAGGCACCGGTATCGAATCCACAAGGTGATCATTTAAATTGCCTGGATCAATGTTCACATGATTCATTGGAGTGAAATCTGGTTTAACTTTAAGCTTCCTAAGAGATGCCCAGAGCTCTTTAGGGTTATCTCTGCCACTCAGGTGTTGATTGAAATAAGCCATCCTTTCATTTTTGATGGCCACCACTAAATAGTTCCTTAATTGCTTATAGTAATCAAAGTGAGCCTTCGTCTTTGTTTTGGAGAAAACCTTGTAGGCATGCTTTTTGTATTTTATTAACCTAATAATGTTATGAGTCATGTAAGGCTGTCGAGGCCTTGAAACTGTGATAGTCCTGAGTGGAGCATGCCAGTTGAATAATGCACATACAGCACCAGTCAGGAATTCAACCCTATCATCAATACCATCCATGAGACATATCCGATCCCAATCAATTAGGGCTGCATCTCAGAGAAGCTTTCAATATCAAAATGGGAATAGTCTCTATATGTTATATTTTTCGGTGGATTCTTATGTACAGCTACATCTAGAGTACAATTAATAATAATAATAATTAACTAACAAATGGTCGGTCAATCCTAAAAGGTCAACCAATTCGTAGTTCATACATTTAATGTTCCTAGTACAGCAGATTATATCAAGAAGTGACTGCGATGTCGCTGTGATCCTGGTGGCTTCACATATCAGCTGAGTGACACCATAAACCTCCAAGATTTCCTCCAATTGTAATTTCAAATTTGATTCATGCAGCATATTTATATTAAAGTCCCCCATAATCAGGATTCTATCAGTTTGGGGCCCTATATAGTTATATAGTAACCTCTTCCATCAGTGTGAGTGGGACTGTGGCATCCGGAGGCCTATATACAACCCCAATTGGGTAGCTCACCTTGTTAGTATTAGTTGTAACCCATAGCTGTTCGAGTTTCCCTTCCTTGTCAACCAATAACTCAGTGTTAACCAACTTGGCCTTCAGACTATTGCGAACATAAAGGCAGACACCACCACCACGAGAGCCTCTATCTCTTCTAAAGAGAACATAGTTGGGGATTTGGACAAGATTATCTGGTATGTCTTTATGAAGCCAGGATTCAGTTATGGCTATTAGATGTCATTTATATTAGAGAGATAGAGAGAAACGTTTATTAATGGCCATCGACCTGAGGTCCTTCAGCCTCATTTATTTTATCTTTATATCGTTATTAGATTCTGCTATCAGATCATCGGCTAATCATCTTCTAAATTCAGCAATGGTTTTGTAGTAAAGAGTTTTTTATACACAATCTTGTTGAGGACATTCGCAGAAAAACTTAGCGCTTTTATAAAATAAGGAACGGATGGCTATCACAGGCTCTTAGACTATACAGATAAATGTTGTATGATTTTTTGATTATTTTTAGTAAATCTTAGAACGATGTCAAACATATCAACAGAAAAAGCAAAAATTCTGAAAATTTTTCAGAATTCTGCACCTTAATAAAACTCACAATTTATACAATACCATTACAACTAAAACAACTTGCTCTTATGTACGTATTTACTAAATATTCATTGATTTGTTTTAAAAACATATTTTGAAAATATTGATAAACGAAATAATTAGTAACTCTAAGCTAAAGTATGTATAAAGTTGTTAAAACAGAATAAAAAATATTCTGTGTTGTTTGGCCAAAATGAGGTAACTACTAATTTTTCGGTCAGATGTCAAAGTGTTTTGTAATAACTGATTCTTTTTTCTACCAGGAACATCTGGCTTTATGAATGTATGGGTTTCCTTTTCAGAGATTGTTGGATATCATTTATGTTATCGTTGTTAGATTCTGCTATCAGATCATCGGCTAATTGTATTCTAAACTTGGTTATGGTTAGTTTTGTAGTTACAGCTTATTATACCCTATATAGTGTCCAACAGAAGCTCAAATACTACTTTACCATAACCTTTTGAATCATTTTTTAAAACAGAATGGTAAGATGTCATTTATTCGCTGAAATGGACTCCCTTTTTTGCTTTGTCGTAATTTAATACACAAGTTGGTTTTATGGTGTCTTCATTCTTAAAATTTTTTTTGCCAGTCTTTTTTAATACAGTATCAAGTTCCAGAAGTGTGATAAGCATCAAAACTGGTTTTTGTCCACCCATTTGATGTTTTACTTTTCCTTGTCTTCTTTCTATTTATTCGTAATGTATTAGTAAAATATTTTCAGATGATACAGTTTTAAAGCAATGTTAATACTTGAGTAGAAATTATCGGCAAATACAATCCTACCAGATTTTTCTTCACAAGGTTGTAATAGATCCGAGACTTCTTCCAAATGGAGGTTATTTGTCAGGTTATCAGCTTTTCCAGTATATATTATTATGTTGCTAGTGTAGCCATTTACTAAACATAATTTAGACAACTTGATACCATATCGGTGTGATTTGTTTTTAACAACAGTGCAGCCTAGAGTAACAACTTTTTGGTAATTTCGTAGAAATAACTCTAACGGTTGAATTTCATATAACTTATTATTTTTGTCAGCACATTTTAGTCCCAGTAAAATGAATTAAATTTATCAATAGCAGAAATCTGTCTCTCTTCATGTTTTTCATTATATATTTTTTTCGGTAAGTAGGATCTTTTGACCAGCACTGGTTAATGTGTGGAACTGTATTTAATCCCATTACAATAATAATAGCAACTAAAATTAAGATTTTTGACTTGTGATGTGTCGGTCCAAAATCAAAGTCTTGACTCTCCTCTGAATCATTGTTCAATATGACTATTTGCGAACTCATTAGTCAGTGATAAATGGTCCTACACGTATAACAGACTATCATAGCTCATGTCTGGATCACATTTTTCTGAAAACAAAAAAACGAGTTAATATGGATTACAATGCATACATTGTAGACTGCGATATAACAGATCACTTACCGGTACTTATATGGTTATTATCAGGTTCTCCTTGCACACCTACAAATGATCAACCAAGCCACACAAAGATTGTCCTCAATATAAATCATATTCGATTAAATGATTTACTTAATACGCAAGATTGGAATACTGTGTTAAATTGTAATGATATGGACGTGGCTGCTGATAATTTTTCATCAATCCTGAATAGCATTTTGGAATCAGTTGCAGAGAAAAAAATTGATAAATATAGTAAAACTAGAAAAATCAAACCATGGATAACATCCGCTATAGTGTGTTCTATCAGACATAGAGATAAAATGAAAAGAACTTGGAGACCATTCAAATAGCAAGGATTATGAAAAATACAGAAAGTATAGAAATAGTCTTAATTCATTAATGAAACAATGTTAGTGCAAATACCATAGCACTAATATCGGAAATAATAAAAACGACCTAAAGAAAATTTATAAAAGGTAGTGAATGAAATCTCTGGTCGAACTAATTTCGAAAATAGCAATGAATTCAGAATTAAAAACAATAATCAAATATTTAGTAATACCATGGACATGGCAGAATATTGCAATAACTATTTTGTGAATAATGGACTCAATATATCAAAAAAAATCAAAATACCTGTAAACAAGTTCCATGCAGTTTAATTCGACTTCATCGATGTTTCTCAAACCTGTTAATGACAAAGAAATTATAGAAAAAATACCCTCTTTAAAAACAGCAGCACCAAAGAAATCGATGATATTGATTCAAGAATTATAAAACAGTATCACATATTTTTGCTTAAACCTCTCGTACATATTATAAATTTAATTTTTAAGCATGGCCACGTTCCCAGACAATTTAAAGTATCTGTTGTCCCACCGGTCTATAAGGCAGGAGACAAATCTTTAATAGGGAACTATCGCCTTATTAGTATGATTAGCAACTTTGCTAAATTATCCGAGAAATGCTTGAAAGAGAGACTAATGGATTTTTTAGAGAACAATAAAATTCGGTCGAAAAGGCAATTTGGTTTCATGAAGGGACGTAGCACAACCGATGCAGTGTTGGAGCTTACAAACACAGTAACTAAGAACCTAGATGATGGGAAAAAATGTCTCGCGGTTTTCATTGACCTAGCTCGAGCAAGGTCCAAAATTAACAATTAAAAATTACGGCTTCCGCCAAGAAGTTCAATATTTTGATTTTCCTCCGCGCACAAAATTTATACACCTCTCATGCACCCGGGTGCATGTTGGGGTGTGAAAGTGTTAAGGCATTTTGATTTGATTCTTATCTTATTTATCCTTTATATAATAAGTGACTAGGTAAACTATTTCTATCGAAAAAAGTGACTTTCTCAGGTATTCAAAATGCTATTTGAAGACCTCTTCTTTCTAAGCTTAATTATAAATGAATATATGTTTGTGAATAGATTCAGATTTAATCATGACAAAGACAATATTCAATTTATTTCCTGTTTGTGGAATATCTTAATTTCTTTTAGTTTATTATTATTAGTCTATAAATATTGTTCACTTTGTTAATTAAGGTTATACATCTTACAGTTCAGATGTATTTTCAGGCAATATATTATTCAAGGTTTTTTTTTTAGAATAGAATATATATTTATTGCATAGACATGTACATATAAAAGAAAGATTTTAACAAAAACAAACAATAACCAAGATACACCATATTAACTTATAAGATGATAAAAAAAATATAATATTTATAAATAAACAAATAAGGCAATTCTTATGTACTATCTATACAAAAGGACGAAGTTCTACTTCACCCAGTCATTGAAATAATGACAATTTAAATAATCCTAATAAGAGCACTCCGCGAAGAAGCATTAAGCAATCGATCCCGAACATTGTTTTTAAATGCCGCAGAACTCATATGCAGATCACTCAAATATTTATTTAATGTTTTCGCTCCTACATATGCGAAGCTTCCCTCAAACCTGCAAGTTCTATGTATTGGCACAGTGAAAGAATCAGTTCTAATGCTTATGTTGTGAATGGTAGATCTCTTGATTAAAATATGGAATAAATAGTCAGGGCACTGTGATGAGACTAATTTTTGTAAAAAAGTTACAACAAGCAATTCTATGCGGTGTTCAATATTAATCTCATTTAATTCGTGCAAATATGGAGATACGTGAAGCCTATATGGAATAAGACAGACATACCTCATGCACGCATTCTGAATTCTCTGCAATTTAATTCTGTTATAGCTTGGTAGAAAATAGAAATACACAAGACAACAATAATCTATACTCGGATAAATCAGAGTCTTCACCAAATTCAATTTTGTTTCTTTAGTGACTAGTTCTTTGTACCTATAAAGCATTTTCAATGTGATAAATGATTTTAAAGATAAACGATCATCAATCAAAATTCCCAAATTTTTTGTATTGTGTACCCAGTTGACCACAACATCATCAATTTTTAAATTTATCCGATTAAGATCTAAGTTAGATTTTATATGATCAGAAGAAATGCACAAGGCTTCGGATTTTTTTGGATTAAGTTTTAGACTGTTATTTCTGCACCACTGATTCACAAGCATAAGATTATTGTTCATTACTTGGAGGTTGAGATCAACATCTTCTAGTTTGGAGTGCGAATAAATTTGCAGATCATCTTTTTACTGTGTACATATTTGTGGATTGTGAACCTTATATATTTAAAATCTGAAATTTATCATGAGATCCTCATTCATATGATTCATTTAAGGTAATGGTCCAGCTTTATCTTTCAGAGGATTTAGGACTCTAACAAAACGCTTCTTTCTAAATGGTGGAACTGTTTTACAATTTACCCCAGAAGGAATCAGACCTGGACTTGTATCAAGTGAGGTGAATTTATAGTTTTTTTTGACTTATATCTCATATATTACTTTAATTTTCAGCATTAGCTATGCAAATTGATAAGCATTCTGTGGGGTATTTGACATACCATGGAGGCATAAGGTCCTTAGTTTCTACATCTATCGTGAGAGATACTGGTATGTACCTCTATTTAAGAGAAATTCTAGATAACTATAATATTATCATTTAGATCAGAGGTTCCCAAACTTTTTTTCTCATAGACCACTTTGAAAATTTTGCTGGTTCCGGTGGACCCCCTGCAGCTACATTTCTACCATATTCCCAAAACTCGACAAAAATATGAAGATTAGATCTAACTATTGAAATTTGTGTTGCGGCTGAGTTGCAACCGCGAATTAACAGTTTTCGAAAAAAAAGTGAGAATTTATTGGTTAATTAATTAATTGAATTGATGGATGTCAAAAATTGAAGTTGGTCAATCACAAAAATGATTCCATCCAACTTTACTTTCAAGAAATCTACCCAAAGCACAAGAAACCAATCAATTCTCACTTATTTTATTTAGAAAACTTCTCGCCTCCCCATTCGGAGTGGTAAAAATAAAAAGAGAAATAGTTTATTTTTTTGTGTTGTATTTATTCAAATATGTAATTAATACACTATCAATTATTAGGTTTACATCACATTGTAATATGATAACAGTCGTGATATAATTAGACTTAAACGTTAATAACGTAAAGTAACTTCTGCAATGACAATCACAAAAAGTCATAATTTCAATGGGAAGGATGTTCTTGATGGATTGGCAGCAAATTATCAATATTTGGCTTCAGTTTTGTTAGAAATAACCGAATATCTGCCCTTTTTTTTTGTTAAAAAGTTGGTAACGACACTAAAACTTCTTTCGACACGATATGACGAGGGAAACGCTATCCGATCATAAGCTTTTTCGCAGTTCCCCACAGTCCAGGATATTTTTCGGGTATTTCGGCCTGCAGCCAAAATGTTTGATACCATTTATTAAATTTCACCTTCAGAACTATTAGGTCGAGTAGCTTATCTTGTAATATCACATTCTCTACTTCCGTTTCATCAAATGGATTTATGATCCATGGTGGTATTTCTATCGTCAAAATATCTTCAAAAGTGATTCTGCAGTCATGATGCAGGGCAATTGAATGTTGAACGTATGTCTGAATATTCTTATCAAGGCATTCTACCTGCGACAAAGTACTTACTTTTTCCGATACTGGCAAACACTATCATCGATTCACTCTACTTTACTTTTCTTCTCAAAATTCAGGAAACAAATGAGTAACGTTCAGCATAGGCATTCGTATTTATATTGGTAAAGAATCGAATAACTTCATGCAAGATTGTAAGTAAAATAGGTGAAGTCAAACCAACATTTTAGTTCTTCACTATCGAAACCAAATAAATCTTCGTGGACCTCCGCTTACGAATTGTGAACCCCCATTATTTTTTCACGCCAACGCAGACCCCTGTCGAGTCTCCCGTGGACCTGGACCACTTTGTGAATCAATGATTTAGATCATTAGGTGAATGAACTTGACAATATATATATATATATATATATATATATATATATATATATATATATATATATATATATATATATATATATATATATATATATATATATATATATATATATATATATATATATATATATATATATATATATATATATATATATATATATGCATGTCCCACACATCTCTATGGGGTTGAGATCAGGCGAACATGCTAGCCAGTTAATTTTGTTAATACCTACTTCCGCGAGGTATTGTGTGACACAAATTGCTGTATGTGGCCGCGCATTATCTTGCATTAGGAAAAAGTCATCGTCGTTAAATCCACTAAAAGGTACAACGTAATTGCTCAATATATCGGTGGGCCGTCAAGGATCTATCGATGACCACCAACTCAGTGTGGGCCTCCCGGGATATATTCCTGCCCAAGCCATTACTGAAACTCCTCCATAGCCGTTGCTGGTCTGCAAGCTTTCACACCGAACTCCATCAATCTTCGGCGAACTGCCCACACGCAGAGTACTCACTTGAAGAAATCTGTAGCAGTCGTTTTCTGCCACTTTCTGCCCTACACTTATTTGTGCCAGTCTCTCTAAAACGTTCGACTACTCTTAAGTAGTGTTGGGTAGGACACGACATGAAAATGAGTTTGTAAGAGTAGCCTCTTCTTTGTACTGAGCCAGTACAATGTCCCACTTCAAATGACGCGAGGCGTACTGAAGCTCGGCGATACGTTTGAAGTTAGGAGTACGAATATGACATTTGATTTTATTGCAGTACAATAGTTACAGTCTGAACTCTGATTGATGATATATTAGTAATCAGTATCGCAAAGTGATATGAAACGATTAGCATAGTGAATATTGTTTGTAAGTAGGTAAATAAAAATATAAACAATTAATATATTTTGAAGGGTTAATATTCAAATGCAAAACAGTCGCTTCAATACGTGCCTCATAGGATATTTCCTTATCGCTCGACGAGACTCGAAAAGCAATAATGCAATAAATTTGTAGCATGCGTCTCACTTCCTCTTTGTCTTCATTCTATAGTTTTACGGAGAGCCGCTCTTACATTTTGACGTCATGTACGGGACAAATGTACTGCCTCTTGTATGTCCTACTCAACACTATTAAGATGGTAGAGCGATGAACATGAAGTATTCTTACAACATATTCATAATTACGTCCAACTTCAACAAGAGCAACAGGTTTTGAGGAAAACCATGGTTGGAGTTCTTTCAGACTGACAACGAGCAAAGCCACCTTTTCAAAAAATTTCATTTCTTGAAGTAAATCGTTAATGACAAGTTTTTTTCGTTCTTAAAAAAGAACTAGTGCACTTAAGAGCATGAACCAGAAAACTTGGAAGGGATTGGATCTTAACAAAAATTGGCATTTTGAAAGAATTTGACCAAGAAATTATTCCGCAGGATGTTCTAAAATTAAAATAAAAAACTATGAGACCTCAAATTTTACCAAATATTAACTTGTTGCTTTTTTTTGCATGTGAGTCTAATTCTAATACCCCGTATCTGCAAAAAATTCAAATTTTACTTTTTGGCGCCATTCGGTTAGACGTTTACTCTGTCATGATTTGATATAAACCGTATTGGCTTCGGACATTTTTGGCGCGAGAAATTTGGCCAATTCTAATAACCCGTAGTGCAGCGCTGCAAAATATGCAAAATGATATCCCGTATCGTTCAGTTCATTGTATAGTTTGCACGTGTATATGATGACTGGCCGGTAGTTTGTGTCAAAAAGTTAATTTTATTGAGAAATGTCGTCGTTTAAGGTAAGGACACTGTTTAATAATGTTTTTAAATGTATAATTTACAAAATGGAAGAATGTTATGTTGAAATTTTGAGGTTTACAATAGAAAAATATTAATTTTTATTCAATGTTTACGATACGGGTTATTACTTTCGAAATGTTGCGTTAAAATTAGGAATTTAATTCAGATACGGGTTATTTTTATTTCAAGTCAACTTTTTAGCATTTGAATTTTTCCCGGGGAAGAAAAATGGTAGAGCTGAGTTTAGGCTCCCAGAAGGTATTAGGGAATGAAATAAATATACCAGTTATGAAAAGCGGAGAAAATGTGCCTCCTGTGGCAAATCCTTCCGTTGACACCATGATTTTTGAATCCGACGAAAGACTTTTAGAGGCTTGTGAAGTAGCAATAAATCTGTTAAATAGGACTGACATTGTAGAAGGTAAGTCTATAATTTTCGAAATTAGAGTATGTTACCTTCGTAGTATTTATTTTTTAGATAATTTTCTACCAAAATATGTAAATACTCAAACGCTTACTAGTAATAATAATGGTCAAATTATTAATGACTCTACCGAAGATTCACACAAGGTACAAAACAGGATTTTTGAAAATGAATCAAACTGTTTAAGCTCTTCTGATGGTATGTAATGGGTTTTAATAGTTCTTGCAGCATAAATACGCTTTTTTATGGCTATTAGCTATCATAAAATGTTTATAAAAAAAATCAACTCTCTCTTTTCAGGGAATATTTTGGAAAATTGTTCCAGAATTGAAATAGACAAAGATGTCGATATTAATGATGTTGAGTCAGATGCAGAAATGTTAGAAGCGGAGGAAAATGACCTCGACTATGAAATAAGCCCAAGTGAATCACATAGCGAAGAAGAGGATGACCTGGAAGACAAAGAAATACGTGGAGAACCAAGATCACCCTCGATTAAAAAAAGAAACAGAACGAGCTTGAAAAAAGTATGGGAAAAGAACATAACTAAAAATTTGAGAATGAAAGGTGAAGAATATAAAGGGTATAAAAGAAATAGAGAGGGCGTTGTTACCAAAGGAATTTCACGTCCAGCTAGGCAAATGTCAGCAGCGTGTTTCTCAAATGCCTGTAAAAATATGAAAACCAGGCATTGTGGTAAATTTTCAGAGGACGAACGCAAAAATATTTTTACAAAGTTTTGGAGTAACATGAATTGGAATGAGAAAAAGGTGTATATTACTTCAAGTATCGAATACATACCAAAAAAACGAAATTCCGTGGGGAGAAATTCTCGACGAACTGGGACTTTCAATTATTATTTACTTAAAATAGACAACACAAAGCTACAAGTATGCAAAAGAATGTTCCTAGGGACTTTTGGTCTGAAAGAGGATATGATTCACGACTGGATTAAAAAAACTGAACATGGTATTAACGTCACTAGTAATCCACCTAGAGAACATACAAAACAGAGTGTAGTAAAACGCAAAATATTGAGGGAGTTTTTTGATAGTTTGTCTAAGATGCCTTCACATTATTGTCGAAAAGATTCCACTAAATTGTACTTAGAGCAGTTTTTTCAGACAAAGCAAGCACTTTATAGGGAGTACAAAAAATATTGCGAAGAGAACGGGTATTCTAATCTAATTTTAAGCAACCCCGTTTTTGACCAAATATTTTCTGAATTTAATTTAGCTTTATACCAGCCAAGAAAAGATAGGTGCGATATTTGTTGCGGATTCGAAACAAAAAATATCAGTGAAGTCGAGTATCAAAAACATTTGGAGAAAAAAGAACGCGCAAGGCAAGAAAAAATTCAAGACAAAGAACTAGCAAGGCAGGGAAAGGTATACACATTTTGTATGGATTTGCAGGCAGTAAAAATTTGTCCTGTAGTCAATGCGAGTAAAATCTATTACAAGACAAAGTTAGCTGTACATAATTTTACCATTTATGATATGGATACTCATGTTTGCCGGAATTATTGGTTTAACGAAACAGAAGCTGATTTATCTGCATCGACCTTCACTAATTTTATACTTGATTTTATTAAAGATAAATGCATTAGGAATATTCCCATAATTTTGTACTCAGATGGCTGTTGTTACCAAAATCGTAATTGTACCCTGTCGAATGCACTTCTACACTATTCTATTAAAGAAAAAATAATCATTGAACAGAAATATTTAGAGAAAGGTCACACTCAGATGGAGTGTGATGCCGTTCACTCACTCATAGAACGTAAATTGAAAAATCGAAACATTGAGTTACCAAGTGACTATATCAAATTAACCAAGGAAGCTAGAACTAAGCCATTTCCATTAGAAGTTGTAGATGTTACCCATGGTTTTTTTCTTAACTATGCAGACGAAAAAACATGGACCTATAACTCAATAAGACCTGGAAGAAATGTGAACGATCTGACCGTGACTGACTTACGAAATTTAAAATATGATTTTGAGAAAAAAATAATCGAATATAAGGTAGACTTTAATGATGAATTCCAGCCTCTTCCAGCGCGATCCCTCAAATATCCTGAAATAGAGTACAAAGTGCTTCATCAACGCAGACTAAAAATAAAGCAAGTAAAGTGGAAACATCTCCAGGAGATCAAATGCGTTTTGTCGAATGATTCTCATAGCTTTTATGATAATTTACCCCATTAAGAAGGTTCTTATCATAATGTCAAGTGAACTTCAGTTGATAACAGTTTAGTTTGAACTTTTTTTTCAGTATTACTTATTATAATATCCCGTATCTTAAAATTGTTTAGTTTGTTTGTGTTCTAATAAACTGTATCTTACCTAATTCAGTAAAAAATGAATTTAGAAGAAAAAAGACTTTTATTTCATCATTTTGTTGTCAAATTGTACTTTAAAAAATTTTTTGAACCTTTTGAATCATGCTTATCACCTATAAACTAAAAAAACCTCCTCCTGTAAAATACCGATCCGAACAGTTACGGGGTATTAGAATTAGACCATCGATATATATATATATATATATATATATATATATATATATATATATATATATATATATATATATATATATATATATATATATATATATATATATATATATATATATATATAAACCTAAAACCAAGAACAATAATTTGTAAAAAAATATATATAATAGGTCAAAGAATATATAAATATATATATATATATATATATATATATATATATATATATATATATATATATATATATCTATATATTTCTTTGTTTTGATTTTGACATCAAAAGTAACTTGTAAATTTTACTTAATCAGAATGCACATAGTTATTAGTTTTAAAATAATTTCAGATTGGTTGTGCCTTCCAATTCTTATCTAAAGACATAGGTGTATTTCTGAATTTGTTAAAAATTACAGACTTGATTTTATTTTATAAATTTCATCTTGGATAATAAGAAATAAATTCATCATCATTTGAAAGGCATATATGAGATATTTAGCTTGTGTCAATAATTGTATCTCATTATCTTTAGTTTAACTTGTTCTTATTTTATTAATAATAATACTCATTCAAGTAAAATTTGTAGGGTTCGAGAGAATGAAACGAAAGTATAATAATTACACACGGCTAAAACTGTTTGAGCTGGTTATAGAAATCAATAAAAAGTATACTCGATTGAGATATAGTAACATGAAATTGAAATTCAACAATGTAACATCTATCATGCATTTGTAAATAAATTGAAGAACAATGGAAATAAGGATATGAGTAGCTCTTGCAAAAATAATATAATAAACATGTGGGTTGGAACATAGTCACTTTCATTTCAATTGTGCATTATTGATTTAGTAATCAGTTGTTATATATTGTAAAAGTGAGGTAGCGAGAATAATTCTTTTTGTATGTGTTCTTGTTGGGTAATAAATAGATCATGATACATAAGCAAGTGGTAAAATTAGAACTGTCAGAATACATTAGTTGTTATTAGGAATAATTAAAATTTTAAATTTGGTAAATATACACAAAATCCATTTTTGATAATTTTTCAGAATTAAATAATTTTAACTTTGCCATCCAAGTTGGACTTCCTCATTCCCATATTACTTTCAACTATACAAGAAAAATGCTTAGCCAGGAGTTGAAACTGAAGCTTCTGATCAAGTGAGTAGACATTTTTACTTGAGTTGTTTGTTATTGTTTCATCTTGAAACAGTATAATCAAATTCGTTCTATTTATCAATTTTCAGTAAATAAAATAATTTTAAAAATTTGCGATATTAGTGAATAATGCAATTTGTAGGTTTTAAAAATATTCTTCTCTTCTTTCTTCTTTTAATATAATATTTTATTATATTCATTATAAATTTGAATTCCATCAAATGGTGGAATTTCAGATCATACGCTGAATATTGTTCAGTCTTTGAACTACAGGTGTTTAATTGCATAAACAATAGAAGAACAAGAAGATCATGATGTTTCATGACGATATTTATACCAAATTCTGTCAATATTCTCTTAAATGTCTTCCTTATATCAATTTGACGTGCAGTGTTAATGAATGAATGAAAATACGTTTATTAACTGTTTATGTGGGTTACATTGTTCAATCTAGCTAAATAATTTGAATATGGGAAGGTATAAGGTTTCGAAATATTCCTCAACCTTGGCTTTACTTAATTATTTGTCTAATATTTGCAATCATAATAATAAAAACCATTACTCAGTTAGACTTGACGCACTTCCACTGCCTGTATAAAATATAGAGGTATAGTTACATCATATTCTCTCATTGATTGGTTAACAGACCTTATTAGGGGTATGAGATTAAAGATTTCGATATGTGGTGTATTCTCCGACGAATTCATAATGAAATCTGGTGTCCTTCAGGGTTCACCTCTGTCATCACTTTTGTTCCTCTTGTTTATCAACGACATAGGAGATGTCATAAGGTTCAGTTCATTCTTACTTTTCGCAGATGATTTAAAAATATTTAGACAAATATCAGAGGTCGACGATTGTGAACTTCTTCAACTCGATCTCAATGCAATAATGAACTGGTGCTCAGATAATGAAATGGAGTTAAACATAGAGAAGTGCCAAGTGATGAGGTTCGGAAGAGTAAAGTCACCATATTCTTTCCATTACCATTTGAACCAACGAATTTTGAGGGACGCGAGTGTTATTAGGGACTTGAGGGTGTACTTTGACCCGAAACTGGATTTTATTGCTCACATACAATTCATTACTAATAAAGCTTTTAAAATGCTTGGTTTCATAAAAAGATCAATGTGTCATTTCAACAATTTGGATGCAATTAAGTCAGTTTATTGCGCAAATGTGAGAAGTGTGTGTGAGTACGCATCCGTGGTATGGTCACCGGTTTACTATGTTCATAAATATAATATCGAGCGAGTTCAGCGAAAATTCGTGAAATGGGTTGCATTCAAGCAAGGATTTCCAACCTCGTTTCAAAATTATTATTTGATTCAAGAGCAAATGAGGTTGAGGTCTTTGGAATCACGGAGGGAAAACTTTGACGTGATGCTAATTTTCAAGTTGATAAACAACTTTACTGACAGTAAATATTTGTTAGCTAAAATAAGCCTTAATTGCAGGTCCGCATTATTGAGATCTAGGGAAATTTTTAACTTAAGTTTTGCCCCAACTAATTATTTTATGAATAGCCCCTTAATTAGATCTCAAAGACTTGCGAATGACTGCGAAGTTGATCTTTTTGCAGTCTCAATTTTTACCCTCGAGAAATATTTCGAGTCGCAACCGATGAGCAGATGGTTAGGAGCAGGCTCGTTTTTGCAGGTGCTTATGAAATTTTTGGTTTAATTTATAAAGGAATTTGATTATGAATGTTGTTTCATGTTTTTTTTGTATTTTTAAATTGAAATTTGGAATATTAATTTTTTGTATCTTTGAATTTACTTAGTTTAATAATGTAAAATGGCAGGTCCGTTTGATTAAATAAAAAAATAAAAAAATATTCCAAGCTGCGGTGCTGCCACAAAAAACTTAATTATCTGACAGGCAATCTAGTTTGCATTTCCATCGAAACTGTCATGACATGACATAAAATACACAAGTTTTTAATGATTGCGGACAGTAGCTTCTGAATAGGCATGACGACAGTATCAAAAAATGGTGGATTTAATGCTTTTAGGGGAAAATTCATATTGAAAAGAATTTAAAACAAAGCTTTAGTTTCATTTAAAAAATTCAGATTATTAAGATTTTCAATAAAATAAAACATTAAAATACTGCAATCCGCCATTCTGACTGAAACACCAATCACAGCACCTGACGTC
The DNA here is from genome assembly GCA_030704885.1 of Cynegetis impunctata. Taxonomy (NCBI): domain Eukaryota; kingdom Metazoa; phylum Arthropoda; class Insecta; order Coleoptera; family Coccinellidae; genus Cynegetis; species Cynegetis impunctata. The sequence continues at coordinate 150,351 of JARQZK010003643.1, forward strand.
ACGCTTAGGTAAACTCCGCTGTCAATAATCCTCAATCATTGTGTTTTGTTGCTGTGAATACTACTGATTACGCATTTGGATTGATTTTATTATTTTACGTGTGGTTTATCGACTCCACACTACTATAATAATGGAACCAAGCTTTTTTAAGGCAAATAGCTCAAATTTACCCAGGATTGATGTATTAATGTTGGGCGATTTCCTCCTAACAAATGAAGAATTTTGCTCGTCTGAGTTTAGAAACGTAAGAACTTCCTTGTGAGTAAATTGTAATTATCTTTACCCTAGATACATCCAATTTAGATATAATCAAACCCGTTTCAAACTCATGCGAGTTTATTTTACTTTCATAGGTTATTTTTATACTGAACTTGTCATTGTTTATTTTTGAGGTTAGCTCCCTCACAGCTTGTAAGTTGCTATTTTAGAGATAATAACATTTTAAGACCCGATAAAACAACTACTTTTCTGTAACTAATAAGCACCTACTGGTACTAGTAGTATTTTTCCTCATAGAAAACACCTAAAATCTGATGAATCACCAAGTAAATGTGTTTCAAGTGTTCAAGTAAATTAATTTCAATTATTTTAGGCCTTCAAGCAATCAGTTATGCGTAACTGAAACGGAAAGGAAACATTTGTACAGTAAAGTGCAAGATTTGCCCAGAGCAAATATATATATATATATATATATATATATATATATATATATATATATATATATATATTATATATATATATATATATATATATAAATATATATATATATATATATATATATATATATATATATATATATATATATATATATATATATATATATATATATATATATATATATATATATATATATATATATATATATATATATATATATATATATATATAATATATATATATATATATATATATATATATATATATATATATATATATATATATATATATATATATATATATATATATATATATATATATATATATATATATATATATATATATATCGTTCGGGTTTCGGCGTGCGAGCTTTAATCACTTATTTCTTATTATTTTCTTGTTTCGAACATGTACAAATACTTTGCTGAGTGTTGTTATTGATGTGTTTTTACACTGCGGTACTGCACACCACTCATAATTTTTTGAATTCATTTTTATCACACGAATGAATTTGATGTTTTGTTCACTTTCCTCGCTACGCATAGACACAATATGTTGACCTAAGCGTGACGTCAGACCGACGCCATGACAAATGCGAGCTGTTTTCGCGCGCTATTGAAATAATATTAGAAAAATTGCTTTAAACTTTGTTAAACTTAAGTTTATTACCGAAATGAAGGTTTTTTCGTGAATAGTAAATGTGTATCCACATTAAGGAAGAGTATTTCAAAATCATTCGTCACGCCTATTGTCTGATTCCGAGTCAATTTATTCCTTCTCCGCTTTGGGGGCATCCATTAATGAGATAATTTTGGCGATTTTTTGACGCCCCGTCCCCCCTTGGTGAGAAGTCGTGAGATCTTGCTCGACCCCTCTCTCCCCCTCCCCGAATCTCACGTGAGATTTTTTTAAATGCATATTTGTTATATAGTCCGGGGAAGTAAGATCAAAAAATCTATCAATGAGAAAAATAAAAAAAGTAGGGGTTATTTTTTTTTTTAAGTAAGTACACTGTCCCCTCATCGCTTTCCTAAATTTCTGACCAAATCCCGTGAGAGCTCGAAACACAGCTTGCAAGCACATTTTAAAGCACTAAAATTCGACGATTTTTTGCTTCTAACTTTTTCTGATGTACTCGCACAAAAAAATCGTAGAGATCAAATTCACAGTAAATTTTATGCCCTACACGATGACGTGAGTCGACTTTTGAAATGAAAATTTTTTCGACTCAAAATTTTCCAAAAAATGAAAATTGTATCGAAAGGTCGTGTTTTAACCGGTAACCATACTGAAAATAACCATATCGAGATCAAAACATAGGGAAACATAGATGGTGTGCTATAAAAAATTTACGTATTTTCAGATTTGGAACATTCAAAATGGCGGCCGCAAAAATCGAATATATATGCTTTTTTTTCAATCACGCTTCCTCTTGAAAACATTAACGATATCGAAACGCGGTTGGTTGCAATCGATAGGAGAAAAGTTGTACTTTTAGGCATAAAATAAAAAAAAATTTATAAATTTTTTTACGTAACTTTTAAAAAAAATTTATTAAAAAAAAATTTTGTTTGTTGAGTTTTTCCTCATTTTTGCATTGAAAAATAAAGTGAATCATTATACTCATACTCGAAATGCATTTGCCGTTAAAAAACGCGTATTTAAAAAAAAAAATTGTTTAAATACAATAATCAGAAGCCGAGATATAGAAGCTCAAAGTTCGCTTCGTACTGTGACCATACTATTAAAAATGCGCGTGTATTAGTGAAGACCCGTTGGGGTGCTCGGCATAAATGGTCTCCCCGCCACTACGCCGAGCAGCTGCCGCGTTCATATTCGGGCGAACGCGGCAAGACTACTGATTTATTTTTGATTCAGCCAGTGACCCAACGTTCTTTTAAATCTGTATTTAATCACCACACAGGTGAAACAATCTAGTGCAACAATAAGATTGTGAAAATTTTTAATAGTATGGTCACAGTACGAAGCGAACTTTGAGCTTCTATATCTCGGCTCCTGATTATTGTATTTAAACAATTTTTTTTTTGAAATACGCGTTTTTTAACGGCAAATACATTTCGAGTATGAGTATAATGATTCACTTTATTTTTCAATGCAAAAATAAGGAAAAACTCAACAAACAAAATTTTTTTAAAATAAATTTTGAAAAAAAGTTAAGTAAAAAAATTTATAAAATTTTTTTTCATTTTATGCCTAAAACTACAACTTTTCTCCTATCGATTGCAACCAACCGCGTTTCGATATCGTTAATGTTTTCAAGAGGAAGCCCGATTGAAAAAAAATATATATATATTCGATTTTTGCGGCCGCCATTTTGAATTTTCCAAATCTGAAAATACGTTAATTTTTTATAGCACACCATCTATGTTTCCCTATGTTTTGATCTGGATATGGTTATTTTCAGTATGGTTGCCGGTTAAAACACGACCTTTCGAAACAATTTTCATTTTTTGGAAAATTTTGAATCGAAAAAATTTTCATTTCAAAAGTCGACTTACGTCATCGTGTAGGGCATAAAATTTACTGTGAATTTGATCTCTACCATTTTTTTGTGCGAGTACATCAGAAAAAGTTAGAAGCAAAAAATCATCGAATTTTAGTGCTTTAAAATGTGCTTGCAAGCTGTGTTTCGAGCTCTCACGGGATTTGGTCAGAAATTTAGGAAAGCGATGAGGGGTCAGTGTACTTACTTCCCCGAACTAATATGAATGAGCTGTTAATCTGTGCTAAGTAATTCTATTAGTTCAAGTAAATCAGTAATATTTTATAAAAATGTGAAAAATATTAAGTTAATAATAAAACAATGGTTGTAATAAGTCACAGTTTCTTTCAGTGAAAATTATTAGTACATCGTATGTTTATTATAAAAGGTTATGGCATTTTTTAATGAATAATATTCACATCGTACCGTATATGAAGAAGAAATATTTACTTCAAAAAAAGTATTTACTGTTAATTTATCAATAGTTAAAGAATAATGTTAGAAAAATACTTTTTCATGTTTAATAAATGAATTAATTGTTTCCAACCAAATGAATTTATTTATAGTTAATAAATTCTTCCATCAGTACATAATTAAACTGTGATGAATATTTTTATGAATGATTTAGCTATATTTTAGTGGAGAAACATTTTTTACTTAAGTTAACCCAGTTTTCTAGCAATTTTGTACTGTTTCTTGCGAAAAAAAAAATTACGTGATATTGAGTCCACCCCCTCCCCCACAATTGAGTGAGATTTTCCTCGATACGCGAAGCACCTCGCGAAAAATACAAACTGTCGGAGCGCGTTTTATTAATCCTGATTATCCAGATCAGGACCTTATGACAAAGTGATGAAATTATTGTATTGTCATTGGTCCAAATTTCAACCCCCCAACTCAATCTGCAGTAGTAGTGGAGGTGGACAAATTATCATCAATCTCTACTTACAAATGGCAGCGGTTTAAAAAAAATTAATACTCCCAAAGAGAACCTCCCCAACATGAACTCAATCCACGTACAAATTCTCAACGCCCAATTTTTGGGGTGCTGTGGTTTTTTTTAACTCTATAAACCCTCTGAAAAACCGAGAGGACGTTGTTTATAATTAATTTTCACATCTTTAGCCAGCGTTGGAAACATTTCCGCCAATACACATCCCCGCTACTATCTTCCCTTGGAGACGCCAACATTTATTCTAGTAAATTGCAATAATTCGTTTGGCCTCAAAACAACCCCAGATACCAAATTACAGCACCTTTAGTTTGGAATGAGAGCCACTAGAGTTGCCAATATGTACCATATATATTCTATATATCGGACATTAAAGAATTGAGGTTCAGATAAATTGATAATTTCATGAAATATGAATGATGATTCTTATAATATTAGTATTTCTAAATTTTTTGAAACTACCTAGTGAAAATAATTTCGGGGGTAATACCACGAGCGCTTAAAAATTCCCTATAATTTTCATGAAAGCTGGTTATTAATCATCTTACTAGTTCGAAGAACGAGTGGAATAACACAAGAAGCTCGAATGAAAATTCAGGTTAATTTTGAAGAGCAAGCTCTATTTTGAGACAATATTTCTCGAATAAAAATTTAAAATATGCTCTTCTTGAATTTTAGGTCATGACAACGTGAAATTTTCACTGCATTTTGTTACAACCTATCTTTCCTAGTCCGGGAGGTAGTGTAAAATTTGTATACGTGAGTTCAACTTAAATGCTCTGTATTTTGAGGGATAGTTTTTAATTTATAATAAACAATGGTTAAACATCACTTGTGAGGTTGCGCCGCATAAATGCTTTCTAGATCCGCTTTCTGCGGTGGATCAGTCCCCATCATTCCTATAATTTCTCGCTTATTTTTTTCCATAGAGTCCTATCCTCAGCTTTTCTTTCCATCCCGCGACACCTGTCGTTCTTAAATCCTCCTCCACTTCTTTCAGCCACTTAGATCTGGGTCTTCCTCGCCTTCTCCTACCTCCTGGTTCCCACTGCAGCACTGAGCAGACCATTGCATCCTCTCCTCTTCTCCATACATGGCCGAGCCATTCTATCCTTCGCTTCTTTATTCTTTTCGCTATATCTTCGCCGTTCATTTCTCTGAGTATTTCATAGTTCATCCATTGCATGTATTTATTATCGTCAACTTTTATTGGTCCTAGGATTGTTCTCATCAATCTTCGTTCCACTATTCTTAATTCATCCTCTTCTCTTTTGGTCATTGTCATCGTTTCTGCTACATACATCATCACTGGTCTTATCATTGTGTTATAAATTTTGAGTTTAGCGGCCCTTGTTAATAATTTACTCTTTAGTAGTTTCCTATTGGCATGGAACGCCCTATTAACTGCCATTATTAATCTCCGATATCCGTTCTCTATTACTGCTGATCGTAACCACCAGATATTGGAACTTTTCGACTTCCTCAAATTCGTATTCACCCATTTTTATAATTTTGTTTTCACACTGCTTTCCAAATCTCATTATCTTTGTTTTGCTACTGCTTATTTTTAATCTCATCTTCTCACAACAACTAAATAAGTAATAAGTACTAGCCGACTTCTTGGCAGGTGGGTATAAAGGTGCATCTGAACCATTCCAAACATTTACGGACGTTCGACATCGTTAGCGATCGTCTACATCTACATCGCAGCAACATGCCATTTATCGATCGAAGATATCGGACAAAGTAAGCATTTCTGTCGGGTATCATGGAGTGATTTTGAATTTATATTGAATCTTATCGGCCATGAAATTAAGAAACAGAACTCATATTATAGGCCGGCGGAAATAGTCCTTAACCCTTTAACTGCCGAGGCAGTTCAGATATAACTGCCTCTGCGCCAAAATTTTTTTTTGTTAAAATTGTAACAAATTGGTGTCTAGTGGTAACCTGCGGTAAAAAATTCAATTTTTTATTAATTTTTTTGGTGATGCCGCATATTTTTTTGTGTGTGACAAAATGTCTCACACGGCGCAAGAGCAACTAAAAATCGGTTAGAGTCGTGTGCTTGCAACGCTTTCTGCATCGTTCGGGTGTTTCCCCACCACTATTTATTGGATTGACGAGTCTTTGCGTGTTTTATCTAGATTTTCTGAGGCGCAAGGGAGAAATTATACTATGAAGATGGCCAAGACAGTACGCTACGTATGTGTAGGATGTCCCGAGAAACCCCATATGTGCAAAGAATGTTTTTATAAATTACATAAAATATCATAAATATTTGTTTTTGTATGATATATAAGGGTGAAAACATTAAATATACACACGTATATCTGATGACTTTATGTTTTGAATGTAAGATATATTTCTAATTAAAAAATTGAACCATACAAAAAATATACTTTATTTCTGTAGGCTATTTCTGGTGAAAGTTCTTCTACGCCAGGTCTATCTATTACCCCATATAAATACGAGAACTGTGCGCGCTTCAGACACAGCAAGCGAATAAAACTTCTTATAAGTGTGTGTCAATATGGCGCACACGGCGTTCAGTCCAGAAGCTGTGTGCGCCGATATGACACACGTGGCAGTTAAAGGGTTAAGGAAATATTGTCTCTGAAGCTTCGTGTTTTGACTTCTAGGGATTCATTCACCAGCCTAATGATAATAATAGTAATAATGTTTTAATGTAGGTACACTTCAAATATTTCCAAACAAAGTAGTTCTGCAATAATTACTGACGTACATATGTGAAGCACTCATAGAAGTATCAGTTAAATTGCAATATGTGACGCACATAGTTTTTCTTATTTTTCATATAAGTTGTTATCGATATAAATTTGGCTTGTTTTCATATATAATTAATGATTCCACTCAATTTTCAAATCAATTAGCAGCATGTACTATTATCTACACAATATTCTAAATTACAATAATCAACGAGCGCGCAAACCACATCCGCCCAATCACGTCAAAACTTGATTCAGCAAATATTTTCTTTGATTTACCTACTCTCGGCAGAACTTATTCAGCACGGAGCATAACGGCGCGTTTCTGCGCGATTAGCGTGCAGACTGGATTTTTTTGCGTTAGCGAACGTTTGACGCGATTTGAAGCACCAGTCTCACTGCACCTTAAGATAATGCTACTCGTCACTCGTAAGAAAGGGGTGTTCCGATTTATTTCCGCTATGCTGAAAAACTCCCTTGTTTATTTATACGATGACAATTTTTTTTCATCAGTATTGAAACCTCGTTAGTTGCCGATGTGAAAATTTATGAAAATTACGAAATTTCTATCAATTTCAGCAAAGCTGGAAGTTGTTCGTATACTAGTTTTCGATCTGGAAATTGTATAAATTAAATTCATCTGGTACTAAAATGTAGCTAATCCTTGTACCTGATCTTTCGATGTGTGTCGTAGCATTCGGACAAGCGCTGTGTCAATAATGACCCAGCTAAGGTACTATTTCACGTTTTCCTGGCAGGTGAATACCAATTTTTTTCATCTTTATCACATAAATCGTTAAGTTCCTCTTTTTTATGTGTGCTGATATATTATTGACATAAAATCTATGTATGTATTTGTAAGAAAATACTGCAATGCGATTAGGTTATCAGATATTGAATGATATTTGTTATAAATTAATTATTAACTGCGTATATAATATATTATTTCAAATAAAAGGGATCACGTTTTGTAATAGTACGAGTATATTATATTGTAGTAGTTTGAAAGTTTTAAGATTACTCAAACAGATGTATTACATGTACCTCTTCTACATCATTCAAAAAATACCTACTACGCCGAAACATCTAGTAGGTTTGCAATTGACGGGTCTCAGAAAAGTTTATACCAGTTATTAAGTTACTCTCTTTCTGTATAATCATTCTGAAGTATCTTCCATCTTTCATACATTTTGTCCCTTTTTTTGATAAGATCTATATATTCTGGCGTTATCCACTTATTATTAGTTTTCACTTTTAATATCCTTTCTTTGGTACATTCTTTTTTGTGCCAGTCAAGATAGTTTCTAATTGTTTAAATGTATTTATTTGTGTCTGTCCAATTTTTTCTGATAATAGCTGTTGCCATTTAATTGTGTTTAAATTTTTAATAATAACTTTTTCTCTCGTGTTTTCATGAATTTTTTTCTTTTCTACTTCAACAAACATGAGCCTATGATCAGAAATCATGTAATCACTGAGTATTATCTTGGCTGTTTTGTTTCTATTTGTTATCAGATGATCTATTATAGAATAGCATGAATTTCCTATTCTGGTTGCGTTTGCTATATTGGGTACATTTTGTATTTCAAATGCATTCATTATTATAGTGTTTTTATATTCTTCAATAATAGGGGATGTTTTTAATATATCCAAATTCATATCACCAATTATAACACAGTCAGTATTTGTCATAGTCATAGCTTTGTCTAAACTTCTAATGAAATATTTTCGGAGGACGGTATATTCCCATTATTGTACAGTTTTCTTCCATTAATTGTATTGATATGGTATTTGTGTCGCAAAATTTGTCATTTTATCATAATAGTTGTTTATATTGATTTTTATATTTTTATAAATTGCCAGGGTTGTTCTCCTAACGATGATAAGGTTGGGCGCATTGGCCTGATAACTTGGTGTGTGTCTTTCTCCGGAGTATGAAATGAAATTTACAGAAACTTGTTTAATGCATAAAATGCCGTTCTTTTTGACACAAGTATCCACTCAGCTATGGTAGGGAATGGGATTATGGATTGGATAATTGAAGAGTTAACTTATATAGAGTAATCTGTTCAAGTTTATACGATTGAAGATGAATAACTCATCATACTTTTAGTAAGGATTAACTCTTTGAGGGTCATTACTAATTTGGTTCCTTAAGGCTTCTGATATTCATTCAAAATAATTTATTAACATTATAGTATTAATTTTTTAATCCACTTAGTAATTTTTTGCACTAAAAATATAAATTAGATCTCTAAATCTGTGGTATTATAATGGGGTATCGGTTTTCAAAAGCTTTTTTTCATGTTATTTTTTCCATGCAAACAGTAAAGAGCCCTTGAATTTTTTTGCTTGAAACTTTAGTTTCTTTCAATAGCTTTTGGTTCTGTGGTGTTAAGCATCATTGGAAGAATATATTTCTATCACTTCCCGTAAATTTGCATTCTTTCACCTATCCTTTAGTTTCCTTCAAGCCTTAAAAACAATTTAAGCTTCTTTTTGTTTTCATTTGGATTAGAATGTTTGACTTTCTGGTGTACTCACTCTATAGGGTTTCAGTTATCTCATTTTTGGCGTTCTATTTTCATACTCTTAAATACTGTTTTCAACGATGTCTTCATGCTTTGCATATTTTTCTGGTCTGGAACACTACATGACGATGTTATTTTTGTTTTTCTCTTTGATATTGGCATTTGCTCAATTTTCCAACATTACTATTCTTTCTTGTGCATCTTAATTGTGATGCAATCTCCGTTCGGTTTCTCTATGAGCAATATAGAATATATAATTCTTTTAGGTTTTTTTCTAGAGATATTTATATGGGTTTAAAATCATCCTAAATGTGTGTAGTACATTTTTTTGCAGTTTTTTTCTATCTGTTTTTCTAGTATTTTCTTATCCATCTTATTTTACGTTCCTTTAAATAGGCAATCAATTTAACGCTATCATCTGCTGACTGTTTTGTAGACCGTTTTTTCAATTTTTTTTCGAAATAAGTTTTTATTGTAGAGGGCTGAATAGATGCGTTCAAATTTTTACGGTATTAAATATTCGTCGAATCACTTCATTAAAATCATCACTCACCTCTATTTGTTGAAGATTTGTATTGTTCGTTGGTTCTTTTATGTTTCTCACAGTGGTAGATTTCTTATGTATCTATTCAACTCACTTATGCGGTACGCTTTTGTTCTCAGTTAATTTTTGTATAATTTTGAATGGCATTCAATATATTTAGCTGTTTTTTTAGGCATAAACTTTGGGGATATCTTTCTTATATTACAGATATATATATATACATCCATAGTTTATAATTTAGACTTATGTATTATACAATGGTATTGGTCTACCTCTAAGAGTAATGGTGATATATAAAGGTTTTTCTTTGAAAGTTTACTCAATTTGAACTTAACTTGATAGATTAATAGAAGATCTATCGCGGGAACTAACTGGGCAAATTCAGTCAAAATTTAATTTCAGTATAATTAAATATGGGTGAGTTTTTTGCTTTAGGACATGTCAGAAAATCATCGACGAAGAGAGAAGTGAAAACATGTTGAAAAAAATTGTAATCTTTAGAAGAGCTATATCAATGTTTTTACATTTTTCATTTTATAGGCATCTTTATTTTTAGAATTGGTACTTTTGGAGGATTAGTTGAATATGGGGCAGAAAAAAAAGTTTCCAAACATAGCCACCTCTCATTTGCAGTTGCTGTCGGTGTACCAACTGGAGTGAAATTAAAAATTAAATTAACTAGAGCCAGTCAAGTGTACAATTTTCCTATTCATTTATGTGAAGAAGTAATTCCAGCACCAATTTTTTATGCAACAGTTGTACCTATTGTAGTGTACACTGTTGTGAAGAAAGGTGTTGTTGAACCGTTTTTAAAGGAACAAAAGGCAAGAAAAATAGAGAAACAGAAGCAAAATAATTTGAATAAATTGTTGGAAAGAAGAAAAGAAGCTCAGGCTGCTCAGGAATTAATGACGGCAACTTATACCAGGATAAAAGGAGAGGAAGAAAACAAAAATGGGCTTGTTATACTAAAGGCTATTTATGGAAAACTATTCACAGGTATTTATTACTTTCTTTAGATAATTAGTTTCAAAGAAGCTGTATGTTGTTACAATTGTTATAATTATCACATTTGCATACAGAAAGTGAAGTACTTGGGGAATATATATATATATATATATATATATATATATATATATATATATATATATATATATATATATATATATATATATAATTATATAAGTATATATACGTATATAGTTCCGTAATAAAAAATTTCCTAATTCCGGCATCTGGTATGCCAGCCTCAGGGAACAGAAAACAACAGTTAAATTAAACAATTATACAACCTCAATGGCTACAGTTTAAAAAACAAAACTTACAGCTAGTGAACTATTATTAAACAATATTAAAAACGGCACGATGAACCATTAATTCATCATGAAATTAAAATAAGTATCAAACAAGAATGTCATATGCATAAGGCTAAACTACATTCATCACGAAAGACAAACATTTGTATATATACCGTGGAACGTAGGTGGTGTTATTCGATTAGCAAAGAAACAGTAAGTTTCATAAACAAAATTTAGGAACTTTTAGATCAATCCTGCTAGAAAATAATTATCCCATTAATTTAATCAAAAGAGCATCAAACGGGAAACTGAATGAAGTTTCAAAAAGAAATAAGTTCGCAGGCACTCTTGGACTAAAATAATGTAGGTTTCCATACGTGAAAGGTTTATCACAAAAATTTTCCAAAAGTTCGAACTACGATTAGCGTTTTACTATCTAAGAACAACGAAGTGCTTTTATACGAATTTAAAACAAAAAACACCCAAAGACCTACTATCACACCTGATTTACAGAATTCCTTGTCTCCATTGTGATAAAAGCTATATAGGACAAACAAAACAATATTTAAAAGAGAGAATAAGACAACATAAAAATGACTCCAAGCATGCACATTATCGACCAAAAAAAGCTCTAGCAGCCCACACACTTAGGAAAGGACATTATTTTAATTTTGATGGGGTTATAATCATGGCCAGGGAGAAGAATTCTCACAAGCGGAACATTGGTGAAATGATACATGTTAAGCAGAACAATACTGTTAACTTCAGAGAAGGTGTCAATTTGTCTCGTATATATAATAATATCCTTAACCCTCCGGTACCCGCGTTACGGTTCATAACATAAGTGCCCGCGCAGTGTTTGAGAGACGCCACCGTCATTTTGGGTATAAGAAAATATGAAAAGCTAAGTTTATCCAATGTTTTATTGAAAACATCATCAAAAACTAAAATCATTACAATATTTTCGTAGTAATGGTGCTAATTAACTGAACACTTCCTATGTAATTTGTTAACACTTTAAAAATATACTGCCGAAAATGGCACCTTCCTCTGAATGCTGGAAGCATTTCGTAGAGTGTGACGTATTCTCCTACTGAATAATGTTGTTGACAATACGAATATTTCAAATATCTCGCGAATTGGTGCTAGCTTATCATAAACTTTGTGTTCATTTCACGTCAATTTGTCATCAAAACGAATAAATTGTAGCAGAAATTGAAAACGATTACGAGACATTGTCAGGCGAAATAATTCAATACCGGAACCGTCTGTAGCCCATAATCTTGTATTCAGCTTACTATTTCTGTGAACACTCGCCATATACAGAAGACCAATAAATGCCTTCACTTCAATCGAGTCAGAAGGTTTACAATCTCTTTCTCTGCTAAAATATTCCCTGTTTGACAGTATATTATGTTTATTAGTATTCTGCACGATAATAGTAATCAACTCTTCAGGAAAAAATAACTGCCACAAAATAATAACCACATTGTAAAGGACATTTTGACTTTTTAGCTGCATCTTTCACGCTAGGCAACTGGCTGATGATATTATGGAAACGAGTTCTTGCTGTGCGTGGGGGGCGATCTAATTTCCACTCGGTTACTCGATTCTTACCAAGCACTAGATTTTTTTGGTCTTCTATTTGAATATATCCTTCACTGTCTTCGCCACCAGAAGTGATTTCTTGTTCGGTTTCTGAATTCTCAGACTGTTCTTCTACGTTGTCCTGATCAGATATATCACTAATATTATCATTAGCTTCTGACTGATCTGAATCAGACATAGCTGATTATTTCATCAAGTCTTCGACATCTCTAGGTTTATAGAAACGAAAAATTCTTTTTTGATCCATCTAGAATATAAATACGGTGATACAGTAAATTACTGACTTGGTAAATACGAAATATATAATACCTTTGAACAGCTAAAACACCAGCACCCGCGTGGAGTCTTCGAGACGCCCAGCAGATAAGATCTGTTTATAAGCAACGTTACCTTCGAAATATCGCCTTGCATACTAACCAACGCTTGAAGAATGGCAAACTAGGAAGGTATATGATGGGGGTAGCGTGAGTCATATGGTTTATTAAAGTTATGGGGATTTCTTGACGGAGTAACGGAGGGTTAATCTCAATTTTTCGTGACCGTTTTTGGAACTCATATCATTTTATCTTGTTATGATGGTTTGTTACCAGTTTTTGTTTGTGCCCTGTATAGTGGTCTGTTACTGGATATGATTATTAATTTTGACAGATGCAAGAGTGCAGAATGCTTTGTTCACGATATCAGATTTCCGATCATAATTGTTGACAGAGAGGGGACATCTGTATGCATACCTGCGCATTTTTATGGAAGTTTTCATTCGATTGATCTCGCCACGCCGCTTGTTCCCATATTGTGTGCCATTGATAATAGATTTTAATTTCGTTGATATTGTTAATAATTGTGTGTTTATGCAAACCATGTATTTCAAAGTATATGTTTTTTAAAATTAATTATCTAGGTAAGAATTGTTACATTTGCCAATCCATGTATTATTTTGTGATTTAAGTTGTTCATTTCAGCCTTGAAAAAGATGCAAGTTGGCATTGAAACGTCGGCATTGTTAATAAAATAGTAACAAACATTCTTTGTCCTGAAACTTGGTAGTTTACCCTGGTAATATATAACTGCTCCAAGTTCTAGATCTGTATTCAGAATCAGAACACCCTTTTTTCTACAGTAAAATGCTGCTATTAAAACACTAATTTAGACCTATAAAAGATAGAATTCATAGTTTTTTTATGTGAAATGAATATAAAAAGTATTTAGACAGTCTTGTATATAAGAAAATACCAATTTAATTGTTACAGATAGAAATGTACGTGCGGACGAAATGAGTCAAGAAATATTAGATGTCACTATACCAGTGCAATGTTTAGTGAAAGATAGCAAAATTGTGCTTCATGAAAACACTAAAGTAAGTAATTATGGTTCCATTAAAAATAAGTCTAAAATATTAAAAATTTTACAGAGCCAGCTACCAGGATTCTTTGATCCTGCCATTGGGGAAGATAAATTGTTACATATAGTGTACACCTACAGGCAACAACCTCATGAGGTCTCAATACAAGATGATGAAAGTTTGAGGTTACCAAAGACTTGTAAGTGAAAAATATCAATGTCGAGGTATCATAATAACTCAAAGTTCGTTTCAGCACATCGTACAAATATAACCTAGTGTCTGAAAATAATTAGCTTAACTTAGAATCGCATTGTGATAAATATTAGGATTCAACAAGAAAAGAATTATCACGCATTGTTATTGTGTATATTTAAATTATTTACCTGACAATGCCAATAAATGGATTCATTGCACTTTTGGTCTGTGCATTATTCGCAAGACTTATGATAAAATAAGACAGTTGTTATTATCTTTGTTATTTTTGATGAAAACGAATAAATTATGACCTTTCATTTAAATCGTTTTGAAACAAACCCAAATACAAAATAATGATACTTTATATTTCAAGAATGGAACTGGATACAAGAAATACACTTGCATGATTAATTATTCCATCGATTCAAGACTTCTATATTGAACTCTTTCTAACTCTGCATATGTCCAAGTAGAATCTGCGAGTAGTTTCCAACTGCCTATATATTTGTGAGGTGCGTTTTTCCATTCCTAGAAATTGATTGTATTATTATTGTATATGCACTAGACCTGTGTCGATCGATCATTTGTCGAGACCCGTGTCGATCATGGCCCACTCGTATGGTGATCGAGTTAAAAAGATTCGATCATTTGGGTCGCCGGTCACGGTATGTAACGAATGACGAACCGGTGATGGGTGGAATTAGAATATATATAATGTTACCCTATTATAATAAACAAACTCACGTTATAATATCAACTAAAACCACTAAAACATGCAAGCAAAACTTCAATATAAAATCACGTTTCGCGGGTCAAACCTCTACATATATCAGCATGTCACTGATTGATTCGATCTCAAACTGAATTAGATCTCGATCACGACGCGATCGATCGAGTTGGCAACCCAAAAGACAGAGATGAGAGATCGAGTTCGCGACCCAAAAGACTCAGAGATCGACAGGTCGCGACTCTTCTACGCGAGCGTTCCTGAATAAATCGGTTCCTTTCGGATTACGTGTCAAAATTCAAAACAACACGAGAAAGAGTGCGATGAATGGAAGCATGTAAACGATTGTATCAGCAAGAAATTAGTTATCTACTGTTGTGTAAAAACATATGGAAATAATGTGCAATTTGGTTAGTCTTGTCAAGTAAATCAGGATCGGGTCTTTTAGAAATTCGTGATTCGATCACTCGTGTATAGGTTGCGATCGAATCAAAAAGATTCTATCAATCACGATCGACACAGGTCTAATATGCACACATCGAGAAAAATATACAATATAAGAGAACATAGCTTCTCTTATGAAATTGATTTCTATCAAATAATATTTGATTGGATCAGAAAAAGCTTTTGCAACAGCTACAACACTACACATTCAATACAACACACTGTAAAATCTAAAAAGTTCATTTGTCTTTGATATTAAGAGATATATTCAAGCTATTGAAAAAGAACTAATACGAAATATTACATCTATAAGAAGACATAATTGTTATTCAGTTAGCTATTAATAGAATTCTGTAAATGTAATTTATATCTCAGTTGAAGTAGTAGTTCAGGATTTTTGCATATAAGTGCAGCATTCCGTGACTTATAGCAAAAGCTAGTGCAATTTATACTGGTTAATAAAGTGCATTTGAAGAATTTATTGAACATTTCTGTTCACATGAATAGTTCGATATTTGTCGAAGATGACGACGTTTGTAATATGCTGATATGAACTTTTATTTCGCCTAATACAAGAGAATAGACTGTAGAAATGATATCAGAAAAAGTGCCATCCAGTGAAAACGTTCATACCATTTAAGATTAATCTGCCACATAAAGAAACCAACTCGACACATATGGTGCAACTCGACCTTTAATTAATAAAACTACACTCGCAGGCCTTATACATTATGCAGCATCAAATAACCTTTATTTTTCACTTGTATATTATATGTTTATTTCACCTTGGGTACGGTTACTATAAACACACTCATTATGCCCTAGGCCATTATGCCCGCATTTGCGGGCATAAACGACCGCTTATTGTACTAGGAGAAATGAAGCTTAAATTAAAAATTACCTCTGGAGAGAGAATACTTAAATACTTGTAACCAGGAAATTGTTCATAGACATGATAAATATGTCCAGGTCGCTTGACAAACTTACAAGAAGCCTGATTCAGTTCAGCATTGGATAAGACTGAATTTGTAATTTCTTGTAGATTTTTCGCCTGAAAAAAGAGTTATTGTTTTAATATATGTTTTACTTATATGCATTCAAATCCTTAATACTATCGAAATACAAACATATAAAAAATGAGAATAAATGAAAAAAGCGCTGAAATCTACAGACAAGTTGAAATATTGTGACAGGAAATAAAGACAAGTACAATACAAAAAAAGTGGAGGGTTGAGGATACCGTACCGTTAGCCTTTTGTCTGGAGAGTGAGAGGAGAATTTTGGAAGTGGAGGTTCAAAGACAAACACGAAAAGTATTTTTTTGAACATAGATAAGTATATTGAAATCTTGGTGACCCAGAGCTACGTGGAGCAAAGTTTCAGAAAAGCGGCATAGTTCAACAAAGATTTTGAACGTGCTTCAGTCCGCAAAAATATAACCTTCAGAGAAAGGTGTCAGACCCGTGAGTTAAAACAAACTTATACAAATCATAGGAATAAATGTAACCTCACCATCTAAGTGGCAAAACAAGCATTAAAAAAAAGGTAACCAATAAGTCCTGGAAGGTTGACGTCCCCTTTGCTCACTAGCAAAGGTAATCAGCAACAATTTTCGTCACTCTTCGTTTCCGCCACATATTAAAAAGAGATGGCCCATCAGCATCTGGCTCCAAAGATAGAACGGATCTTTTGAAAAAATGTTTGCCAAAAACTCTACTTTAGAACCATGTCAGAATTTAACTCTTAATATTTCTAATAGCTGCGCAGAAGATTTAGTTATCTTTTTCGTCTTCAAAATCTTATTACACAGCAATTATTGTTTTATAAATTTATATTTATTATATTTTATTTATAAATATTATGTTAGTATTCATAAATATTTAATTCAGTATATTATATTTATAAATTGGAATACTACTCCCATGCTTGGAGTTTTGCACCAAAACACTCCTTGACTATTCATAAAAGAGCAATGAGCCTAATATACGACTCGTAAGTCGTAATTGACATGAATGGCATTATTCCACCAGGAGCACAAATTTCTCGTTATACAAGGTATGCAAATAATACATACCAATTTGCGTGCACATCCCAACCGGCAGAGGGCGTTTCTGATCCAAACCGCAAACCTATGGAAAGCTCGGTTTGAATCCAGCCATTTGTTGAAATCAACACCTGAATCGTGAGAAGCATTAAAAGCTTTTCCCGGGAGTTGCTCATCAAAAAATGGAAAATAAATAATTTAAGTGGGACAAGAAAACAAGATTTTATAGACAAAAATAAGCAAGTTACAAGAGTTTCAACATCAAGCATCCTTTCTACTATAATGTTTAATAATAAAAACATAGCAACCATCCCACCTCTAATACTAAATATATTTATGATTTGAATGCTAGTTGATGATTTTTCAATTTTTAGATGTGCAACTTATGTGATTTACAGTTTGTTTTGATAAAAAAGTATTAGTAGGCGGAAGCGCTCTTCAACTTAAAAAACTAACGTTTTTATATCACTTGCACCTTTCTTTGACCAACCTGAAATACTACAAGACTTGTAAGGAATCTTTTGAAACTCAAAATATACATTGAAATATTAAATCACAAGCATTATTATGGAAAAACGAATAAAACTCTCAGATACGGCACATTAAGCATCGCTCAAAGATTACGAAATTATTACGAAAAAACAGAAAAATAATACTATTGGTGTTATTGTTAGCTTCGAAAGCACTTGAACTCAGAATTGGCAAATACAATTTGCTTACAGCTAGACGAAAGCACGGACATTTCAGGAAGAGCACAATTGATATTATTTTGCTAATGGATCTAAAATTATTGGGATATTCCTATTTTCTAATGAATTGAAGAACAACAACTGTTGGAGCCTACATATTTGCTACTGATTACATCTTTCTGGATCAAGGAATTTAGTGGACATATCATATTGCATTATTATATTTACAAATGGCGCTGCTGCAATGACTGGAAATATGAAAAGGCTTTTCAAGATTCGCACTGAATAAAAACCCATCGGTAATAACTACTGATTGTTTTTTAAATCAAGAAGCTCTAGTAGTAAAATCTACGGATGGAAGTAAATTGGGTGGGGTTATTTAAGCTGTTGTTTCTATGATCAACTGTAGGTAATAAAAATCGTCTTGTAAAGTCAAGGCTTTTCGAGTAAAGAAATGAGCGCATAATAGATTTCATGGACTTTCCAAAGGAAAAAACTAAGAACTGCAGAATTAAAAAATTAATAATTTTTTGAAAGCAAGTATGCAAAGACGTGGCGAACCCTCAATATAGTCAACTGATAAAAGTGCATTTTCCAAAGAAATTTGTGGAAATCAGCTATAGAAGGAAACTAGATTTCAGTGAAGGTTAAACACCGGGAATTAGCAAGGAAAGCTCTTTTTTTTTACGATGAAAAATATAAAATTTATATACCGTCCTCGACTACTTAATGAGAGTATGCCTGTCTAAAATTCGTCCTCTGCAAAAGCCTCCAGGCTCAAATATTAAACACTCTATTTTTAAGTGTGATTGTGTTCAGTTCGGTCGTAGATGTTTCTCTGCTTTGTTTATATTGATTTCGTGATAAAAAGGTTTACCCGGCGAGTGCTGTGAATTATATTTATATTCAATGAACATTTTTGATCCTGATCTAGTTCCCCCGGAAAGGGGTGGTAATTTACTAGCAGCACAGGTGTTATCAAAGGCTTTCAGAATATTTCTCGGTGAGGAGATTTCCGACTCTTCTCGACACAAAAAATATCTACTATGAGTTCGTTCCATAGTACTTCTAAGAATCCTGTTCAGATAATGAATGCTAAGAATCAATCTAGTTATATCGATGCTAAAACATCGAATCAATACTATAGTCGCGTCAATGAAGCCGGAAAACAGGCAAACGTCGAAAGTCCTCAGAAACAGCTCCGATTTTGATAATTTTTTTTTTTAATTTCCGTTTTTTTATATTATTGAAAATCAGAAATCTTTCTGAGGGCGGAAATAATTACTGGGGGTGGTTGCCACCCCTTTTCGGTGGTGGAAATTTTTTTTCTGAATAATCTCGGATATCGATAGAAGACCAAATTTTAAGCAAAAAATGTTCTATAAAGTTTTTTCAGAAACCCAATTCTTTTCAAAATATTGGCAATTGAAAATTCGGAATTTTCAGTTCACTAATATTTAGTTCACTAAGTAGAAAAAAATACGATTAGTTTTTGGGCCATAACTCCTTCAATTTTGAAGCTATCACAACTTATAAAAAATCATTTTAAAGATAATTAAAAGGGCTACAACATTTTTCATTGCAATATGTAGTGCAGAACCTTTTATTTTAAAACGGTGAAGGTTCAAAGGGCTCGAGAAAGACTGTAATTGCGCTACTGCGCACTCTTTAAACACTCATATCTCCGTCAATTTTCGTGTGACAGGGAAAAAAAAACATAATATTTGTCAAAAAAAAACCTACATTTTTTATTATTACACTTTTTAACGTATCTTTCATTATTTTTGAGATATTATGAAAAGAAGGTGGTTTTTTTAAAAATTCGAAATTTTTTTTTCCTTAAAATCGTGATTTTTTCGAAAAATATGTGTTCCAAAGCAGCCAAACTGCTAGAATCCATCAAACTCTTTATATTAAAGTTAATTCTAGACGGAATACGATTAATTTTTTTTTGAAAAAAAACATTAGATGTTCCTCTTTTTTTCATTACAGCTCACTCATTTTACATGCAGAAGACTTTTAACAGTGCTCACTTTAAAACTTATTTCAAGGACTATAAAATCCTTTTTCATTAGCATGCATAAAATTCATTCGCTCTCCGCTAGATGGCATTGAATACATCGATTAAATTTCAGACAAAATAAAAAACAGCTTTGATCTTCAATATCTCGCTTAATATATCACTTGGTAGAACACTCTATGAAAAACCAATTTGTTAATTTTTTTACCTGCTACAATTTTGTTCAATAATATATCGCATAATTTTGGAGATATTTGCAAAAAACCATTGAAAATCGTGGGAAAATTCCGAATTTTCAATTGCCAATAACTTGAAAAGTATTGGGATTCTGAAAAAACTTTATGGAACAATTTTTGCTGAAAATTAGGTCTTCTATCGATATCCGAGGTTATTTTGAAGAAAAAATTCCACCACCGAAAAGGGGGGGGTGGCAACTGCTCCCAGGGTGAAAACGGAGCTCGAGTCAGTATCACTTTTGAAGTTAAGGGTAAGATAAGCCTAATTCCAAAATTTCATGTAAATCGGTTCATAGTAAAAATATTCTGAGCTAAAAAGCTTCAAGGACTGCACTATTTACCAGGTCAATAAAAAAAATACCCATACTTTTTTTTCGACCCGCACAATAAATTTTTTTGGTGTAAATATTGAATAATTATTAACAAATGGTCTTTCAACAACTATTCTCAACACCAAAGTTCATACATGAACAATTGTTTTCAAAGAAACCCACGCAAAACTTATTTTTTTATATAAATGGCGTCTATATTGTTTAAACAATAAAAATAATTATTGCCCCTCTCAACGAGGTTTCTGATTTCAAATAATATTAAGAAACAGATATTTAAAAAAAAAATTCATCAAAATCGGAGCTGTTTCTGAGGACTTTCTACCGAAAAGCTTTATTGACGCGACTACTATTTGAATTCTCAAACGAAAAGTGACGCCAGATACGACATATCGGATACTGGCCCTTACATAGTTTTTGTAGAAAGTAGGTATAGATAAAAATATAGGAAAACTACACTCTATGGCCATCGGAAAAATGATTTATAGAAATGACGTCTTGGTATCCCGTAATAGTATATTCTGTAACAAGGTTAGAATGAAAATTTGATGCGAGTGGAAAAGTTCCGAGCCCGAGCCGAAGGCGAGCGTGAGGAACCACGAGCATCACGAATTTTCATTCTAACCGAGTAGCAGACTTTCTCCACGATCAAAAATTAATAAATTCATGCCACTTATTATATTTTCGAATGAAAACGTGACAGTAATAATTTTGACACTTACTCAAATTTGCCACTACGATGACAATCAACTGCGTCAAGGCTAATCTTATTATTGCTAGCCAGTGTGAGAATATTATTCTATTACAAGGGAGAGAAAGCAAATGCATTTAAATTGCATGGGGGCAGAGGTGTTGCAGAATATTTCTTCAATCTCAAGAGAGAGAATTCCAGCATTCTGGTATCAAATTTGATATCAGAATTGGCGAATTCTGTGATGATCGTGGAGAAAATTATTTCAATTGATAAAAATGGGTTAAACCGAATTAAAATTACGATCAGAACATTTTTTAGTGCCAAAAAATTTCTTTCCTCAAAAATCGGATAATAAATTGGAAGTATATATTCCTCAATTTATGAATCGTAGATAAGGAATTATCAGATCCGTCGACTTTAATATTTCCGAGGATGAATTGAAAACTTGTATCGAACATCTTTCTGGTGGATGTTTTAAGATAATGTTGTAATTTATAGTGTTGTAAGAGAAGTCACCACATATGTGCAACGAGTTGTTCAATGCATGAAATGTTTTCGTTTTGGTTATACAAATTTTTTATGTAGAAGTGAAAAACGCTGTCCTAAATGTGGGGAATCTCATTCAGTAAGAGAATGTAAGAAAGAAAATTCTGTTTGTTTAAATTGTAAAGAAACAAATGCTTTAAATGACACAAAAAAATGCTCTGCATTTGTTACCAAATAAAAATGAAAGAGAAATTGGCTAAAGAACATTTATCTTATAGGAAATCAGTTAAAACAATTGATGCAAGCTTTGCTGGAGTAAGTTCTACCGTTAATAGAATTGAAGGAAATAATACCTCCTTTATAATAATAAGGACTTTATTGATTATGAGACGCGAAGTCTAGCAAAGCTATTCTACTCAACCTCGAACTACAAAAAAATATATATATAATCAATGAAACAAAGTAACAAAATAAACAAAAAAAAACAATATATATATAAAAAAAAAGAAAAAGAAGAAAATTAAGAATCTATATAAAATAAAATGAAAATACATAATTGATGGAACAAAACAACTCAAATGTGAAATGAAATACCGACAAATAAAAAAACCAGACACGAAATAAAAAACTGAAACAAATCGTAAATTATTAGGAGTAAATGAGAATGTAAACATTGAATATAAATTGACAATAACAAACTGAAGATTATTCATTAGGTAGCCCTTAGCAAAAATTAAACAGCTATTTGTGCAGATAGAAGTCTCGATCTGATCTTCTTCTTGAAACTATGTGATGAAAGTTTTTTAATATTCCTAGGTATCTTATTATATACAGCTATAGAATTATATGAGAAAGATCTTTCAAAGATAGTTAGGCGAAACCTAGGGAGGTGGAGAGTATCCCCATGTCTAATATTAACATCATGAGAATTGCCTCTGAAACTCAATCTACAATGAAGATAAGAAGGTATCCCAAATGATAGAATTCGGTGGACTAAAGAACTCATATGAAAAAAGAAAACCTGATTCACTCTCAGCCACCGTAGTTGATCAATCTTAGCCGAAATCCTCTCATATTTGCGTACTCTGAATACAAATCGACAACATGAATTCTGAATGCGCTGTAGTCTATTCCTCGAAAGTTGATCTAGACAAGGACCAGACCATAATGCAGAATCCGCAAAATTAGCGTTTCTACAAGTTTTTTACGCATCTTAAAATTCAATATGCTAACATTCATATACAGAGTCCTAAGAGACATGTAGCATTTTCTTACCAAAAGCAAAATATGATCACGAAAACGTAATTGATCATCCATAATGATTCCCAAATTCTTAGCAGAATTACTTTGAGGGAGACCCACGCCATCCAACATAATAGAAAAATTCTCATGTACCATTGACCTTTTAGCACTCGAGCTGAATAGAAGTAAAGTGCACTCAGAGGGATTCAGCCTTCGAGATACAAGCCATACCTTCCAGATCCTGATTTATATGTGTAGAAGCCTCTGCAGCGCTCTCCGAAACGGAAGTACAACTGGGAATCATCCGCAAATGCATGATACTGACAATGATTCAATCCCATGAACAGGTCCGCTGTGTACACCAGGTAGAGAATTGGACCTAATATCGACCCCTGGGGTACATCTGTCGTAACAGACTTCACGTAGACTCGGGTAAATTCCCTTCTCTTAAAAACAATAAAAGTTGTTTAATTCCTAGACAGTGTAGTATCCAATTCAAACGTTAACATGAAGACGTAAAAGACTTGTTGCATCTACATTAGATAATGGAGTAGGTTTGTCTCAAAAATGTACGGAAGAATCCTCATTTTCGGTTCATCACTTAGATCCGGATGAGCCATCCCCTTTGATAGATATTATACATAAGGTAATCGTGTCTGTTATTAAAGATATCAGTGGTTCGAATTCAAATATAAATAGTGTTACAAATAAGGAATTAATCGGAAGCAAATTAAAAGAACTTCTAAATGTGAATAAAATAAAATTCCTTCAGTGGAACGGAAGATCGATTATGTCTAATAAGGGTAACTTCAAATTTTAATATTTAGGAAAACGACATTGATATCAGTCACATTACTACTATGTGTATGTGGCGAATATGGATCAGCTAAACACTTAATTTTTACTTGTACATTCGTAATGAATCGAATTAGTTGTCAATGAAACTAAATTCTATCATCAATTTTCATCAACTTTTCAGTTTGAATTTGATTCTCAGTCTGAATAACTTGAAAGCTTTTATGAAATACTTCACGTCGATATCAGATCAATTGGCTTGAAATTTTGATGTGGATCAATCTGTTGATCTACAACCCTCTGGTTTTACTACGTTGCTCTTCCTTTTGTATTATCCTTATGTTGGTATCTTCCTTTCCGTGGCTTAAGTGTTGTTTGTGTAAGAAGAGAAAATCGCCTTGACCAGTCCCTAGGCGTTCTGTACCCCAGTATATCCCTGTCGTTTGGTTCAACAGAATCTCAGCACTACTGAGCTTAGATTACCACTTTATCATATAATGCTGGCTAATGATTTGATTCAAGGCAATTTTGGATAATTAAATCTGGTATCCAGATTTATTTTCTCTTTAATTTAAATGAAAATATATTTTGAATATGAGTGTCGCGAATTCGTAACTATTTTGGTGCGTCACTGGGTAAAAAACATTGAGATATTATAAACCACTATAGTAA
Source organism: Cynegetis impunctata (assembly GCA_030704885.1). Classification (NCBI taxonomy): domain Eukaryota; kingdom Metazoa; phylum Arthropoda; class Insecta; order Coleoptera; family Coccinellidae; genus Cynegetis; species Cynegetis impunctata. The sequence goes on from JARQZK010003643.1 coordinate 175,085, forward strand.
AGTAGTGACTTGAATGCGGGGATTCTGGTTAAGAATATTTATTTCAAGACTTAATTATAATTCTATCATACATAAAATAGCAAATTGCTACAAAAATTTCCAATTTAGGCATTTTTTGCATCATGTCCTTATATAAAACTCAATGAATTTCCACAGCAAGCAATTAACTCAAATGAAATAAATACAATTTTTCTCCAATTTCTTAAAATGCTTAATTTCCTTTGATGAAAACACAAGGATGCCCTCATTAAATAGATCATTCGCCTTATCGCGTCTACTTAAAAATCTTTAATTTGTGTTTTATTATATTTACGCTTATTTTACAAATAGTATAGGCATGTGGAAATAACTATATTAAGCATAATATTTTGTCTGTCTGACATGATACCTGCTGAGTTTGACATTTAAATCACACTAGTTCTATCTAGAACATCCTAAAATTATTTTTAGAGCTTTGATTGCTTCTGTAACTCATAAATTTGGGCGTTATTCGATAAAATTTAAATCGTTGAACAGTAAGTTAAATGGACATGAATCAGGAATTAATGATCATATATTGTTTGTAATATTCATTTCATTTTATTCGAATATAATTTAGAAGTACCTATACCACAAAATTGTATTTAATAAGTGCTTAGAAGATGGTCGTTTTCCAGCACAACTCAAAATCGCGGAGATTGTTCCGATATTTAAGAAAGGAGATCCCAATAACCCTTCAAATTACCGTACAAAATATCTATTCTACCAGTTTCATACAAAATATTTGAAAAAATTATTGAAAACCCAGTTAGAGACATTTTTTGAGCCAAATAAAATAAAAGGCGACCAATAGCGTGGATACAGAAAATCGAAATCCACAACCACAACAATGGTGGAAATGGTTAATAGCATTCTGTCAGCCGTGGATGAAAACTGGATGTCAAAAATAACATGTCAAGATACTAAGGCATTTGATAGCATTCATCACCACTTGATATTGAATAAATACAAGCAATCTGGAAATCAGCTTTTCAGTTAATATCATCATACCTCAACAATAGACAAAAAACTGTGATTTGGAATAACAACATTTGTGAAAAGAAGGATATAAAATTTGGCGTGACACATGGTTGGATTCTGGAGTCATTATTGTTTGTTGTTTTTATAAATGATCTTCTTCTTCCTCCTCATTTAAGACTATGCTTGTTTCTTCCGTTCATCCGGCCTCTTGCGATGCAGACGTCCAAGATTTGTACCATACTTTCGGTGGTCGGCCAGGTGGGCGTCTTGAATTCGGTTTTTTGTTCTTTGCCTATCGGTCTTTGTCCATTCTATCCACATGATGATCATATTGAAGAGGGTCGGGCTTAGGCAGTCACCTTGGCGGATTCCTGATAGTATGGGTACGTCCTCAGTCAAGCCGTGCTGCGTTCTTATGCGTGTTTTGTTGAGTTCTTCAATAACTTTTATGTATCTGGTATTCATGGAGAATTTTCAAAATGTCCGGTAGCTGCACTCTATCAAATGCTTTTGTCAGTTCCACTAAGCAGATATACAAAGGCCTAACGAATTCCATTCATTTTTCAACTATTTGTCGCTGGATAAATACTGCGTCAACTGTTGATATAAATGATATGAATATAAAAATCAACCAAGAGAATAGTAATGCGTCAAAATACTTATTCGGAGATGACACTACCTATCTCCTGAAAGCTAACACAATACCCCATTTGGAAAAAATAGAAATAGAAGTAACACTGGAGTGTGAAGAATGGTTCGCAAGATCTCATATTTGGTAGCAGTAACAAAGCATATAAGTTAAAGTTTCTTGGAGTATACTTTGATGATAATTCATAATGGGAAAAGCAAGTGGAAGGAACAAGAAAATTAACCACAGAATTATGAAAGAATTATATTCAGGAAATGTAGCCTTAACACATTTACTTATTTCCATTGAATAATTTTATATAGAATCCTGCTTCGGGGAACGTCAACATATTCATACGATTTTACTACAGAAAATTCTGAGAATCTTATTTGCCTTAAAACAAAAAGAAAGCTGTAGAGAAGCTTTCAAATTGAAAATACTTACGGTCCTTTCATTGTATATTCTGGAGTGTGTCACATATGTCCACAATAACCAACATAAGTTTCCACTTAATGGAACATTTCATGGCTTTTATACGAGAAAAAGAAATCAACACTTCGAATTACTCTTCATATGAAAAAGAAGTCTCCGCAAGGAATAGATTATTGAGGACTGAAGCTATATAATCATCTACCAAAGAAAATAAAAGCAACAACAGGACCAGGATCCACATTTAAGAGTAAAATCAAAGATCTTTTATTAAGTAGAACATTGTACAGCTTAAATGAATTCTTTGTATTGTTTAAGTGTGCTACCTATAATATGTTTACTGATTTTGTACGACCTGGCATGTCGTTTTGTGCTGTTGAAATAAATTATTATTATTATAAAACCTAACCACTCATTCTCTTCCATAGAGTGAATCATTAATAACCATTTCTAGAAAACTTTTTGAAGAAACTTTCCACAAATTTTAGTACTTGGCAGATTGTTTATATATATATATATATATATATATATATATATATATATATATATATATATATATATATATATATATATATATATATATATATATATATATATATATACAGGGCCGTAACGAAGGGGGCGCCAGAATTATTTAGCCCCCTCTAGAAAAGATACCAGAATTATTACAAACCAAAAATGTTTATATCTGCGTTGAAACTTAAAACTAGCCTAGTTACAAACAAATCTACCTAATCGTAAAACTGACTTAAAATTATTTATTTGCGGCATCTTTTAACCCGCAAAACATGTTTTTATCCTAAAATAAAATAGCGACAAACGAGCGGCTACAAGCAGGGTTTCCAGATTTTTCAGAGCCGTGTTGCACTTTAGAAGCTGATTTGTCGCCCAAAAGCGCAACCGTGGTTGCGACATGTTAACGAGGAAACATTGGTAACAAGTATTTTTGCATATACAATTCACTTTTTCTAGCAGTTATTTCATACGTGTTTTGCTGCTAATTTGTCGCCCAAAATCGCAATCATGATTTTGTCGCAACCGCACGAAAAAATAGTTCACCCAACATGTTGCCTACTCGTCCAAAAACCAATAATAGGTATTTTCGAGACTCTTCACTTAAATTACTATTACAATCAAAACCACGATTCTGTTACAAATATCTTTATTTTTATATTAACTGTTCATAAGACATCATTACATCATCATCATCTTTGTCTGAAGTTGTGGATTGGTTCTGCTACTGATACATATCATCATTAAATTATGCCATGCTGTGCTAGGCTCAAATTCTTTACAGCAAATCTCATTTATTGCAAAGTGAGATATAATAGACACAACTGAATTTAACATTTTTAGTATCATTTTGTTTCGAATTTTACATTTAACAATATTCATCAATGAAAATATCCTCTCCACGAATGCATTGCATGACGGTGAGAGTAAATGCAAATAGAGCTAAATCTTCAAACATTGTATTTATTGTATTGTATTGTATAATTTGTAGGCTGCATTTTTTTTAATCTATAACCTTCCTCCAAAAAGTGGCTCTATGATATTAACGTCTATAGATTATTTATTTGTTTATATTTAATGATGAAAGTACATTTTTATTTTTTAATATTTTTTATTTCTATTTGTTTTATTTATAATTTTTTATTAGAATAAATGTTTTTATTTTTCCAAAATGTTTTTCAATTAATATTCGTTCTTCAGTATACGCTTCTGGGTAAAAAGACAAAAAAAGCTGTATATTCCTGTATTTTTTTCACGTATATTTATTTTAGTTCTCTATGCAAAAAACAAACCCCCTCAAGAATTTGTTTAGCCCCCTCTAGAAAGCAGTGCTGGCTACGGCCCTGTATATATATATATATATATATATATATATATATATATATATATATATATATATATATATATATATATATATATATATATATATATATATATATTTATTTATTTATTTATTCTTACACAACTTATACAATTATTATCATTACCAACACAAATTCAGGCAATTAATTATGAGTAAACACAAGAAACAATGCATGAAAGAACTATACTATATAATACTAAACTATAAGGTCAGGAACAATAAAGTAATGAAAACGTTTAAGTTCATGCACCTAAGTGACTGAACACTTGTTTTGTGCAATTCCAAAAACACATTACAGTGATGTGGTTACTTTTCAGACATGTTTGAGCAAAACATCTCAGCAATTTATCATCTAATACTTATCATACTTATTCTAAAATTTTTATAAAATCTATGTAATTTCGAAAAATAAATTTTTTTGATTCAACTGAAAAACTTTTTAGTCCAGTCGTAAGCCTAATCTCTATTGGTAAGAGATTGCATGCTTTGGGCAAGGTGTGAATGAAAAATCGATGGCAAATTTCCTTCTTGAATCTTTGGGTCGACAGAAACCCACCAGCACATCCACGAGTTTGATATATCAAACGACTACAATTCCGGAAAAGTTTGTTTTTGAATGCATGTACACATAAACTATGAAAGTATAGTGTCCGGATATTGCACACATCTTCAGTATAAAGTAGACTGGTGTGATATCTCCTTTGTTTCTTAAATATAATTTTTAGTATAAAGTTTTGAGTAATAATGAGTTCCTGTATATACCTCCCCATACAAACATGCCATATCGAAGAAGTGATTTGGCTAAAGACTTTTAAATCAGGATAAGTAACTTTCGTGAGAGAAATTCTCTTAGCTGGTAGAATTTGTAGATGAGCTTCCTCACCTTCTTCGACAAATAATCTACATGATCACCCCACTCTAAATGCTTATCAATAATTATACCCAAGTACTTGACTTCATTAGCCTCTTTAATTTCATCTTGTATATCAGGGACTTTTATACCATAAAAATCTGGTCTATTTGCTCCAGTTATACTGAAGGCTATATAATTCGTCTTCTTAACATATTTATATATATATATATATATATATATATATATATATATATTAATATATATATATATATATATATATATATATATATATATGTATGTATATATACATATATACATTATATATCTATATATATATATAGGGAAAGAAATAAAATAAGAAATATAAGAATCAAAATTTGGGGTACCTCAAGGCAGCATATTGAGACCAATTCAATTTTTATCAATGATTTGTTCTCTATGAATTCAAATTTCATAACAGGTTTTGCAGATGACGCAAATGTTATTATCAGTGCTAGTGACTTACCACTGCTAGGAATTAATTATTTTGAAGAAATTAATTCCTGGGTTGCTAGGAATAAGCTTATTTTAGATAAATATGAAATTTTGAAACTTTTGGAATCATGTAGAGGAATACACATTATTTATTTATGTGAATGCTTGATATTTTTTTAAAAACAAGAATATTATGTTAGAGCATACAAAATCCCATGATTATCTAACTAAAACTCTTGACCTACACTATCCAAAACACAAACTTAGTTTAAGTAAAAAACATCCGTCTTCTCACTGTATCAGAATTTATATCAAATCACCTAATAGTTTTAAAATGATAAATAAGTTTAGTTTATTTGAAAGAAAAATTGAAGAGATGTTGATTAATTTAGACCCATACTCATTGTGTGTTTTTGACACTATTTCATTCTATGTTTTATATTCTAAAATGCAGATGTTCATTATTATTGTAATTATATATTTTCTCCCCATTATTATATTTTTTTGTGGCGTTTCGAGCTTAATGCCTCCCTTTAGCCCCTACAAATTGACGTAAGGGATTTTTATGTAAAAAAAATTAAATTGAGGGGAAAATAATACAATAGTAATGGAGCTCTGCATCTCACGCGTTTTTATTTCAATATATACTGTAGACCTGAAGGCAGTTTCAAAATTTGTAAAGTTCATCAGTCCGGTACTAACTTTGTTTTCATTCTGCGTAATGTGACATTCGCGATAAGATTTCAATATAACTATTTCAGTTGAACTGATCGTCAAATATCATTTCCACTAGTTTGCATGTTGCGCTTTTGTTTTGTGTGCAGCAATTGAACTATATATTTCAAAATACTTTTTGTGGGATTTAATTGATTGATCTTTGATACTTGCGGTTTAGAGAGAGTATTTTAAAAACAATTCGATTGCAAGCTATATTCCAAGGTAAGTTCAATTGGGCACCTAGCTATCTACTACAAGGAGAATAAGCTCAAACCTATCAATTGAACACACAAACCTGAAAAATAGGGATGCGACGAAGATGAAAATATTACAGATAGTTTGGGAGTATTCCCTTGGAGCAATGGCTAACCTCAAGGATTTTGGTGTTACCATAGACAAAGCACTCATGCATAGAAAACACAGTATAAATACCAAGCATAAAGTGGCGGCTAGAAACAATATCGTCCGTAAACTAGCAGGCTGTACGTGGGGTGCACAAACCAGGACTTTAAAAACTGCAGCATGAGTCTGGCGCTATTCAGCCACAGAGTACGCATGCCCTCTGTAGTATATCTTCCACTACGCTAAACCAGTGGATATAACACTCAATAGATCCTGCAGCATTATAAGAGGATGTTGAAGACCAACCCCCATCGTTATTCTTTATTACCTAGCTGGCATTACTCTCCCTTGAATAAGACGTGAAGTGGCAGCAAGAAAAGACAAAAATTATTTGTGTACGGTCTGAGACACACCGCCTATAATAATAATAATAATTTATTGCCACAATTCTACATAATGTGTGAGTCATATAAAAACTTATACCAGCTAGCCGCCGACTTAAATCGAAAAAGAGATTCCTGAACACAACAAACAGTCTCATTAACACACAACAAATGAGATGTAGCAGGAAACAAAAAGAGTGGTTTACACTAGTGAAAAACTATCCTTAGGGCATACAGAGAAGTGAAAAATATGAAAATCCTTGAACAGGCACTGTGCTTTGGAATTGCGAGATCCAAAAGTAATATGAAAAGGAAAAAGTAAGAAACTTCTATTTGATTATTCTGTAAACGGTCAAATATTGGAAAATGTTAGTAGTATAAAGGACCTTGGTGTGATTTTCCAAGAAAACTTTGAATTTGATTTGCATTTGAATGCTACGACCTCTAAAGCTTTTCGACTGTTGGGATTCATTATGAGATCAACAAGGGAATTTGAATCACATGATACTATTATTTATCTTTACAAAACTCTTGTTGGACCTATATTACTTTATGGGTCCGTTATATGGTCTCCTTCTAAGATTACTCATGTTACAATTCTGGAATCTGTCTAACACAAATTTTTCAGATATATAGCTTATAAAATGGGAAAAAGGTTCCAGTTTAATGAACATGACTATTCAAACTTTGCTTTTTCAATCAAATTAGAGTCCATCAAATCTCTACATATTTATCAGGATATGTATTTTCTGAAGAAAGTTTTTTTGGGTCTTATAAACTGTGATAGTGTATCAAATCTACTTGCTATAAGAAATGTTTCCTATACGTTGAGGCGCTGGAGAGAGCTTGTGGAGGTGCATACCGATAAAAATTATATTTACAATTCATCGGTTTTTAGACTAAGGCGAAAGTGGAATAAAATCGTGATTCCTTCTACAACTTTAAACACTAAAAGTTTAAGTTTATTTAAAAAAGAACTGAAACGAATTGTTAATAGGTATTTCTAGGCTGGTTATGATTGTTAAACTCTTCTACTGTGCAACTTGGGAAATATGTTATGGTTGTTCAGTGACATATTTATATATTGTTATTATTACTTGTTTACTGAATTTGTATTTATACTTATTGTATGAAAAGGATCATTGATCCGTTGACTTTATAATAAAATTTTAAAAAAAATAGCTCTCAAATGAATTGATGCAAGACGTGGTTAGTTTTTAGTATAAAATATGCTAATATCCAATTGTACTTTATTGTGTGACTTATATAGTGTTCATTTTAACAGAATTTTGACGTCCAATTTTATAGAAAATATGTTTTGTATTTGATGTCTCAGATAGTTTTTAAAAAAAATGGATAATGATATAAAAAACCTGGATATTCACTGAAATCTAGAAATTCCACTTGTAAAGTAATTATTGTTTGCATACTATCTGTTTTCTGCTTAACAAACACATAAGAGTAAAGCCACATTTCTCTTATGCCTTCATATAGCATCTTCAGTGAAGATGCTATATCTTCAATGTAGACAATATTTTAAAGATTCCATTTTATTAGATCATATGCTACATCAGGTAGTAGTTTCACTAAGGTGATGGAGGATAACTGCTGTTTATGTAGCTATTTTGTACATAAGTATATAAATTGAAGAAATTTCATATATTCATATTTTTGAGTAAATAAAATATAACTAATGCATACTACTATAATAGTGGTTTGAGGCAGATAGTGAAACAAATTTTTTTTTGTATTACAGATTTAAAGAGTCTTACCTTCCAGATGGTATAAAGTGGAGTTTTATTAGAAAAGCATATGTAGATTTGTGTCATAATTTCAATTTTTTTTATCACGCATTAGTCTCATTAGAAAGAACTGAATATGAACAACTGGTAATTATATTAAGATAGCTCTAAGGAAGAAACCTGTATCAGTAAAGTAATGAATAATAGGTAAGTAACTCCTAAGAGGATATGCATACATATTATATTATAATTTTCAACAAATAACAACTTAAATTTCATATCAGATCGTGAAATGATTAACATTGGTCCCATTATGTACGTCAAAACTAAGTACCCTCATTATATCAGTTGAGAAGGTTATAATTAATTAGTTATGGTATCAATTTTGGATGACAATTTGATTGGTTGAGAGAAATGAGAGCATATAATGTTAAATACATTGTTTGTGAATGTGGCATATTTTAATTAGTATTTAACCCTTTCACTGCGGGAACCAGATATATGTAAAATAATTTCGTGGCCGTATGGCGGGAACCGTATAAATACGCAAGACGTTTTAGAGAATTAACTGGGTTGCCTATTGAATGTAATTTGTTCCTCCAATAATTTTTAAACGATGTTTTAAAATCGCCATGGCTTTACTGCGGCAACCGTATGGATCAGCTCCTTTTTTATCAGAATGGATATAGCTGTCACAACAGCCGCACTGAGTGAAAGGGTTAAATCATAATGTTTAAATGCTGAGAAGCATTAATATATTTCACTGCACATTTATTTTCAATTTAATTCATCAAGCTTGATTCCCAATAAACAATCTGTATTCTTTACTGCTGGTACTTACAATAGAATTGTTTTCTACAACTGTCCGTTTTGATTTATGGAATGAATCTGTGTCCATTTTTGTACTTTCATCAATATCACATTCTTCATATACAAATACTACAAATAATAATATATATTTAAACATCAATTTTAACATTGACAATGTCTACCTTTATTGGTAAATCGCGAAATTTCGTCTATACTTATACCAGATGACCTCTTCATAGTGTTTATGTATAAGGTTATGGAAGACACTTTTCTTATTATTATGGCTTAACAGAAGGTAAAAGTTTGAAAGATATAATTCATTCAAACAATTTTGTTTCAAAACGCATTTACTTCAAATGTATAAACTTTTATATAATTAATAAACATAGTACCTTCAACCTTCAAATTATAACCAAATAACAAACAAAAATATTTTTGATTGAATGAAGAATGAAGATACATAACGAAAGTTGCATTCCTTTGAACTGAATAGGGACGTTCCGATACTAGTAAATACGAGTAAGTATTCGATACTTTTTTTTCGATACCAACTACTTTTAGTATCGAATCAATCTTGCGATACTTACTCGGTATCGAAACGAAAGTACTCGGTATCGAATCGAATCAGTGAGACTCGGACTGAACGGAACGAATGTTACTTTTTTACAATTTCTGAACGCATTTTCTTTGTGATCAAAAGCTGTTCCGCTGGATCCTGTGCTGAAGTTATATTACAATCTCTTACTTTCTCTCACTCGCATGTAGGGCCCCGCTCGAGAAAAAAAGAGGTTTTCTCTGTTTCCGTCGGAGTCACGCACCAGCGCTGCTAGAGAAATATTGGAAAAATCTCTATGTTCAGAATCAGAAGCGGGACTCTGTGTCCTATAGAATTCTATTAATCGCCTTCTTTCTATACCACTGGCACTCCGTGCGCGAGTAAAATTGCTTTCTATCGACGAAAGCGATCGACTTCTGGCGAGGTGTATAGACGTGTCGTATTCTATTTTGGCAACAAATTAACCTGTCCAACAGTATCGTTGTTCTGTCATTTTTGAGTTTGTTTTGCTTATCAATTATAAATGATTGTTAGTAAAGTGGTAAATAATTATTAAAAATTATAAATATGCACATTTGACAATTATTGCTGGATGTGTATGACGAAAAGCCACAATTAATAACCAATAAGTTCAGTAGAGTATAGCGGGAAAAGACAAGGGAAATGGTGTGGCAAACGGTTCCTCAAAAACTAAACAGTTTAGGTTTTGGTAAAAAAATCGGTAGAAGGATAGAGAAATACTGTTGTATTATTACCCAGATCACACGAAAATATTTATATTATTTTATATTTTACTTATGGGGAACTTTGTAAGTTGTACCAAATAAATACCTTTTATCATCAGCTATCGGATAAACTTTTATTATATTGTTTTTGAATTATAAATAAAAATAATGTATGTCTGAAATACTGATAAAATTAATAACTTTAGTGAAAGATATGTCATATCTTGTCGCATATTTATATAAAATTTGTTGAATGGCGACGATAGCTATTTATTAAACTATAGAGCTAGCTGAGTAATTTAAATTAATTGTAATGATTACCAAAATAATAAACAACTGTTGGAGGACCAAATTCTTTTTTTGTCGGATTTAGAGAAAAGACTTCTTTCTGTTGCAGGAGACGAGGCTGTACATGAATTGGGATTGGAAAATAATGTTCGTAATAATTTTAAGTATTTTCTTAGACGAGACAGCGAGACATTCGTCAATTATAATTATGAAAATTAAAGTTATGAAGTTGTTTGAACTCGCCCTTAGTCGCAATTTGAAGCAAAGAAATCATCAGAATCACAAAAATAGAAATGACACACATAAAATTGACGTTTATCAAATGAAAATATCAGTATTGCCACTTTTAAAATAACAAATTACTCTACAAATTCCGGAAATACCCGAAGAGAAGGCGATTGTAACACAGAGTGCCGTCAAACGCGATTATCGCTTTCTACAGTAGAATTCTATTATAGAAAGCGACAGGTAGAATACGATAGTGCACGGAGTCCCACTGCTGGTCCGAGCTATCGATACTTAATCATATCGATACAATTTTGGTTTTTTTTAGTAATTATTTCTAAAAATGACAAAAGAGAATTCATATGATAACTAGATTTTATTTTTTAAAAAAAATTTCCAATTTAAAATTCATGAATTCGATACTTTCTTGCACTCGGAGGTTAGGTTAGTGAGGTTAGAATAAGACAGGTTTGTTTAATTTTTTGAAAAAAAAATGAGAAAGCGGCAAAGATTCGGCATCAAAATTAGTAATTAACAAAAATTTTATGAATTTTTTCAATTTTCGAAATAATTACCAAAAAATATCTAAAATGTAACGATATGAGTAAGTATCGATACTTTGGAGGTACTCATATGAGTAGTATCGAAAAATGATTCGAGTACTACTTATATGAGTAGGTATCGATACCTTGTATGTATCGGAACGTCCCTAGAACTGAAGTGTGAAGATGTGAAGTGTCAGATCTCAAAACGTGACTGATCAGAACAGAACCACTTCGTATGTAAAAGTTTCGATGTACTAACGAAAAGCAGTCTTCCTTTGGAAGATAAATACTTTTTATTGTAATTGTATCTTATACTTACACTTAACATTCCTTGAAATGCTTGTTTAACGTTTTGTTTAATAAGTACCTTATGATGTGAAATTTTATAAGTTAACATAAATAATTTGCAAATTTTTGTGAGACACAGTGATAATAATTCAACTCTTCTAGTTTGGTCGAATAAATTACTTGTATGATTTTCAGATCCTACAAAGTTGAGTTAGAAAAAATATACGTATTTTGATCTCATGTTGGTTCCTCCACTTCATAAATATACTCCATGTAGGATGACAAAAGAAATCTAAGGGATCCGAGTGTCAGTTCTTTATATTTTGTATCTGTGTAACGTGGCCGTTTTCTAACTTTTTTTAAAATTTACTTTATTCGTAAATTGAGCAGACTAAATATTACAGCTGAAGGGTTTGGTCAGAGCACCAATATTATCAAGTTCTATATAGCTACAGTGGAAGGAGCTGCAAAACATTTATGACACGAAATCTGAAAAAAAACAGCTGAAATAATAAGCTCTAATTCAGTAATAATTTATTGAAGAAGTTTTTCCTATTGTCGCCAATCATCTGTGTGTTGATCAAACTGTGTCTGAGAAGCTAGAAGTTGCGAGGATAATCCCGTCTACAAGAGTAGCGAAATTAATGATTCAGGTAATTGTAGACTATTTTCAATTCTTCCTGCGATATCTAAAATATTTGAGGAGATCCTGAAAAAAGACTGGTTGAATATTTGAACGTGAATTCCTTCCTAGATAACAGTCAGCATGGCTTTAGAAATGGTAGTTCAACCCTAGCAGTATTAACATATTTGTTCAAAATTATTGCAGATGTTGTTCATAGTTATAAATATGCTAAAATACTGGTTTGTGATTTAAGTAAGGCCTTTGATTGCGTCATGAGCTGTTGAGCATGATGGATCTTTATGGTGTACGAATCATAGCGTTGAGGATGCTCTCTTCTTATTCATACAGAATGCAGATGATTGATTCTTGACCAACGGGTTAATTTCAAATAAGGACAAGACAAATAAAATAAGATTTGACACCGCAGACAGGAGGAGCATGAAACTACTAGATGGTAGATGCGTGTCTCACTTTAAGAGAACACATTTCTTACCCTTGGAAAGGATATCCTCGGCCATCTTCTCAATGAAGAGAATTCAAGATATTGTGTTGCAGGTTATGAGTAAATATGCTTACTATGCCAGTTTCGATAGTATTGCAACATATAGCATACATCTGTGGGGAAATAGTGCTGGTCTAGGGAGGGTTTGAGATAAAAGAAGGCAGTAAGGGCGATTTGTTAAGCAACGAGATGAACGTACTACTGACCCTTCTTTAAGAAAAAGAAAGAACATTAACAGTGGTGTTTGTGTATGTGTTGTAGTGTGATATATGTCCATAGGAACACAGATATAAAAGAAATTAGATCCATCAATTCAAAACACGAAGGAATATTGAATTTACTGTTTAATACCATAGAATCGTACACATACAGATGGTTACAAATCACCATGCCTTCAAACATTAGAACATATTTATGGGTGGCATCAAAAATCCCCGGGGCAGGATGTTCGATTTAGATGGAGAGGATTCAATATTCAGTAGACGAGGTTTCAAGCAATGCAACTGTTTTTTCAATATGATTTTACAAAGTTTATTGTTTATTATATTTACATTCAAAATTTTATGTGCAATTATGAGTTATATTTTTGATATTTTAATAGACGGTTTCTGTATGTCAATTGAATTGTGTAATATTCTAATGTCATTTTCAATAAGCTCTTAACTCAAGTCCAATGTATTTATTGATAGTGAATAAAACTCTATTTTATTCTAAATTTTCACAAAATTCATATTATTGAATTTATTCCTCTAAGTATTGCCTTATAGTGCTAGTATCGAGGTAATTTATAATATTATTATAATAAAAAAATAATGAAGATACAGTTGAAGTGAATAACAGTAGATTTATTTACTGTTTCACTTCCAACTCATATGTATAGCAATCTTTTTAAATTTATGGAAAAAAGGAATATGTATCTTGTTCCCAATGAATGTAACCATTTTTGAATGAATTTTGCGTTTTTCAAGAAGAACATATTTATCTCTTCTAAATTATCGTTAATTAAAACGTTAATTTTCAAAAGTATTTCGTTATTTATAAATGCTGATGAAAATGTACATTTGTTATGGTATATACTTGTTCATCAAAGCTGTGTTTGTTGATTTTAACATTTTTATTCAATTTACGTATTATTGAACGCAGCTTGATTTTTTTATCACAGAAACAATTGACAGTTAACCGAAATTGATTGAAATCTGTGATTTATACGTAATGGAATGGCGTATAGTTGGGATCAGATGTCTATACAAATAAAACCTTAACAAAATTAATAATCACTATAGTTGAAGAATTTTTGTCCCATTAACGAATGTAACTAGTTTATGTTTATCAGTATTAGTGCTGTGATATTTTTTTGTAATTAACGCGCATTTAAGTTCGTGGAATGTTGTTTTACGTGATGATTTGCCCTGCTATCATGTTTTTCAGTTTGAAAGATGGACACAGTACGTAGATCTGTTTCGTAAAATAAACTGTTCCGGGATAATAACACACTGATTGCTCCGCATTTTCGATAAGGAGGTGTGTAGATATATTCTGTAGAAGTTACTGTGAACCAGGCACTGCAGAGTCGTCGAACTACCTTCAGAATGGCCTTCAATGAGGTGTGTATGTGTCCATTTCAAACTGTTGATGTAAATAGTTTTCCTATCAAATTCAAGTAAACCTTAATTCAACACACGGGTAGAACACATTTACTTTTTCACAACTTTCTAAAAATTCATATTGATTTGCAATATACAATTGAATATATTCAGAAATTTACCTCTTGATTGTATTGATGCAATTTGGAATTTAGGTAGTAGGTAGGTATGATGTTTGGAATGAATCTAGCTTATAGCTTATTTCACCATAGCATATAAAGAATGGCAATAGTTTTTATTTTCACTATTTATATTCATTCTTTGCATTTTATCATCATAAATTAAACTTCAGTTAATAAAATATTGTGAATATGACAGTTTAATATTCTAGTATACCTACATATAATTACTTTGAAGCTTAAGTTCAAAATAGCATAAAAACCTTATATTATACAAATTTGATTTATGATAACATTTTTCTATTACTTTGTACTTACCTCAATGATTTTTATTATCAATTTTGATAAGTAGGAAATATATTGTCATTCTGTTGGTAATAATCAAGGTAAGTAATAATTTTTTCCATGAAAAATGGTCTTATAACGAGCACATATCTTCATAAATATGAAGACTAAGTTATGGAATTAAGTGAAAATTTAAACATGTTTGTGAAGTATGTGCAAGTGAATTATAGAGAGTAAAAGTTTACTGAAAAACTGAATCCTGTGCCCTTAATTATGATATTATTTTTTTATTCAATTATTGTAAGATCCCATTTTGTATCATAGATGAACTAGAAGTGCATTTTAAAGTGTATAAGAAAATAAGAACTCTCAATTTTTCTTATCCAGGTTTATCTTATTTCAAGTATTCTAAAATCTGTTGTCTGATTAGAGATATGTGAAGAAGTATTTTTATATTCAATTCTATGCCAATCAGTAGTAGATACCTATAAAGTTAGAATCAAGTTTTTAATATACTTAGGTATTTATCTATATGCTCTGATAATAATGTTTTCAATAAAGTGAATCATTAACTATTTTCAAATTGATAATATTATCAATTCAAATTTTTTTGTAAACAGAGTATTAGGAAAGTGTAATTGTTGTTTATAAAGCAAGGATCTCTATAGTGAAAAAATTGAAGATAAAAAATCTATAATGTTTGTAAATTTAAAGGTGAGAATAAAAATCTTTATCTCCCAACTAATGAGTTTATACCTACTACTTTTCATTTATGTATGAATTCATTGACAAAAATAGAAGTTTTTCAATTTTTAAAATATTTATTGTGCTTCTTTTTTCATGATTTTGATACAAAAAACAACATATCCTAGATGTATGTCGTGAATTCGCTATGCAATTTAAAATATTAACATTAAGTACTTCATATAACCTTTCTATCGAATAACCTCCGTCATTAGCTACATATTCAAAACAATCGACATATTCATGAAATAATATATTTATGATCAGTAACTATTACAGGTTCTGCTTTCAACATATCAAATATAATAGCATCACTACTGTAGTAGTTCTTTTTTTGTAATAGGGTAGTTAGGTACATGAAAATATAATCATAGTTGTCATTTTAGTAGAGCCAAATTTTTCCCTTGAAGGTTAAGAGAAAATTGAATCTGATTTTTTTCTTTATAACACATGTGTAGGTAATATATATAAATATTAATATCTATATTTATATCTATATCACAACGCTTGAGAGGAGTTAAAATTTTAAGTGAAATGGTAATAATTTGCTGTGAAAAAGATTAGAAGAAACGTCTGACAATGAGACTAATTGAACAAAACTAGTAAACACACAAGCAGTTACTAGGACACCAATGAGTTCTCAAAGGTACATTTGTTAGTTGATATTATAAAAACCTTGGGAAAAACCAACAAATTATTATTTGAAAACAAGGAATTCTTGTATGATTCAATATTGAAACTTAAAAATGATATCTGAGTCAAGATCATAAAAATTGATGAGTTGAGCAAGGTTGCAAAAATAAACATCACAAAACAAGTACACCAGATGATAAGAATCATCAACAATTGACAAACAACTTGGAAATTCGAATGAAGTAAACGATGTTGCAACAATCGAAACAACAGATATTCGAGGACAGTAACAGTGGATCTGTGTAATAACATGCAGAATTCTCTAGCAAAGAAAATGCCAGAAATCATAAACTTGACCAATCATCCATCTGCAACAGAACTAAATTCTGATGAAGAAAATACAAAAACCTAAAAGAACAGTGAAACAAGGGAAGAAATACAAACGACAAAAAACGAAGAATTCCAAGAGAAACGGAATAGCCAATTGCCAAATTCTGGATCAACAAGGCCTAGGAACATTCCAAGTAAATTGGACAAGAAAAAAAGCATCGTTCTTCATAACTAGAGTTAAGAATCATGTAACGGAAAATATGAGGAAGAAACCTGGTTTCGAAGACGAACTTGTATAGGTACACAAACTAGCATTTGAGCGAAAAAGGTACTTAAAATGTGTGCTAGTAAGGATACATTTTGTAAAAAAGGATGAACTATATAACCCTGAATCCTGGCCAGAGAACGTTGGAATTAAGCAATTCAACATACAGCTATATCAAAAAAATAAACCTGAAGGTAATTTTCTATAGGTAGAGTATACCAAAGATAAACAAAAAACAGTTTATATATAAGTGGGCAAACAAATCTCCCAATCAAGAATAAGTTACATACTTAAAACTAATACATCACAATTTACAGTCAATGGAATACATCATTTTCTAAACAATCAGACGGATTGTAAAATTCTATGTGCACTGATATCAACAATGAAACTAAGTGAATGTCTAGGTAATCTTAATAGCTTCTGTCGATATGAGGACAATTTGATTGTGCAGTAGCCGCATCTGTTAAGGACAGCAGAAATATTGCTATCTGTGTACAGATAATATTGCTATTACAGATCAAATGGTAAATAAAGTGATGTGGAAATTTTTTTACAACAAAGAAGAAGTATAATATTTGCTAAGAATGAATCTGCTATAGTACCAGGACACTTTGAAATAGATATTGATGCATGTTTGAAATGTACATACCACATGGATGATCTAGCAAAAATTTTAAGTAAAACAGGACATGGAATAAGAACTCTTAGATATTATATAACCTAGGTCTGTATGAAAGCTATTTATTTTGCCAACTTTGAATCTCTTCTGAGATATGGAATTATATTCTGCGGAATAAGCTCAAAAGTTAGTGATATATTTGTTATTCAAAAAAGAGTTATGAGGTTGATGTTTGGATTCAAATTATTGGAGATGTGTAGGGGAACAATTAGGAGAGAGAACGTTTTAAGTGTGTGTGGTGTTTGAGAGTTTGACATTATATGTCGGTGCATATAACAGCTCACAATTATCCATCAAGAGCTTTGGTCTTACAAGTATCCAAGCTGAGTTTGAGGGAAAACATGAATCTTATAATTGCATTAAAATTTATTAAAGTTACCAAAATTAAAATGATGACTAATATTACTGCCTTTGAAAAAAAATATAAAGGAAATGCTAACCGAGTTACAACCATATGCATTATACAAGAATGGTTGGAAAAGTACTCATAATTGACATTGTGAATTACTTTGCAGGTTTGATAAATATCTTTAATTCTAATTTGTTTGACACTATTTCATTCTATGTTGTAACATATTCTGGAATAAAGATATATCACACCACACAAATGGCCGATGATATACAAGTTGATTATGTTCACTGGCATTACTATCACTAATAAATAATTTGAGTTCATGGTTTTAGATGCGAAGCTACGAAACCTTTTTGAGTTTTTCAAAAAACTGCCGGTATTTATAATATTGTTTTCCCTATCATTGTAAGAAAAAAAGAAAAATCAATTTTATTCAATCATATTATATTTATATATTTTTAGAAAATTGTAAGTACCGCAATCCCTCAGACCATTTTTCAGTGTTATTTGTTTGCTTCCAAGCAGAAATATGTTTTGACTATCCTGATTTGCCCTTTCTGCAGATCATTTGTTCGGGCTATGCCGAGGTTTTCAATGGACTACCTATTTTGACATCAGACCACATCCAACAAAGTTCCGAGATAACTTTATTAAAAAATTTACGGTCGTTGTCGGAATGAAGAATGCATGTAGTTCCTTGCATTCCCAAAAATATTTGTATTTAAAAATTGGGTTATGTGAATTGAAGGTTTTTGTTGCTCGTTTTATAGGTAAGTATTGTAGGATTTAAGGTTTTCGTAAAAATATTTCGAACGTTACGTTTCTAAAATTTTCGTACTCTTTGTTACTTATACTTATTTGTTTAAATTTTGAATTATTAGTTATAATTAAGTAATATATTATATTATTTATTCACAACAGATAAAAACTACGTGAGCAGCAGAGCTATGTCAACTCTATCTATGTTAGAAATTGCATCCCTCTCACTCAATCTGGCTGTGCTGCGGAGGTGGAACCTGTATATGTATCTTTTGAAATTGATGAATCCTAAACTACTCAACCGACATCAAGAAATTTTGTACACATATTTTCAAGAGTATAGTAAAGGACATAGGATACTTTTTATATAAAAAAAAAATATTGTTTCTGAAGGGCTTGAGTAATATGAATAGAATGAAACGCCATCTGGCGTTACTATGAGCAAATACTAGCTATCATTTCAATTGTCAATTGAGTATAGCTGTACTTTTAAAAATAATAAACTTAATAAATAAGAGCTTAATCAACAAAAACTATTATTTTTACGGTTTAGTTTTAATCCTATTTTCTCTTTATATATATATATATATATATATATATATATATATATATATATATATATATATATATATATATATATATATATATATATATATATATATATATATATATATATGCACGGAGGTCCTACAGCCTCTGCCGCATCCCGCATTTCGATCGCCACAATTTCTTGTCTCGCCAATCCTCTTCATCCAATGCTCGGTCATTCATTGCTGTCACAATTCCATTTATCCATGAAGCGGGTGGTCTTCCTCGTTTTCTTCTATTCACTGGGGTATACTCCAGCGCTCGTTTTGGCCATCTGTATTCCTCCATGCGTCTCACATGTCCATACCATATTAATTGTCTCGTTTCTATTGGTTCCGATGTTCTGTGTATTCTGTTTGTTCGTCGTCTTATTTCGGTATTTGGTATGTGTTCTTGTTTTGATATGCGACAAGATCTTCTGAGAAAATCTATCTCCACAGTATCAATTCTTTTCTTTGTTCTTTCCGTCGTCTGCCAGCATTCCGATCCATATGTTAAGATTGGCTCTACAATAGCTCTGTAGATTGTCAGTTTTGTTCTTATTTTAATTTGATTGGACCAAAGTAAGGAGTTTAGAATCTGCACGCACTTTTGACCTTGTTGCACTCTGTGAATTGTATCTCGTTCAGATGATCCCTTGCTTGAGATGATGCTACCCAAATTTTTGTATTCTTCACACTTTTTTATTTTCCTCAACTGCAGATCTGGGTCTTCTCTTTATTCATTTTCGTTTTCACGGTAAGTTTTAATTCTATTTTCTCTTTATTTATTTCTCTTTTTCTGTCAACTTTAAGCAATCCTAACCACTATTATAAGTGCGAACGCGAGAGTGTTTTTTGTTTGTTACAGTTTCATGCGTAAACCACTCAATCAATCATCATGAAATTTTGTACACATATTTTCAAGAGTATATTAAACGATATAGGATACATATTTAACAAAAATTTCAAATATTGTTTCTGAAGGGCAAACAATTGGTGTTCGCATATATGATCGTCCGACGAAGAGTTTGAGCAATTGGAATAGAATTCAACGCCATCCATGTAAATTATCATGAGTAAATACCGTCGGTCAGCTCACTATTTGATCGAGTATAGCATCAGCTGTGTTTAGGGTTGCCATCACCTAAATTGCCGAAGCCGGACAAAAATTTTAAAAACCCCGCACATTTCTGTGAAATTTTGTTTTTCCCCGGACACCCCGTGAAAAAATTTTTATTTTAATAAAATAGAACATCGTGTATATTTTAATTTTTTAATTTATTTAAACTTGAAACCGCGTGTTTGCCATATAAACAGAACAACAAAAAACGAATAAAATTCTATTATACACAGTTTACAGTTTTCTCTTTTTTTTTTGTTATCATCAAATAAAAAACAACTCAGGACGTTAATTTTTGGTAGATCAAAAATCAAATAGACTAGATTCTACATTGTAATAGTAAATTATAGGATAGGTCATCTAGTTCGATTAGATAGGTTAGGTACCCAAAAGTCAAAATTATTTATTAACTATAAATCAAAAGTAAGTAAGAAGTGTTAATTTTAACGAGATCAAAATCTTTTTACTAATTCAACTTATTTTGGAATTTTTCAGAATTGCCAATTTTTCCCAAAAAGTGAATGAATTTATAGAAGTCGGAGCAACTCAAGTCTTTAAAATTAGATTTTATTTTGATCAGAGAAGAAAGCGTATGTGTATTCAGCAAGTTTCTCTCCTTCCTCCATTGCTGCGACCCTAGCGAAAAAACTCACTCTACATTCGCATTGTGAGCTGGTATACAAAGATATTACTATGCAATTTTGAGCAGTTTAGAATATAGATGTTTTGAAAAAATTCGGCTACAACTGGTTTGCATTTAATAGCTCATCTCCGTCACTGACACTCAAGCTTCACACACCCGGACACAAAATTTGTCCGGGTTTTACCCGGACAAATTTTGAAAGCCCCGTCCGGACGACCCCCGGACGCCCCCTAAACTAGGACAAATCCGGGGAAACCCGGACGGATGGCAACCCTAGCTGTGTTGGATGTACTTTTAAAAATAATAAACTTAATAAATGAGAGCTCAATCAACAAAAAGCAATTGAAATATAAAAAATTATAATGAATAAAGTATAATAAACTTTAAAATAGAAGTGTAGATAGTGTTTTATTTTACAGTTTATACTTTATTCTTTATGATGTTTCACCAAGTGATGTGCGAGAATTCAATCTCAGTTATTAAAAATTATGATGTTTACGGTTAGTTTTAATCCTATTTTTCATTTAATTATTTTTATTTTTTAATGATCTTTGATAGTTATTTAAGGACATCAATGCTAGCGAAGCTGCAGTTAAAAGGTAGTATAATATCAAATTCATTTTCTTACGATAATGTTAAGCTAGAAAGTCCTAGTATTTTCAATGAAATAATATTTTTCGGTAAATAAAACATTCATAAATTTGTGACTAACAAGAAAGTGTTGAATCAGGTTAAAAGTTGTGTAACATTGTAATTAAGAAATAGGTTCGAAGCAGATATCCATTGTCTTATTAGATCACTGACACTGTTCTCAGACTAGGGTCCGCGAAAAAAGGAAACACACGTGTTTCATTCTTCCTTGAAGTAGTGTCAGGGAAGCGGGCAGATTGAGTTTGGGATTAACTCCTTCAGCCAGATCAGAGGATACACTTGTATGTACAAGTGCATCGAGAAGTGCATTAAGGATAGGTGAGACGGGATATTTATGGAACATAGGAAGTGTGGGTAGGGTTCAGAGGATTAATACTGGCCCAGCATTCGCTTTATAAGTTTGCAGCAAGCAGTGACTTACATTACTATGAGGAAACCTCTGAAAAAAACTCATGGCAGACCAGTCGGCCGCGGGGTTTGAACCCGAGACCTCCCAAATACGCTAAGTACTCGACTAACTAGCTTGGTAGGGTCCGCTGTGAACTTCTCACTATTTATTTTACTATTGAGTCGTTGTGGTGAAGTCATAAAACTCGAAAAACGACTAGACTATCCTATTGCCCTCGCAGTTTTATCAAAATTTTATGCATACTTAGTGTTAGCTTTAGTTTGATAACTCCTGACGATGCCAACTTGTTTGTTTTAACAACCGCGTCGAGAGTTAAAAAGCGACTATTGGCGTAGATTACTGTAGATTGTGTAGATCCAACACGGATCCCAAGCTTTACGGTGGTACCTTCGCTCTCTCAGTAGCGGAATTGGGTACGGGTTCTCGCCGTCGCCAGTCGAGTTCGGTTCGCGACCTGGTAACGTGTGTACGTTCTCTCGTGCTGTGAAGTTAATCTAGTGAAAGGTGCATTGTATCGCAGCAACTATTCTAAATAGACCGGTACAGTTGACTGGTGCTACTGGTGTGGGTGGCTGAGTAAATTGAAATTTCGAATTCGATTAGATGCGCCTGAGTTACCATTTTTTTCTCTGAGCCATTCAGTGCTCTATTATTCGAAATGGAATTAATATTACACCGAGTGCGGTGGACCAATATTACCTTTGAGAATGTTTGTGGCGTTTTTAGTCGTATTTCACCCGAAAAGAATGGACTATTGTGCTGTATACTGGGTAGTTCCATGTCAAATCAACACACTTTTAATTAAATTTTCACCTCACCATCTCAGATTTTGGTGAAATTTGGAATACTCATTGTGGATGCTGGAACTAAGAAAAATACTAACATTTTTATCTTAGGCCGTTTCCAAAATATGGCTGCGTAAACTTTCAAAATTTCGGCCAAAAACCGAAAAGTTACTTTTTTGAAATTGCTCTAGGAGCTGCCCTAGTTGAGCTAGAGAGCTGGAAGAGGTGTCAGCATTCTGCATATGCAGCATTCTTTATGCTCTTTCTTGTGATATATAATATGCCATACGTTATAAGGAAAAAGTTTTTGTCAAAATACAAATTCATATTTTGACTCAATATTTTTCCAAAAAGTACATAATTTAAAATTTTCAAAATTATTTTACAAATAGTTTGTACTATTGTCAATCACCTGACCAAATATAAAAATGGGGTGGAAGTGGCTTCTTTGTTAAAAAAAAGTTTAATTGGCACTTGTTTTTCTTCAATAGGCTGTTTTGACCAAATTATAATACCTATATACCCTTAAGAATCATATATTTTGAAAATAATTGGCATTTAATATAATTTAATACTGATATTAATAGATAATTCAAAAATCAAAATACTTCCAAGAAACTACTAAATAAAATATTCAACATAAGATATGAAAAAGTGTAAATATCAGTGACCTACTGTTAACTTTACATCTTTATTTTATTTTGCTCGTATTCTAAATTTTTAATTCTGTGTTATCTATATGTGTGGCATGCCATAAGCTAAATAAATAAATAATAATCACCTGGCAAAATTAAAATATCCAGGATGATGATGCGTTTCATTATTGGAAGAAATTAATGACATGATGCTCATTTTTTTATTATAAAAGCTAGCCTGCATAGTTGAATTTAACAGAATAGGCATTAACAATAACTTTTGAATAATTAAATACAAAACAAAAATCCCTAAAAAAAATGTTTGGGATTTTTGATAATATATTCTTCCATACCTATGCAATGTTGTAACCCTTCGAAAAAATCAAATGATTTTATAAGAGACAAAAAAAAAGCAGAGAAATATCGTGAGGATGCTGGAATCATTTCCACAAATACCTAATGGCTCCATGATACGTGATAAATGTAGACAAGGCGTGATCAAGCTGAAAAATACAGAGCTACTCGGTGATAATAATTCTGAAAATGAAGATTCTTCTGCATCAGAGGTAACAGTCCCAAACTTACACCCAGACTGTACCTCAAGCTCAGTGGTTGTTCAAGCACTAAACGTATACCTTTATGAACTAGGCGAGTCCCCAATTGATAATAAAAAAATAGCATCTAAGCATTATGCCACATCAAAAGTGAAGAAAAAATCTCATTAATGAAATGTCAAATTTTTTTGTTGCTGCTGATACTTCATCGCCAGATATTAGTACAACCGATATTGAAGAATCTGTTCTCCAAAATCCCAAAAACAAAATTATTTTCAGGGGAAAGCTACTTAAAACTCAATAATTAATTTTTCCTCAGGTAAGTGTGAATTTGTGTTTTGTATGTAGTTGTTCAAAAATTATTGTTGATGCCTATTCAATTAAATTCAGCTATGCAGGCTAGCTCGTATAATAAAAAACGAGCTTATGTCATTAATTTCTTTCAACAATGAAACTCATCATCATCCCAGATATTTTAATTTTGTCAAGTGATTAACAGTAGGTTACTGAATTTACAGTTTTTCATATCTTATGTTGAATATTTTATTTTGTTAAGTATTTTGATTATTGAATTATCTATTTATATCAGTGTTAAATGGTATAAAATGCCAATTTTTTTAAAAGTATATAATTCTTAGAGGTAGATAGGTATTATAATTTGGCCAAAACGGCCTATAAAAAAAAACAAGTGCCAAGTAAACTTTTTTTTAACAATGAAGCCATTGCCACCCCACTTTTATATTTGGCCAGGTGATTGACAATAGTACTAACTATTTGTAGAATAATTTGGAAAATTTTAAATTATGTACTGGAAAAATATTGAGTCAAAATATGAATTTGTATTTTGACAAAAACTTTTTCCTCATATCGTATTTTCTTATGTATGCTGATGATCTTAAAATATTTCATACAGTTTCACACTTAAACGATTGTAAGCTCATTCAGGACGACCTTGATAGATTTTTAGAATACTGCAGACATAACGCCCTTTTCCTGAACCTCGATAAATGCCATCATATGACTTTTAGTAGAAATTCTAATTTAATAACCCATAATTATACCATGCAGGATCATAATCTCCACACCTGTAGTGAAGTGAAGGATTTGGGAATTATTTTCGATTCGAAAATGACTTTTAGTAAACATATTTCATACATATCTAAGAAAGCGAACAAATTGCTAGGTTTTATTCTGAGAACAACTTATTCTTTTAGAGATTAATAATACCTTGCGTACTCTCTTCATGTCATACGTAAATAGTCTGCTAGGCTACGCCTCAACTATTTGGAACCCTCGCTATATAATATATATAAAACAAATAGAGAGTATCCAGAACAAATTCATTGATTATACTAACAAAAGATATTTTAAAAACATGTCACAATATCATATCGTAAGTCGAAAGCTCAATTTGATTCGTCTTGCTGACAGAAGAGCTATTGCCGACATCAAATTTTCTTTTAAAATGTTAAATGGTATCTTTCAATCGTCCTCTATGAATGACTTGATTCATTACAATGTTCCACAATATACCACTCGCCATTATAATTTGTTTCATACATCCATACCCAACACAAATTACTATTTGAATTCCCCTTTACACAGATGCTTGAAAAGTTATAACTCCATTTCAAACATAATAGACATTGATATTTTTTCTGACTCTTTGAATACCTTTGTAAACAAACTTAAGAAATATTTTGTCCAATCGTCCAATTGATTATATGTTCAATATTTTTTTTTGTATCTATATAAAATATTTCTACTGTATAATTGAATTTGTATAACATGACATATTTAGTGTATTTGTGAATACTGTTTCTGGGTTCGTCCTGTTTGTATTCCTATTTGTGAAAAATAAAATAAAATAACGTATGGCATATGATATATCACTGGAAAGAGCATAAAGAATGCTGTAAAATGTCACCTCTTCCAGCTCTCTAGCTCAACTACGGCAGCTCCTAGGGCAATTTCAAAAAAGTAACTTATTTATTCGACCGAAATTTTGAAAGTTTACGCAGCCATATTTTGGAAACGGTCTGAGATAAAAATTTGAATTTTGGCATTTTTCTTAGTTCCAGCATCCACAATGAGTATTCCAAATTTCAGCGAAATCTAAGATGGTGAGGTAAAATGGGTTTGTTGATTTGACATGGAATGACCCTACTATATCATGTTTTAACTCCGTTTTATACCTCTTGACCACGGTTTTTGGGATATTTATTTTTCTGGAAGGTAAATTTTGGCATTGGGGCTGTTTTTGAGGCATAACTTTGGGGAAGGGAGTGGCGGGAAGGTGTATAAGCGAAAAATTTTCAAAACGATGTTAAATTATAAACAACATGTTCGAAATTCAGTCTTCTAGGGCGTTTTTGAGAGTGTCTAAACTAAAAAGAGATTTTTGAAGAATTTTTCCACCCAAACCTTCGCTAAATTTAGTTAGACGGTTGAAAATTGATTGGTGGATTAAGTTGTTGCTAAGAAAGTACCATTTGGCGAAATTTGCTCTCTTTTTTTTTCATTTAGGTGCAAAATCATTTGTAGGTTTCAATTTTTTCCCAACCGCCGTCCTTTTATGTAGAGAGTTCATGTTTTTTTCGTCGATTTTGAGGTTTTGCGCTTCTCTACAACTTCTCCAGATTGAGTTGAGGGTTGAAATTTCGTATGGATGAGTCTGTTGAAGATTTCAACTTTGTGTTATATTCGACGCCATTTGAATGTAGAAATTTAATGTTTCTTCGTTAGTTTCAAAGTTTTGCGTACCTTCCAAGCCCCTCTTGATTGATTTAAAATGTGTATTTAAAAAAGACGAAAATTAATAACAAATACCGCCTTAGTGCTGCTCAAGCGTTTTATTCCAATTATACTGCCTGGTAGTAAATGTCAATCTATTTTATTTTTTGCTAAATAACACGCACTTATTCAGATTTACATGTTTGAAAGATAAAAATCATTGCATTAAGATTTTCACATAAAATATGAACAACACTGTACGATGCGTTTCGCCATAAACTTCAAAATTCTTTTGGGAAATCCAGAATAACGGGAAGAAGATATTCCATTTCTTGATAAAATTAAGTAGAAGTGAAATGTTTATATCTTCCTCGAAATCCACTTGATGTTTCAGTAGATTCAATATTGCATATTGATCCTAAGAATTTGGGTAGACAACTTTTATAACGCATAAGAAAAATGTGGACTATATTATGTAGATTTAATCTACAATAATAATTTACAATTACACCATTTGTAACGATTCATCACAGGTATCTGTTTTTGATTCATTATTTATGTTGTGTTCTATACTGTCTACTTTTTTGCGTGAATATTGAAATCTAGTATGAAGCATAGAGTTTTCAATTGTTAGAAGATATTCCGAAATGATTGATAATATTGATCATAGTTTGCGACATTCATGTTCAATCAGATTTTCTAATAAAGTAGTCTTACACAGTGGCGGATTTAAGGAAAAAGGCCCAGTGGGCAAAATTTCCTCTGGGCCCCCTCCCGTAGAAAATTATGTTGTGTCAGGTGTTCCATGGAAAGTGAAAGATATATGTTTTAAGAATTTAATGAATACAAAAATGTTTTCATTTATTCATCGAGCATTATAAAAGTTGTATTCTTTTTTATATCGAGAAAATTTACATATTTTTGAAATTTTTCTTTTCTTTTCGTAGACATTTTAAATAACTGATTGATTACAAAAGTTATTTGATTTTATATTTAATTTACGATATATCGTAAACAACGTAGTGTAACATAACTATAGTCATCATGCATTGCAATTATTCTGATAACAGGGGGCCCCTGATTGAAAATTGAACTTGTGCTGTCCACAAGGGACACACCAAAACATTTTTTCAACAAAAAAATTAAAAAAAAGAAATCGAAGGTGTAACTTTCATCAAGATGGGCCCTGATAGCCTTTCGTCGGGGGCCCAGTGGGCAAGCGCGCTTTTGCCCACCTGTTAAATCCGCCACTGGTCTTGCACATCATTTTTATGTACCTACTCCTTTTTCAAATTTATCTAAAGACAGTGGAAAAAAGAAAAATCTTATACAGGTTAGCATAATTTAATTTTATATAAATTGACTTCTAATAATATGTATGTAAGTAGGTATCTAAATAGGTTGAATTTCATCAAATATAAAAAAAACAGTGTACCTATTATTGGTTTGATTAATTAGTAATTTCATATTACAAAGGATTTAATTTTATTGACGGGTATACTTATGTAGTTGCTTTGTTTCTTTTATTAATTCTATTATGCATCATGTTTTGGTTTTGAATATCATTCGCTACTATATGTTTTACTATATTTTAGTTCTATATCAAAATTCTCCAATTCTATATTGAATTATTTAATAAACATAAATTACTTCATCAATATCAAAAATGTTATTTTGTGCAAACCAATTGATAAAAACCCAATTTTTTATTTCAAATATTACCCGAAAGTCAAGGTTTCGATAGATATTTCATTTGGTAATCAAGAAACATAATTATAAGATAATGGTTCAGAGTGTTGTCTCAATTTGAATGATACACACAAATTGTAAACTGAGAACTGTCAACACTTAGATACCTATAAGCCTCAAATGAGTAGAAATTTTAAATTAAAACATGAGAAAATAGAAATCTAAAAAATATATTAGCTACTATCAGAAATAATGAATAAGTTGAAAAGCCAAATACAAAGTATAAATGAGACAATACAATCAAGAAAATAGAAGACCTACTTGGTATCTATGGCTAAATTGCTGCATTCAATGTACACCCAATAATAAGTTTCAAGCATGCTGATAATAAATTGTCCTTATTTATTTGCTGGAAATGATCAAAATTAATAATTTTTTTTATACTGTATTATATATTGATATATTTTTTATACTGTATTAGATACTGATGTCGCTGTACTGCCATACGCAAAATAAAAATAAATAAATCTAAATTAACAAACATGAATTCAAGAACACCAAACTCGTACTCACTTCCGCATGTACATGAGACAAATTATGTTATAAGAGCAATTGTTTCTGGTATGAGCGTTCTAGATTATGAACAGTGAATTTTTTTTTATATTTTATCTGATTCAACGAAAAATTAATCTTGTTTAATTCACTCTGTCAATTGCTGTTACAGATCATGAAACTTATTAACAGTGATCTTTGTCTCTTATTTTTGAAGATTTAACAGCTTTAGGGTTATATCAATCGAAGTTATATTAAATTTAATAATAAAACGAAGAAATAGATTACCTACTTGTTGGTTTTCCTTTAATGCCTTCATTAAGTGAAATCTTATTGATAATCGTAGAAAAGGCTGTTAAATTCAGCGAATAATTATTTCATTAATATAAAAATTATAATTCCTTATGGTTTCTAAGACTATTTAATGAAATTGATCTGTCGATAGTTTTGAAAGAGATGTTCGTGTATTAAAATTAATTGCACATAACAATGCCTCGCGTTCTACTTAAAAATCTGATAATTTGGAAACTATTGTTGCGGAAAACGTATCACACTATTTCAGACAATCAAAACAAATTTTAAGTATTACAGCCCAATTTAAAGTTATTGATGATATAAAAAACTTAAATACAATTAGCACGAGAAAACATAATTTTTTTTCATTTTTAGGGTTCCGTACCCAAGGGTTAAAAACGTGATCCTATTACTAAGACTTCGCTGTCCGTCTGTCTATCACCCATAGAGATAATACAGATAGAGTAGGCATACTATAGGCGCGTGTGTAAGCGAGAGCGTCCGGCCTTTAGAAAGAGAGAGAGAATGACATACGTATGCTGTCCTTGTGTACCGGCGCATGCGCGTCGGAATAATTCATGTCAGCACGTGAATAAAATGTTTCGTTTGTACGGAGTATTTGACGAAGATAGCATACCGTCATGATTCTCTTTCTCTTTTTATCCGTAGGACGCTCCCACCAATAGGCAAGCCTACTCTATCTGTATTATCTCTATGCTATCACCAGGCTGTATCTCAAGAACCGCGACAGCTAGATAAAAATTTTCACAAATTATGTATTTCTGTTGCCGCTATAACAATGAATACTAACAACAAAATAAAATAAATATTCAAGGGGGGCTTCCATACAACAAACGCGATTTTTTTGCCCCCTTTTTTGCTCGATATCAATAACGGCAACAGGTAGGCAATTGATATATTCACAAAATACTCAGTTGTATTTTTACTTCAATAATAAAATTAAAATAAAATAAATATTTAAGGGGGGCATAGACAATGGTACGGAACCCTTCGTGCGCGAGTCCGACTCGCATAGGTCGATTTTATTGAATATAATAATAGGAGTGGAGTATAGACTCCACTATTTGATGCAATCAATTAAATAAAATACATGCCGGGGAATGTGTAACTTGACGTTGAAACAAGAAAAAAATCAGAAATCTATCGATTTTTGCTACAATAACAAAAAAATTTAATTAAAGTCTTAAATGATAGAACAGATATAAAAAATTTAAGTTCTATATACGCAGATTTAATTCTTTAATTTTTCTGAGAAACAACATAAATCAAAATAAAATAATTCATCAAAGAAACTCTAACCACAACAACTTATCTTCTCAGACAAATTCTAAACATCTAGAATTTTCAATTTTTCTAAAAAGAAAGTATAGTTTAGAACATGTGATCTCCAAAATTACAAGTAATGTCTTTTTAAAAACAAATCCAAAATTCAAATATTTTAAACCTATTTTGTACATTACGTGGGTAAAGGTTTCTGTGGTTCCCTTCCCATCTAATATCAACAGACCTGACTGTTGATATTGGACTAAATAGCACGTACTTAATAACCGAAGACGGCCACAGCCGTAATAAAAATTTTTTTTTGAAAAAGAGATAAATAGTACCCTATTCTTTGACTTTCAAAATCAAAATAATTTGAACCTATTTCGAACATTACGTGGGTAAAGGTTTCTGTGGTTTCCCTTACCATCTAATAATAACAGATTTGAATGTTAATATTGGACTGAATAGCACGTAATAAATAACAGAGAACGGCCACAGCCGAAAAAATTTTTGATGAAACATAGTAGTCTTTTTTAACTATTCAAATTTTTTCAAATCAATAAATGTCAAAGAAATTTCAAATTTTTCAAAAGTTTTGAAAAAGCCACGAATGTCGTGGCGAAACGTCAACTTTTTAATAAAATCGAGTTTTTTGAGATTCACCAAGCCTGTTATTGCTAATAATTATCAAAAAGTTAAAAATAGTTCACAGGCAACAACAATTCAAATAAATATATATATATATATATAAATATATATATATATTTATATATATATATATATATATATATATATTTATATATATATATATATATAAATACATATATATATATATATATATATATATATATATATATATATATATATATATAAATACATACATATATATCAGTGGCGGCTCGTGAGGTTTTGGTTTGAGGAGGCTACAAGAGGTGTTAAAAATACACCATAGGCGAAAATTTTTAGGATTTCAAGGTCAATATAATTTAAAGAAAATCAAAGTAAAACAAGCACCCTAAGCTATTAATTTGTTTTCACTTTCGAGTGTCTACCTTGAGACCTACAACTCAAATCAATAAATGTCAAAGAAATTTCAAATTTTTCCAAAGTTTTGAAAAAGCCACGAATGTCGTGGCGAAACGTCGACTTTTTAATAAAATCGAGTTTTTTGAGATTCAACAAGCCTGTTATTGCTAATAATTATCAAAAAGTTAAAAATAGTTCACAGGCAACAACAATTCAAATAAATATATATATATATATATATATATATATATATTTATATATATATATATATATATATATATATATATATATATATATATATATATATATATATATATATATATATATATATATATATATATATATATATATATATATATATATATATATATATATATATATATATATAAATACATACATATATATCAGTGGCGGCTCGTGAGGTTTTGGTTTGAGGAGGCTACAAGAGGTGTTAAAAATACACCATAGGCGAAAATTTTTAGGATTTCAAGGTCAATATAATTTAAAGAAAATCAAAGTAAAACAAGCACCCTAAGCTATTAATTTGTTTTCACTTTCGAGTGTCTACCTTGAGACCTACAACTCCTATTTACAATATTCACAAAAATTCTTCTCAGCCAATTAATTAATTCATCTATTCATCAAATTTTTTC
>JARQZK010003643.1:212500-275000 GCA_030704885.1 Cynegetis impunctata
TGAAGGGTTTAAGTCATCATGATATTAATTATGGGTAAACGTGAAGCGAATTATTCAAATCGAAATTACTGTTTGTCTCTGGAAAATACTCGAACTTTAATGACTACAAAGGTAGTAAAAGTGGCGTTTCTTATGAAAGGGGCGCAGCTCAGGGCATAAAGCACGGGTTTATGTACCTGCCCACATCCAGTTCTGCATCTCATGAATAATGTATCTGCCTCTCGCAGAAATCAAGAACTAGAAATAGAAAAAGACCTTCTCCCCTCTACAACGTATTGTTATGACCTGTCCACCACCTGCACTATAATAAAATTCTTTCACCACTGTGTGAATTAGATAAACGAATATTAGTCGTATTTTTCCCGAAAATACAGACTATCGCAGTGTATCAATAAGCTGTTTGGTGCGGGACTAGTTTTTTTTATCCCTTTTACACCTCCTAGGCCACGATTTTCTAAAAATTTTTCATGTCATGTATAATATATATATATATATATATATATATATATATATATATATATATATATATATATATATATATATATATATATATATATATATATATATATATATTTATATATATATATATATAAACTCTTGATAATTATTAGCAATAACAGGCTGGTTGAATCTTAAAAAACTCGATTTTATTAAAAAATTGACGTTTCAATACCAGGCTACTTCCATATAAACGAACTATTCCGATAATTTTGCTCTACCTATTTAATATTTTCCAGCAACTAATTTCATTGTTATTGTTTATTTACTCGTTCTTAGATCTCGCGGATAGCATTAATCGCCTCCGTGGCAAAGTTTGACCAAATCTCCCATACCGGAGAGTTCAAACAATAAACCACAATTGTGTGATTATCTTCCGTATCTGAGGATTTTGTTTGTTGTACTATTTTCATCTTCAAATTTTCAATCCAATACTTGGCTACGCCGTTCTGATGAGGACCAAAGAGTCCGAAACACGTGTCAACGGCTGCTTCCATATAAGCGTGCTATACCGATAATTCTACTCCACTTCTTTAATGTTTTCCCATGACTAATTTCTTTGTTGTTAGATAAATAGTACCCTATTATTATTATTTTCAAACATTACGTAGGTGAGTGTTTCTTTGGTTTCCCTTACCATCTGGTGATAACAATTTTGAATGTTTATATTGGACTGAATAGCATATACAAAGCAACCCTGTCTTTTCAATTTTTTAAATCAATAAATGTCAAAGAAATTTCAATTACGAATATCGTAGTGAAACGTCAATTTTTTAATAAAATCGAGTTTTTTAAGATTCAACCAGCCTGTTATTGCTAATAATTATCAAGAGTTTAAAAATAGATCACAGGCAACAACAATTCGAATATATATATATATATATATATATATATATATATATATATATATATACGTATATATATATATATATAATATACATATATATATATATATATATATATATATATATATATATATAAAAATATATATATATATATAAAAATATATACCAGGTAAATCTTAAGCGTTCCGAGGTCCCGTAGAAGACATAAATTGCCTCCGTGGCTTATGTGAAGATCTTGCTCCCAAACAGGAGTGTTCAAGCTGTTAGCTGCAAATGTGCGATGATCTTTTACAACGAAGGATTTCGATTGTTTTGTTTCTACATCTCCAAGTTTGTCCAACCATAACTTGGCTACGCTGTTCTGATGAGGACCAAAAAGTCCGAAACACGTGTAAACAGCTGCTTCCGTATGCGGGTTTATGACCTTAAAATTGCTTAATATCTTGATTATTCCCCGCTTAAGCCTTATTGTATCTTATATATATATATATATATATATATATATATATATATATATATATATATATATATATATATATATATATATATATATATATATATATATTATCATCTCCAGCGGCTCTAATGGAGTCAAATGATCTGAAATCTGGTTACTAGAATTGTTTTCGTTTCAGAACGAAAATACCAATTTGGGCGAATTTCTGCAACCGCCGCTATTCTTACGTAGAGATTGTATTTTCGTGGTTTTTGAAAAATTGCCACACGATCAGTACACGATGCACTTCGTAAATTTTTTTTGTTACAATAGCGCGTTGAAAGTGGATTGAGTTGATGTTGAGGTAAGTTCCTCGTAGGTTTCAACTTTTTTCCTGAACCACGATGCACTTCGCAAATAAAAAAAAAAAAAAAAAAATTGTTTTCTACTTTTCAATTCGGTTTGCTATTTAAGCGTGATTTTCCAAAAATCCGTTAAGGCGGAAACACATTATTGAAACGCGACGCGACAAAACGTGTCGACACTCAATTGGAACAGGAAACATGTGCCTGTATCGCAAGGCGTCGGGTGTTCATAGTGGGATTCTGGTCATAGAAACTATTATTAGGATTTGATTCTATTCAGCACGCGTCGCGTTTTGTCAAGTTGCATCGCGTTTCAATAATGTGTTTTCGCCTTTAGAATTGCATCTCGACGCGAATGATTTTCTCCCAAAAAATACGACCTTATTGATGAAGCTCCACTGCTCACGAGTTATTTTTATTAATGAAATTTATTAATTTACTTTAAGAAAATACCATAAATTCGGAAACACATTATTGAAACGCGACGCCACAATACGTGTTGACACCTGATGTATAATGTGCACTTACCAACATGTGATGCCGCACAACACACAAGCAATTAATTGTTATTCGTTCATTTTTGTCAAATTTCTGCCAAAATTCAGTAAATTATAGGGTATCAACGTATGAACTTACGCTTTATTTGACAATTCCCGAGTGACATCGGTTGTTACCTAGAAACATACAGCGCCCAACACGTCGACTAGATCAGATAGCGTGTGCCTGTATCGCATGATCTCGGGAGTTCATAGT
This sequence comes from Cynegetis impunctata, assembly GCA_030704885.1. Taxonomy (NCBI): domain Eukaryota; kingdom Metazoa; phylum Arthropoda; class Insecta; order Coleoptera; family Coccinellidae; genus Cynegetis; species Cynegetis impunctata. The sequence continues at coordinate 215,398 of JARQZK010003643.1, forward strand.
ATGATTCTGGTCATAGAAATTACTAGGATTTGATTTTATTCAACACGCGTCGCGTTTTGTCGGGTTGTATCACGTTTCAATAATGTGTTTCCGCCTTAATAGTGACATCTACATAACAAAAAACAACCCCTGAATTGATATTTCAGGCATTGAACAAGATAAATTAATTAATATTTCTAAACTATCAAGAGTTTATTTCGATATAGGAGAGGAGATAAATATCCGCATAAACGAAGAATTGAAAAAACAACACAATTTTTTCTTCTTCTTTCTCTCTGTCCCCATTTATACCTCACGGTGTTGGCTCTTTTATCCATCTCTTGAAGGTGTTCCCTTCTCTTGCCATTCTCCGTATTTCTGTGGTGGTTTTTCCTCTTTTCCTTGCCATTTCCTCTATTGAGTCTTCCCACTGGATTCTCGGTCTGCCCCGTTTTCTTCATCCTTCGGGTCTCATATTTAACATTTTCTTGGGTATTCTTTCTTCCTCCATACGAACCAAATGGCCGTACCAGCTTCGCTGTTTTTGTTCTATTAGAGGTTTTACTTCTAGTTCGTCTCTTATTTATATATCTACCTATATTAATTTTTTTTTTCAATAATGGTAATTCCTTCAAACTCATCATAAAGCTTAACATATTTTCAAGATCCTTAAATTGCATTTCAGGGCCTTCGAAAAGAATGGTTCGTAATAGACGGTAGGGAAGAAGAACTTCGATCTCGAGTCCGTTTTTATTTACAGTAGCAGCCTTTATTGTCACAAACTTAATGTCTTATAGAACCAATGCAACGTTGGTCAACTTTAAGTTCGTTTTCGTGGCTGGCCCTCTTAAGTTTTGACAATATTGAACCGTTTTTTCTATAATTTCATTAATTCTTGCTTTATAGCCTATTAATAATTGAAGTAGTGTAGGCAGTTCATTGTACTCCGTTCAAAGTCGAATTGATGAAACATTTTCTGCAATCTTTGAAATCCTATAAAAGAGAATAATTTTTCCTAGAAATTATTGATTAGCAACTTAATTATTCCATTTGAATCACTTATATTTTGCTAGCTGAGATGGCTGTATCGTATTGTATCAAGATGTGTCACACAAATGGAAGTAGGCGTGTTCGAATCCCACTGAAATCTTGTGTGACTGTGAGTGTCTATGTAGTAATTACGGTCTTTATATATGCCTCTTAGATGATTCAGGTGAGGCTTCTTTAAGTATAATAAGCGGCGTCTCTTGGGAATGAAATAAATTATAGTGAAAAATTAAAAAACACGCTCTAACAGCAAACCGAACTAGAGTTGGTATTGGTATTGGTAGGTGTGGATGGTGACCGATGCGCTGCGACCTTATTAGATCTATTGTGCCCCATCTTCTTCTGCTTCTCGATGTGTTCTCGTTTTACAGCAGCCCCTCAAGCCTCAATACCTTCAGGAATTTGAGGATTTTAAGGGGGTCTATCCGTGGTATTTCTTCTACAGTCAGCTGGTATGATCCCAGTGTGTTCAGTCTTTCATGGTGCACAGCATAGCACTCCATCAGTATATGGTGGGGTGTTTCTGGACGTTCCTTGCAGAATCTGCAAGTGCTGTCCCCCGTAAACCTAGCTTCCTTAGGTGTTCTTTGAGTCTGCAATGCCCCGTAAGAAATCCTGTGATTGTCTTTAGACTAGTTTTGCTGAGGTTAATCAGTGTCTTCGATCTTGCTCGGTTGAACTTTCCGAGAAGATCTTTGGCCTGCCTCAGTCCTGGAAATCTTTGCCAGTATGTTGCTCTCATTGTTTCTTCAGCTTTTATGAGTTCTTCTTGGAAGTAAGATTTTCCAAGTCCGCAGAACCGAACTAGAAAGTAGAAAATAATTTATTTTATTGTAAAATATGTATGTGTGCATTTTACTATTTACCGTTAAAATATAATTCATTTCCTTATCTCGCAGTCACAAAGCAGAATCTAAAGTAATAGTTATCAGGAGACTCGATTTTTACCCCGAGGCGAAACTAAGGGGTTATAGTCTCACGACAAATAGTTAGTAGCTGGTCCGATTTGGAAAATTCCAACGGATATCGATAAAACACATATGATTTCATAAGAACAGTGTTTTCAAAAATTTTTCCCCACAAAGAATAAAAAAAATAGCGTTTTTTAGATTTTTTCGTCCATAGACATGTGCTATCTATAAACCTTAAACCTAAACCGATTTTTACAATAATGAAATAAAATGATAGAATTTAATGTGTAGTTTTTTAATTTATATAATACATTCAAAAAATATTGACGTGGCGCCACCTAGAAATAAAAAAATTAGTAGAAATTATGAATTTCACTAAAATTTTTGATTATATCTCAAATACTATACATTTCCCGATATAGTCACCATCTGCGATATACTTATCAGGCATTACGACATGCACATGCGCCGAGGGGTTTTATCATTCCTAGTGCTACGCAGTAGGGTGTCCGGATTATTAGTTTATGATATAGGTGACAATAGACCTGAAATCATTAAATTTTTTCAAATCCTGATGATTCCAGTTCTGGACAAAGTGATGAAATTATTGTATTATCATCGGTCCTTATTATGAGGAATAATCAGACGTCCTATGCCCGATTTCACCAACGAATTCCTAAAGTTAGGCAACACTTAAATCGGATTTAGGGAACGTACCCAAACTACGTGACCTATTTTTTAGAAGTTTTTAACCCCCCCCCCCTCGGTGACCATCCGTAGTATATTCCAAGACCCCCTCCCTCCCCTCTAGTTTTCACGTAGTAATTCATAAATATTTTTTTAATCATTTTCTTGTAGACAGAAAGTTAAAAAAAAATTTGGCTCATATTTGTCTTTATTAATACAAAGCTTGCGGTGTGACGATAAGAGTGCTTACAGAGTGGGCAAATTTCGATGTTTGTATGGGGTATCTCGGTAACTATAGGAGATACAAAAAAATGGAGAGTGCATTTTTGATCTCTTTTTTCGAGTCAAATTTAATGGCGAAAACCAAAATATGAAATCGTCTTTTATTTTGGAGTTATAGACAAAAGTTTGACTTTCAGACAAGTGAGCATATCATGGTTGTTTGTGAAATTACGAGACATTTTTAAGGCACTTTTTTTCTATATAATCTAGAGATTTACATCTAATTTTATAAGACATTACAACCATGAGAAAATAATGCAAATTACAATAAATGTTGTGAAGAACTGATGTTCTTTATGGTTCATACATAAATTACATACCTATCTTTATAATATTCTAAACTGCATTATGCATATATATATATATATATATATATATATATATATATATATATATATATATATATATATATATAATATCAATATTTGAAATGTAATTCACATTCAATAAAATTTTGTCTATGTTTATTTATATTGTTACTGGTTTTCTTATAGAATTGTCTTTTATATATCCTCAATCTCACTGAAAGATTATTCATCATCCAGTTATTACCAAAATTAGTATTAGACAATCCGATCCAACCAAACCACAGCCAACCATTATTCCCATTTGAAAAAATACATTTCTACCACTGTTTTATACAGAAAAAGTGCGTAAATTATGTAAAAAATATTATCTCGTAACTTCACAAACAACCATGATATGCACACTTGTCTTAAAGTGAAAAAATGAAATTTTTGTTTATAACTCGAAAACTAAAGAAGACAGCGAATTTTGGGTTCGCCAGTGAATTTGTCTCGACAAAAGAGATTGAGTATGCGCCCCCCATTTTTTTTACCTTCTATAGTTACTGAGATACTCCATACAAAAATCGAATATTGGCTACCCTGTACATACCTATAATTTACAGCTGAAAAAATATTATCAAGAAGAAAAAACATATGTACTAGGAACTTAATTAACTAAAACAAAAGTATTTTTTTCTTTTATTCACATTTATCTTTTATCTCAATCATGTTCACCGAACGCGTTTCCAGAGGACATTGACTACGTGACAAAAACCTAACCCCTACCCTCGCCCCTGTGACCAATCGTAGTATTTTGAAGAACCCCCTCCCCCCCCCTGAACGGGTCACGTAGTTTGGGTATGTTCCCTTAGGGGTTCCTAAGTGCAATTTGTGTTTCACCACGCGTTAAGTATTGCCTAAGGACGATAGGAAATAACTAACGTTAGGATAGCTTTTTAAGAAATGCTTAACCTCAAATTGTTTAGTTGTCAAATGCACAGCAAATTTGGAGTTATTTCCATAGAAATATAAAATTATATTTCTATGATTTTTCCCCTTTCTCTTACTATCCTTTGTCAAATTTACAGTCCAGTATTAAACAGTGGTCCCAATTATATGTACAAAACTTTCCAAATCAAGTTTTTAACGAGGTATTTCTTACCTAGGGATTTCTTAGTTGGTGAAATCCGATTTAGGTAAGTATCGGTTTTAGGTATTTCCTATCTTAGGAATCACTTAGTTAGGAACTTCCTAACATTTAGTTGGTGAAATCGGGCATTAAAGTCGGTAAAAATAACGTTGAAAGATTTCGTTACATACATACAGGTACAGCTAATAAAAGCGTGTTAAAAATGAATATATATATATATATATATATATATATATATATATATATATAAAATGAAGTGAACTAGGACATTTATTTAAAACTAATCAAACAAACCTCCTAGCGGAGCTGGTTATACGAGTTCACGAAACATCGAAATGCCTCCATATACCTTGGACGGTGTATGTTAGAAACATTAAGTTGTTTATCACAATCAATGGAAATGATAGACAGTCTGTTTCGCCCTTATTTGGGGCTCATCAGTATCATCTATCCATCGAAAGTGATAACCAACCAAATATTTCCACATTTCCACATTCATTTGCTACCTGTAAAAGGGATAAAATTTGGAGCGCTTGTTACTTGCGGCGTGTGAAGTTTGAATTACATCGAATGGATGTATCAACTTTACTCTTGCTTAGCGATTATAGTAACCACCTTCGGGTGTCAGGACTTGCGAGTTCCCGTTGCAGAAGTGTTTTCTTCTATCTGTGGGATGTGGTTCATTTGTTTCCGACTGGTGGCGCTGTGTCATATTTATATGCCATATAGTCACTGGAAGGAAAATATAACGTCGTTGGAAATATTTGGTTGGTTATCACTTTCGATGGATAGATGATACTGATGAGCCCCAAATAAGGGCGAAACAGACTGTCTATCATTTCCATTGATTGTGATAAACAACTTAATGTTTCTAACATACACCATCCTAAGGTATATGGAGGCATTTCGATGTTTCGTGAACTCGTATAACCAGCTCCGCTAGGAGGTTTGTTTGATTAGTTTCAAATAAATGTCCTAGTTCACTTCATTTTATTGCCACGAACGTGTGTCGTTAACACGAAGAATTCTGTTTCCTATATATATATATATATATATATATATATATATATATATATATATATATATATATATATATATATATATTTATTCTTTAAGCATGTATATGTTTATATGAGTATTGTGATATCATAGTAGTAATATCTACTTGCGATCAAATAAATTTTATGATACGTTGTTCAACCTGCCTTGAGTTCTCAAGAGATCCAAGTAAAGAGTTACGTCCGCTGTTGGTCATTAGAAAAAAATCGATAGCTATATCGAAGCCGCAACATTTATTAGAGCACGACCAATCGACGATATTAGCTCTATTCTTTCTCAATCTCGGCCCGATTATTCCGGGCGTTCCGCGGTAATTAGTATTCAAATGCCAACGCACGCAGTTGTTCGGCGTACATTCTTCAGGATCTTCACCTCCATTGTACTCTGACGAGCACGTCCCATTCTTTCTTTGTCCGTCATACTTTCTCGATGAATTGCCGTTTACTTCGATCGATGCTCGCCGGCGTGTTCAGTAATAACTTTGTTTTCCTTGTATTCCATTGAGTTATTATCGACCGAAAACAAAAACTACAAAAGAAACTACAAACAAATATCCCTGTCTTGATGGAAACGTCTGTTTATGCGCTGTCTGATGAGGAAATTGTTTCTCCAATTTGATTAGCGTTTGTTAATTATTTTGAGTTTTATGTGGCTGTTTGTGAGAAAGAAAAGCTTTCATGGGAAGATCGCGTATTATTTCTATAAGCAGATCCTCAGATTTTCAGTGGCGTAAACATTATTTCAAAGCGGTGTTCCTAGTTACTTAAAATCAAGATAATTGTTATTAATTTTATTGCATCTATTCATGAAATATAGTGTTCCCAAAACAATTGATTAATGATTGATAGCAATATTCCCAATCAATATTTAAAACAAATATAACATTTGAAGGACTATCAAAAGTTTCATTTGCATGAATCTCAGAATAATGAGTATGTACTTTAATGTTTTCTGAAGGCCGTTATAATCAAGACCATCATTGACGAACTAATAGAGCGATAAACGCAGTTATACATATAACAAGTCCGTATATTTAATCCTTTTCCAGACGAAACTGATTCCAAATTTTCGTTAGTATAAAATATTACACAACATGAAACAGATAATATTTAATATATATTTAACCCTCAACTATTGACACCTATTTCCTCACACAGACCCTGATACGGAGTCTGCCAAACTCCTTTTTTACTAGGCTTTCCCCAGTTTGTCAATACTTTTTTGAAATATCTATTGATTGAAAAGGACATTTTACTTCATTCATAAAGGGTAAGAAGAGTTGCAAAATCTTTATTCTTTAAAAAGTAAATACTAATAGAGACATTACCAAACTCAACATTTAAAAAAAAAAATTACAATGAATTGAATAGCAGGCTGTATTAAGTTGTTGAAATCAAAATATTTATCATTTCTTTTGAAATCGAGTTCTCCTATGTATGTGGAGTAAGCAAAATGTAAACTAAATGTTGACAAAAAAACTGAAAAAAAATGACAAGCACTGAAAATATGCAAAAAAATTGTTCAGTTAGATTGGCTGCAACACACTAGGCAAACATTTCGTTGGTTTTTTGCAAATTAAACTGGCATATGTGGTCTTTATTTTCAATTTCCGAGGACAGATGTGGCAATATTTTCTGGAGAAGAAGGGTTCCATCTCCAGTTTGAAGCTACGATACAGAGGGTAGGTACTTGAAGAATGTGCCGAATCAATTCTTTCAATACGTTTTCATCTGGTTCCACATCGCTATTATGAATTTCTATGTTTTCAAACCATTGAAGCAGAGTGGCCTCAAAATTTTTGTCCGTTGGTTCCACTCTTTTCGAAGTACTAGCCATATTAATTTATATGAGTTTTATAACACTAACCTCGACACGGAGTCGCACAGACTCCTCTTACGATATAGCTTGCCCGAGATCAAATGAAAATCAGTGAAATTCAAACACATGCATACTTGCCTAAGTTCAGGAGGTACTGAAAGAAACAGGCGTCTGCTTCTATTGTAGTGAAAGATATGACGTATAGTGCACTTCAAGGAGTCTGTGAGACTCCTGTCAGTAGTTAAGGGTTAATGTGCCATCTCAAAACAACGCAATATGGCTGTAACGAATATCGCATGATGATCCACAAAATCACGTGTTGGAAATTGATTTCTCGCTTGTTACTTTACTAATGACAGAGTGACGAACGTTTCAGTTCGATCGAAACTAGAATGATTGAACAAAATAAACTGCGCGCTATAATACTGCCCCATGTTCGAACGAAGAAGATTAACTGAATCTATAATAAAAATGGGGATCCATTTCTATACCGGGTGTCCACGGAAGGTGGCTCGCCCCTATAACTTTTTTGTTTTCGGAGATAATCTGTGTAATGCATAAAACTGCATTTTTTGACAAGTAACTCAACTTCATGCAACTTCCGGTTTCACCGGAAGTGACATAAACTTTCGATTTTTAAATAGGACACCTGTTATATTTTCAGTTTTTTTGTCTCCATATGACATTTGGGATACAGCCATGTATCATTCGTTACTTTTTGTAACCGTTGTTTTATTTTTTTTCGAAATGAATTTTTATTCTAGAGGGTTATAGATATGTTAAAATAAATCATTTCGGTCCTAAAATGGCCCTGTTTACCGTCCTGGGATGTAGATTTGTGGACGTGGCTTCGGGCTTATTTTGTTTCAGTTGTGTTGGTCACATGCTAATCGATGATTTCAAATGTTATTTTAATCTCAATAAGATTCTTCATCTAACGAAAGTTCTAAGGTTATGGGATTTCAGGTTTTTATCAAAAGTTTTCTTTCAACCTAATACCTAGAGTGCGGTATCAAATTAATCGTTATAAAATTATCTTTTTTTTACCCCGACGAGCCACCATGTTGCCATTTGAAAAAAAAAAGTAATAAAAGTTTTTAAATTAAACTTCACATAGCTGGAATATTTTGATCTAAAACAGTGAAGTTGTATTTTAACATACATTTTAGGACCGAAATTAGTTATTTGAAGTTTGAACGCATCCATAGCCCTCTAGAATGAAAATTTATTTCGAAAAAAAAAATAAAAAAACGGTTACAAAAAGTAACAAATGATACATGGTTGTATTCTAAATGTCATATGGAGACAAAAAAGCTGAAAATATACCCGGTGTCCCATTTGAAAATCGAAAGTTGATGTCACTTCCGGTGAAACCGGAAGTTGCATGAAGTTGAATGCAGTTTTATGCATCAAACAGATTCTCTAAATTTCATATCATTATCTCTGAAAACAAAGAAGTTATAGGGGCGAGCCACCTTCCGTGGATACCCGGTATAGTAGGTATATCAACAAGTCCTATCGCTTATTTTAACCATTGAATCCACTTAGAGCAATCTCCGCCGTATGAGGGGTGCTATGGCCACCCTCTGAGATTCCATTATGATTATCACCAAAAATAAGCGTAGAGTATAGGGTAACTTGATGATTCTTTCTGAAATAAACTGTGAATCTAGTAATCGACGGAGTTTTATGGCGACAAACCTGTCCCGATATCAGAGCGGATGGGTTATTAAGATGCAACAGGAAAATATCATTTGGAGGATGAGTTCGAGAGTCGATGTAATGTCATTCATTTTTGAAGACCTAACTTCATTATGTGTAATACTCAGGGCAGCCATGACCTAAAAACAACTCGCGAGTACCAGAGCTTCGTCACTAACGCCGTATTCTTCGCGCGAAGTGCATCGATTGAAACGCGATTTCCAAGCTTTAATAGGAAACCGGAATGAAAATTAAAAAACCTTTAATTTGTTGAAGAAAAATGAAGAGTCCACGGCAAGAACGATGAAAGTCACTTTAATTTCATTTTGCAAAAAACGAATTTTAATGTTCAAAACTATATTCGGAAATCATACAACTTAAGTTTTAAAACAATTATTTTTTTAACGGATAATCATTAATCGGTGAAAAAAATAAAAGAATTCTAAAATCGCTATGATTTTTTTCATCTTTTAATTTTCTATTATTTTATTGATATTACAGGAAAAAAATCATAAAAACGATGTATGTTTATTGAAAAAATAGCAAAAACGATGGAAGTTCACAATGAAGTTTCATAACTTTTATAAGGCTATAATAATATTTAAAGTTAAGTATTACTAAAACAGGGAGAATATAAAAAAATAATATTGACTAACGTATGTTATAAAAAAACGAAATTCTCTTTTCTCTCCCTTATTTTATTTTTTAGCGCATTCTTTGCAGCCTATTTCTTCTTCACAGTACGAACTTTCACCTCTTTTGTATTCTTCTTCCTCACGTTCTTTTCGACTACTTTTTTGCTTTTCACTTGTTTCTTAGAAGAAGGGTTATCCGTTTCCATAGATATTGATCCTTTACTTGTTGAGCCGTAAGTAAGATTATCGAAAGGATGCTTTGCAGCATCGTCACAAAACTGCTTGAGGTGTTGAAGGTCTTTCCACTTTTCCCGACTTATTGGCGATGGATCTGTAAAAATAAAAAACGAATAGGGTAAAGCTAGTAGGTAAAATTAATAAGAAATTATTACCTGTGTAAGTTCTATCAGGCAAAAATTTTTTATGGGTTCCTGCTATTCCATCATTTGGGACAAAAGCGGACGTACGAATCACAGAAGTTTCGAAGGCTCCATTGTAGTATATAATACTGAATAAATAATTGGTTTGCCAAATTCGACTTCCCAAAATGCAGGCGGCCGAAGGCCGCATTTTGGCAAACTTATGAAGCCGAGATAAGGAGATCGGCCCCGAATCGCGAGGCTCGAAGGGCCCCGTCGATCGCCCACGTCCTTTCCGTAGTGCTTAGGCTACGTCTCGCCTCGATCCGAGACGCCGATCTTCGATATCGAACGTTTAATGTTTGACGTTTCTCCGAAATTCGCGAAAACGGCTGCATTCCCGACGCTTAAGAACTATTTTCGCGTCACATGGACTCGAATTCACGTGACCGCCTTTGGAGCCGATAGTTGGACGGGTTGAATTCTATCGAGAAGTTTCGGCACGGCGAGTCCCAATGAGGTCGTAGCATCTAGCCGATACCGCACGAAATCGAAATTGACAGCGAGCAGATGGCGCGCCCGTTCGACAGAGGCAGGGACGGGCTCAGCACTCGACGCGTCGCGTACCGTTCGAAAGAGGCATGGACGGGCTTAGCACTCATCGTGATTCGGGAAACTATATTTTCATCGATCTATATTTTTCACGGATCTATTTAATAGGCGGGGGAGCCTCTCACTAGTTTTCTCTAAACAAAATATATTGAGGATGAACGGCTTCACACACTATTTCGCGAATAGGCGTGACAGCAAATGGGCATTTTGTTTTAAAGCTTGGCAAAAGAAACTGATTTCATTGGCGAATTAGGGACTGATCTACTTCTATGACTTTAAATGGGCTAGGTTTTGTTCGGCTCTTCTAAATTCATCTAACCAATCTTCAACAGTTTCAGCTTCGTTCTTCTTAGATCCTACGCTTGAATTCTGCACAATAATTTCATCACTGTTTTCACAATTTACAGCAGTTTCTAATATTTGTTAAATTATAAAATTTAAAAATAACGTACTGAGATTAAGTAAACAAAAGATGCAACGTACTCGAGCCGCACATGCGTATGTTCTGATTCACGACTGATCCACCTCGGGCACCGAGTAGCAACACCTTCAGCGTTTTTGATATGTTTCACATCGACTTTCAGGTCACTCGATTCTACTTTTTAGACGCATTTGTTTAGTGCTATTATCTGAAAATATCATAAAAATTGACTTTCAGCGTTCTTGCCGTGTACTCTTCAAATGTAAATATCCTCCAAGTTAAGTCGCTGTCGGTTTTCACGTTAACTGTAATATATCAAAGCATTTGCATCCTACGAGCAGAAGTAACCTATCTCATACCTATACCATCCACTATAAAAATTGAAACAAATTGCTTTATCTTCGAACCTCCTCATTTTGGGAAATAAATAAGTGAAAAAAATACCCCCAACAGAATGCTCCGTCGAGTCTTCACCTCTTCCAACGTATACCAAAGTAGCGCCATAGGTGCAGAATATACCAACCACAAACTTACTCCCATGCCTATAGCCTATACAAGGAAATCTATATTTGCTAATCGTTCGCTTCTGAAATTCAGCTTATTATAACTGTACTTTAATCATGAAAAATGAAAAGGATAACTAGGATTTTTCGACAAAAAAATATGAAAAAAAACACCTATAGTAAATTTTTTTATAGTTTTCTATAATATATCAAAATATTAGGCACCCTACATGTACATGTACTTCGTCCATACTGAGTTTACCTCTAAAAATGAGAAACTAACGCACTTTACATTACTTCTTCAGTAATTTAATAACAAAACAAAAATCGTTTCAAATGCATTATAGACCGGGAGATGGTGACACAAAATATTAGGTCATTTGTACCAGTATTGCGGTTCTTCAAGGGTCTAATTACGTAAAGGCAAAAAGGAAAATGATGGTCATAGCGCTGGCACCGGCGGCCCAATCGCGTGGGTGTTAATCGAACGCGTCGGATAAATAACGAGTGTCGAACGATTTGTTCCACAAAAATGCTTGTATTTTCAGATAGTCGAAAAAAAGAAGTAGGCGGTAGCGTAATGCCATACTTCTCGGGTGTGACTTACAGCCCGCCATACCGACGAGAATACATTAATTAAAATAAAATAATTCAACCGTTTGTACCAGGCTAATTTTTGCATAGCTAATCATCGTCGAGTAGCCATTCACGAAAATCACCTTGCCATACTTTTCCGACAGTTCCCAATAGCCGCCATACCACTGCAAAGGAGTAATTTTTTTTTTCGACAAACGATTTGTACCACTCTGAAACTTTTTTGAACAGTTCTCTGTATGATCATAAATAGAAGTCTGATAATGCCATACCCGTGGGAGGTGGCGAATGTGAACAATATTTTTTCAAAATTCTAAGATTTTATTCGTAATTCGAACGATTTGTACCATTATGGCGCCACTTTTTCCCTCTATTAGAAGTATGGCAAATATAATAATGGTCACATTGTATCGTATAATTTCCAAAAATCCAAATGCCATACTGGTACAAATCGTCAAAAACATTTTTTGTTCACCTTTTAGTTCAAGTCCGACAGTCGTCCGCCCCATGGTTACAATCTGTAATAATTTGTTTTAGGTACAATTGCATCCAAACGAAGAGAATACAATGATGCCATGATGTAAAAAATGATTTTACAGTCGTATTTTTAAAACGTGTCAAATAAATAAGTATTTCAAGTATGGCAGCACTTTTTCCCCCTACTAGAAGTATGGGTAAAATAATAACGGTCACATTTTGTCGAATACTTTCCAAAAACTCAAATGCAATACTGGTAAAAATCGTTTGGCAAAAAAAATTACTCCTTTGCAGTGGTATGGCGGCCATTGGGAACTGTCGGAAAAGTATGGCAAGGTGATTTTCGTGAATGGCTACTCGACGATGATTAGCTATGCAAAAATTAGCCTGGTACAAATGGTTGAATTGTTTTATTTAAATTAATGTATTCGCGTCGGTATGGCGGGCTGTAAGTCACACCCGAGAAGTATGGCATTACGCTACCGCCTACTTCTTTTTTTTCGACTATCTGAAAATACAAGCATTTTTGTGGAACAAATCGTTCGACACTCGTTATTTATCCGACGCGTTCGATTAACGCCCACGCGATTGGGCCGCCGGTGCCAGCGCTATGACCATCATTTTCCTTTTTGCCTTTACGTAATTAGACCCCTGAAGAACCGCCATACTGGTACAAATGACCTAATATTTTGTGTCACCATCTCCCGGTCTATTATATCAATGTGTCAAAAATATCGTCCTTATCGTTTTGAATATATTTACTTGGCTCCATACTTTAGCCAATCCCTGTATACTAAGCTCCTTCCTCATCTGACAGACCATTCAATGTAATATACATAATTTTTCCGTTAATTTGTCGTTATGGGCATAAGATGTTTGTTAGTTTCAAGGTCAAATATGAAAAGGATTGTATATTTAAAATCCTATTTAATTTATTTAATATAGTTCCAGTGAACTAATTATTGAGTACGTTCCTTTAAGAATTTGCATAATTATTGAATTAATTTTGGATGTGAATGCAATGAAACAGTATCATATATTGAAGTGTGAAATAGGCGTGACGACAGTATCAAAAAATTGTCGATTTAATGGTTTGAGGGGAAAAGTCATATTAAAAAAATGTTAAACAATGCTTTAGTTTCATTTAAAAAATTCAGATCATTAAGATTTTTAATAAAATAAAATATTAAAATACAGCAATCGGCCATTCTGACTGAAACACCAATCACAGCGCATGACGTCACGCTTAGGTAAACTCCACTGTCAATACTCTCATTCACTATGTTTTGTTGTTGTGAATACTACTGATTACGCATTTGGATTGATTTTTTATTATTTTACGTGTGGTTTATCGACTCCACTCTACTATAATAACGGAACCAAGCTTTGTTAAGGCAAATAGCTCAAATTTGCCCAGGATTGATGTATTAATGTTGGGCGATTTCCTCCCAACAAATGAAGAATTTTGCCCTTCTGAGTTTAGAAACGTGAGAACTTCCTTGTAGTAAATTGTATTTATCTTTACCCTAGATACATTCAATTTAGATATAATCAAACCCGTTTTGAACTCATGCGAGTTTATTTTACTTTCATAGGTTATTTTTATAATAAACTTGTCATTGTTTATTTTTGGGGTGAGCTCCCTAACATGTAAGCATGTAAGTTGCTATTTTAGAGTTAAAAACATGTTAAGACCCAATAAAACAACTACATTTATGTAACTAATAAGCACCTATTAGTACTAGTAGTATTTTTCCTCATAGAGAACACCTAAAATCTGATAAATCACCAAGTCAATTTGTATGTATTTGATCTAATTAATGTCAATTATTTTAGGTCTTCAAGACCATCATATGGGAACGATGCAATCCGTTGTTTGCAACTGAAATGGGAAGGAAACATTTGTACAGTAAAGTGCAAGATTTGCCCAGAGCAAATATATATATATATATATATATATATATATATATATATATATATATATATATATATATATATATATATATATGTATATATATATATATATATATATATGTTATATATATATAATATATATATATATATATATATATATATAATGATATGTATATATTATATATATATTATATATGTATTATATATATATATATATATATATATATATATATATATATATATATATATCGGTTTCGTGCGAGCTTTAATCACTTATTTTGTTGTACTTTCTTGTTTGAAACATGTCCAAATACTTTGTTGAGTGTTCTTATTGATGTGTTTTCACACTGCGGTACTGCACACCACTCATAATTTTTGGAATTCATTTTTATCACATGAATTAATGTGATATTTTGTTTACTTTCTTCGTTACGCATAGACACAATGATATGTTTACCTAAGCGTGACGTCAGACCGACGCCATGACACATGCGAGCTGTTTTCGCGCGCTATTAAAATAATATTACATAAATGGCTTTAAACTCCGTTAAACTCAAGTTTATTACCGAAATGAAGGTTTTTTCGTGAATAGTAAACGTGTATCCACATAAAGGAAGAGTATTTCAAAATCTTTCGTCACGCCTATTGTATTCTTACTGTGATGTTTATACATAATCATTTGGTTTTTTGGTCCATGAGAAACAAACGTGAATATATTCAGTTATTGCTTGGTAAAACTCAAATTTAACAGGAAAAAGAAATGAATAGCTCTTAATATTTATACTTAGTTTTCTGTTATCACATTGGCAAATAATTGTCGTTTACTATGGCATCTCTCCTTAGATGGACATAATTTCACGATGATTAATTAAAATTTATTGGTCAAGTCTTGAAATATCTGTTTCAAACAATAATATTCCAAATTATAATCGAGAATGTAATATATGTTCTATATGGGTCTTCCTATTTTATTTTAAAGGTAATTAGAAGAAGTTTTATGAGAGGTTATGCTCAATTGAACAAAAACTAAATTTGAATTTACTACGTCTATTATCACGAAAATACTTTTAAAAAATATAACACTGCAGTGTTATATTTTTAAAAGTATTTTTGTGATAATAGACGTAGTAAATTCAAATTTAGTTTTTGTTCATCATGTTAAATTATCACGTAGTAACGACGGATTCCATCAACTATTTATGCTCAATTATTATATTTTTTCGGATAATTCCAGTTAACGAACACAAATACGTATATCGATTGTGCAGAAACCCTCTTTTTGTATTGATTCTGATAGAGGAATTGAATGTTTTATTAAAAACTCAGAATACATTCAAACGAAAAATATTCTTGAGCTTGCTTATTCCCGTGATATATAGACCCTGTGGGTAAATGTTTACTTTTGGTTGAACATTTTGAGTTGGATGTACCACATTTATTACCACCCATGGTGGTACTTACTTTACTTGCGTCCACCATAACATAAATCGATTAGTAAAAATACTCTCTATCCAGATTCCCAGACAGTTTATGTATATGTAAAAGATACTTGTTGATCGGTGTCGAAAATACTCAACAACATAGTTATTTGATAATTTAGAATCGTATAATAACCTTCCAAGGGAGCTGGATATTTGAGTGTCCATATCTAGGAATAAATAAAAATGACAAATCACCCTGTACAAGACAACGATGATATTATTCGAGAGTTACTGAAGTGAAACTTCTTTAGCACCATTGTGATTTGTAAAAGCGACACCAAAAAGAGACAAACATATTTATAAATAGGATTTAGCGTACGAGAGAATGAGATAGAGTACAAGTGTACTGTTTCCTATAATCTTCATCTTCTATTTGTTCGAGCTTTCGTAGTCGCCCCACTATAATGTGTATTACCGAACCGAGAGAAATGGCGTCGTATATGCCTATGTGTACGTCCAAGATGCACGCTGGTAGTCTTTGGTAGATGCAGATTTTTAGCACCAACTGTCTGACCCCGATCGGCAGGTAGGTGAGCCGATAATGAAAGCTGATTGCCGACAAAGCTATCACCAAAACAGATCAATGTAACATGGAACTTATAAGAGCACAAGGTTGCAGCTCTATTGCTACTTAGTGAAAATGTTACAATTAAATTAAAACCGAGAAGTGAAAACCATCCAATTAACAAATTACGATCAAATTACGCGCAGTACAAGCACTTTTTTGCAATTACTTGCCGACGAAAACCGATTTTTCGAATATTTGAATGATCTTATATTTGCTTATTCCATATTTCTAGGAGGATTGAGTTGTACTTTAGATATCCAATCCTGGATATCAATTTTGAAAATAAAAAACAAATAGAAAACTGAGAGCAAAATTAACAGAACCGGCGGCAGGTTGTCTGAAACCAGAATGAATAAATCATTCCGGTAAACGTCTGAGTCAGACTACCAGTATGCAGGCAATCTGATGGACAGGTCCATTTAAAAACATAGGAATATGTTTCTTGGGCGTACCCTAACTCTTGCTTCGGCCCAAGCCAAGTAGGCTACTTTTATGAAGCTTCACTTCTGCCGTGTGTCAATTACACACACACTTTTTGTTAATTGAAGTTTTCAAATGTATAGTTGTCAGTATGAGTGAGAGAAGAATAAAAGCTTTGACGAATCACTATTCCTCGGGTAAGCAGCACTGCTGATGATGATGATTTGGTAATAATGCTTCCATGAAGGTGTGAAGAAATGCAGACTTCTCGATTCGATAGCCAGCGTTCTTGGAAGATTATTCGGCGAATTTGAATTATCATCCTTGTATCATCAATTCATGATAAATGATCTCGAATTGTTCATGTTCAATGATGAAACATTGCTCACTTTTAAATGAAACAATTCGTCGACGATTCAGCTTTCCATATTAGTTAGTTCAAATAAGATTTATTTATCAACGGCGATCTTTTCCAAATTGAGTGGTGATTTTTTCAGTGAAATTAATCCCTGTTAGTTTAGCTTCGACCAGTGTAGTTGCCTCAGTTGAATGCAGCAGCATTTAAAAAAAAAAATTTATCATAGGTGTTAAATTTTACTGAGATGAACGACTTTGATAGAAGGTCTATATTACACCATTATTTTTGGCGTTCTCATTCGGAATTCGTCAACTGTACAGCGTTTCTCAACCTTATTCAGAATTCGCGGCCCAATTTTCCATAATAATTTGTATCGCGCCCACCGTATACTATAAAATGTACCAGGCTAGTTAGTTGAGTACTTAGCGTACGCTGGCTAGTATTTGGGAGGTCTCGGGTTCAAACCCCGGGGCCGACTGGTCTGCCATGAGTTTTTTTCAGAGGTTTCCTCATGGTAATGTAAGTCACTGCTTGCAAACTTATAAGGCTAATGCTGGGCCAGTATTAATCTTCTGAACCCTACCTACACTTCCTATGTTCCATAAATATCCCGTCTCACCTATCCTTAATGCACTTGTACATACAAGTATATCCTCTGATCTGGCTGAAGCAGTTAATCCCAAATTCAAGCTGCCCGCCTCCCTGACACATACTACTTCAGGGAGGAATGAAACACGTGTGTTTCCTTTTTTTCCTTTAAAATGTAAACAAGAAGAATGAGTTTTTTGGATCTGAACCTAGGGTAGGGGTGAAAAAGGAAAAGGAAAGGAAACACACGTGTTTCATTCCTCCCTGAAGTATGTGTCAGGGAGGCGGCCAGCTAGAGTTTGGGATTAACTCCTTCAGCCAGATCAGAGGATACACTTCTATGTACAAGTGCATTAAGGATAGGTGAGACGGGATATTTATGGAACATAGAAAGTGTAGGTAGGGTTCAGAGGATTAATACTGGCCCAGCATTCGCCTTATAAGTTTGCAAGCAATGACTTACATTACCATGAGGAAACCTCTGAAAAAAACTCATGGCTGACCAGTCGGCCCCGGGGTTTGAACCCGAGACCTCCCAAATACTAGCCAGCGTACCTAACATACTCGACTAAATAGCTTGGGGTACGACGTATGCGTGTGGGTATTTTCCTTTCAGTAAGTTAATCAAATTTTTTTTAATAGTATCTCTTCTAGAGTGAATATAAAAAAAAATATTTTGTTTAGTATGTGTGTGTAGGTACCTTCCTTTTAGTCATTTAATCAATTTTTTAAAATAATATTTTCTCTTGGACATGCTCGCGCCTTCCCTTCAGTGTGATCACGCCCCCCCTAGGGGACGCGGTCCAGAGGTCGATTATGTCCGATGACTAGATACCCTCTTTTCTTTATATTTATAAATATATATATATATATATATATATATATATATATATATATATATATATATATATATATATATATATATATATATATATATATATATATATATATATATATATAAATATATATATATATAGGTATATATATATATATATATATATATATATATATATATATATACAGAATAAAAAAATTAATTTTTTTATTGTCATTTTCATACCACTTTCAATATTTTTATGAAATTTGGTGTACTGCTTTTATGCATTGAAGAATATTTTTTGGTCTGAAGATATGTTTTTACTTTCCTCCAGTGGCGTCGGACAAAATATATTTTTTTTAAATGGCACGCCACTGCTTTTTCTATAAACAATAACTTTTTTGAAAACCCTATTTAATTTAGAGCAAATTTAATCTCTGAATTTTCTTCCGAAGTACGCATGGCAGTAACATTTCTCTGTATGATCATATGGCTATAATTGAATGTTTATTAATGTACGAACAATAATAAATAGTAAAGTGAAATAATTAAAACAAATCTAGTACTTAATGAGTTAAATTAAATGTTCAAAGTGTCCTCCCCTTGCTACAGTACAACCTTCAATACGACGGAAAATTTTTTTTTCCTTAAACCTTTAACACCCTGCATTTCGGAAAGGAATCGTTTTCGGACGATAGTTTATAAGGCAAACTATCATTATTTTTTCATGTAGTTGCACCTCCTTGAATATTTGACCTTACTTTTGAAACACCCTATATATATATATATATATATATATATATATATATAAATATGGAGATTTTTCAAATCTTTTACGCGGTTCATTCCGTGAACCAAGTTTTTCAAACACTTCCGACCGCGGAAATCTTTCTGAACATATATAAATATATATATATATATATATATATATATATATATATATATATATATATATATATATATATATATATATATATATATATATATATATATATATATATGATATATATATATATATATATGATATATATATATATATATATATATATATATATATATATATATATATATATATATATATATATATATATATATATATATATATTATATATATCTAGAGTTTCCGACGTAACAACCGTCAGGTACGGAAACCGCTGACAATGTCAAGTTGAAAAGGTGAGATATTTGAGAATGATAAAGTGCGTGTACATTGTTGGAATTTAATAATTACGACACGGAATGATTCACTTGATTGTTACCATGTTTATATCAACTGATAAGAATTGTAGAACAATGCGTCGTTTGATTAAATCCTACACGTGGAGGGAATTTTGATCTTTTTTACTCACGTAATCCACACGAAAAATTAGCAAATATTTCAATACTTGATGAACAAATGTATTCAGAGTTAAGATGAGTAAGATCTTTTCAGACTTTCTTTATTTACTACGTGAATACTCCGAGAAATTACGTCACAAAGGATCTTATTTGTTATAATGATTTTTCTGCTTTTTTGGTTAAATTTCATTTAGTTGAATGCTACTTTCTATTGAGTTGTGGTTGCCTATTATAAATTTCAGCTGATTACTCACACAATAAATGGTTTCGCACTTCAAATAAGTTAATATAACAAGAAACATAATAATTGTTTCAATGAAAGCATTTTTTTGATTCAAAAACGGCGTAATAGTTTCCGTGTGGTAAAATTTTTTTAAATTTATATATTTTTTTAAAAATTAATTATTTACGTAAATAGGATTCCTTTTGTATTAGTAATCCAGTTTTTGCTTGTTTTATATTTTCTGAATTTCTCTTCTAACAGAATTCGTTATAGCCTTTGTTTATTCAATTATCCAACTATCAGTTATTTTGTCACTTGGATACTTTCTGGCCAACAACGCAACAACTACGTGTTACATAGTTCTGTCGAACTTGAGCTCCCTCTCCCGGGATTGCGTCCGGAATTTGCACTGAGTAAGTATATCCGGGCCTAGATAACTAATAGAGATTTCTTTGAGGACATAGGATTTGGCTTATACCCACGTTTCTTTGTTTTCATTTCTTGAGGTGGGTAATGGAGATAACGCTGCAGTCTTCATAGGCCACAGTAGAATCGTCTTAGAATAGAAGTGTAAAACAAGAGGTCATTTGTCAGTTCACTGGATCTCGAATGTACAGTACTGGGGAGATTAAATAAGAGCGAAACCGCTGTCTATTAAAATTGGATTGGAGTGGATTGTCATGCTTCTATTATTTATCAGAAGTTATTGGTATTGGGACACATTTAGCAAGCTCTCTTCTTAAGTTATGTTAAGTTTTTCTACAAATGATTCTCTTCAATCAAATTTTTTTTGGCATCTATGGTGTATAGTGAATGTTTTGACTGTATTCAATTGAGGGGGGAAATATATTATGATATTTCAATCGGTTGTTAAAATATAGGAATATTAACTCTTAATTAAATACATACATATTTAACAAGTAAGTTGAAAAACTGATGATTTCATCCTGTAAATATAGGATCTCATAAAAAAAATTCTTCGTCCGTGTTATCTATAAATACAGTATTATGCAGTACTCTCCGCGAAATAATACTAAGTAGGTATATGTTTATAATAAATATGGATGAAAATATTGAAAAGTTTCCGTGGAAGTAGGTAAATTCAATGCTTTTTTCATCATTAATATTTATTGTTTTTCAGTCGTATTTTCCCATAAAATACAGACTATTGCAGTGCATCGAAGGAAAGCAGTCAGGTGCGGAAATAGTTTTTTTATCCGGTTTAGACCTCCTAGAATACGATTTTCGAAAAAATTTTCATGTCTGAAGCCGTTATTAGATTAAAACAAATTATCGAACACGGAATTTGAAGATTTGATATTTCTGTTTCTAGGGCATAAATTCAAAAAAGGTACTGTAACAATAAAGTAATGAAGAGTGGGTATATAATTCTTGAATTGAAAATGCACATATTAAATGTTGAGATGTTGCATATTCATTGAATATTTTCTTAATGTATTGAAGTAAAACAATTAGCTTCAATTCCACAAGAATTGTAGTATTAATTCAAAATATATATGTATATATGTTTTCAAGTGTTAGCTTATTTTTGAGAATATCTCAACCGTTGATAATGGGTTAGCAACATATTTGTCGAGTATACAATATAATTTCAATCGCATTCATGCCAAGTATTTTTTTCAATAAATATTCAAGTTTTAGCAAGTTATTCCTTCAAGTGATCAGCTAACAGTGGTTAACCTTATATATATATATATATATATATATATATATATATATATATATATATATATACATATATATATATATATATATATATATATATATATAAATATATATATATATATATATATATATATATATATACTTACACATTTTTTCTCGGTACATAGTGCAGCAACTGCAAAAGAATGAATTTTCTGAAATCGAGCTAGTTCGAAGACCATTGCAAACAATGACAGCCACCCACACCTTATGCGTATGGTATCGCATAACCATTTAAGTTTTCTATTTCACAGCCTTCATTATCGAACATTACCGTTTGAGTTAAAAATCGAATTTTTTAATAATTTATCAGTTCTGCGATAGGTAAAATGTGTGTTGTGTATTTTAAACGTGCATCTGGAAATGTTGCATCGTATCGAGTTTGTAAAAGTGTGTAAGCATCAGTGCGTAGAGTGCGATACTGCAAGAAAACAGTGTGATGTATAACGGAAAATCTGTGCCTGCGCCCCCGAAAATAGCAGTGGCTAGACATCCGTCAGTGGGGGCGAATCATGGTAACGGATCCAAAGGATTTCTCAGTGGAAACAAGAAGTGGCAAGGGAGACCGGCTTCTTGGGCAGCGCCTCTTACAGAAAACAATAATGACCTTTTTGTACTTAATGGAGGTTCGAACAGATGTAAAAATTTTACTTCCGTAAGTATATCATCCCATATGGAAGGAAAAACTTGAATGAACTTATTTAAAGATAAAACCCATTCCTATATATCAGAACAATTGCCACTTTGACGGCATTTTGAATTGCATAGATTTTTTTCTTCGCGGCAACTGCATCTGTTGGACTTACGGCCACCTTTACAGCCATATCGACTGTAATCTTGGCCCCCGTACTTGGACAAAATTTATTTATTTGTCGTATGGCTCAACATATGGATTCAGGTTATGATATTTACAAAAAACAATAATTCAATATATATTATATACGATATTCTAACACTCTGGTTTTGAAATTTCTGACTCCGGTATATCTTCAATAGGAAAGAACCAATCGTTGCATACTGTAAATTGGTTTCTTAAATATAATTGATTTAGCGTACCAACCACGTTAGTTTTCAATTCAAATCTAAATTGTAAACAACTGCACTCTGTAGCAAACAGCCGCTGAGTCGCGGGCTCTGATTGGTTAGCGCGTGTCACATGCTTGTTCCTGCTCCCCGTGCTCCGCCAAACGTAACTAAGTTATCAAATTGCGCGCTAATGAATTAGCAATATTCATAATGACCACTGACCAGACACTGATAAATAATGAAGATTAAATAGTTATTAATTACATGGCACAATTTCACTTGTCATTATTCAAATTCCAATTCCAACAGCATTGTAAATAATGCCCTCATTAATCACTTTTTGCTTGAATTTTTAACGAATATGCATAAAATACTAGTTATTATATACTTAATAATGTTTAGTATTGAATTCTTATCCTAGCTATGTAGGTACATTCATTTTGCAGTATTCTTTCTAATGTATGTAATCGTAATCTATAATCATTCTTAATAATTCCATCAACCTAATATAATATAGTTATAGGATTGGTTTTTTTTTGGAAATTCAAAAGTTAATATTTTTTGAAGATTTTTCTCCTGGGACAACAATTCCAATTAGGATTTATAATGTGCTATTTACACCATCAAAGCATAATAGTGACTAATAAACTTCACTTTTATTTTGAGGAAATTAGGATATTACAAATACGTTTTCTACATTTATGTTAGTAGGTAGCTCCTCATTCTGCAGTATGTTTTATTAGGTTTATCTCTTCACAAATTTCTGATGCGTAATTTTATTTTTCAACTTTTCCTCATCCCAGGTATGTTCATCAAAATTTCATGAATTTAAAAAAGGAATTTAGTTTTGGCATATTAATTTTAGAATTCTTTCAATCAATTCAATATTTTGCCAACACTAAGTTTATATTTGCCTATTTAGTACCTTCTAGAAATTGAATGAACGTTTCTATTAGTCTTATTTTTTTACAATTCTGTTCACTCATATCAAAAAGTATGTACTTATATAACCATGCGAGCGCTCTCCCAGGTAAAATGAAGGAATATTGAGTTGGGATTCCTCGAGGGGTTTTTTATATACACAATGATTCCTATGTATTCTACAAATCAAAATATTGGTTATTTCACAATGTTGGTGATTTAACCGAAGTTTCAACATTGTTAGATGATTTCCAATTTATGTTGTGCCTGGTTTTAAATATATCAGAAAATGGTGAATCATGTAGGTATCATATGTTCTGTACATTTTTTAATACAGCATTTGGTATCTGATGTTTATATTTGTTGGAATCACTAAACACATAGGCTGAAAAACAAATTATGAATGCGATGAACTTTCGTATAGATATGACATGAATATACAAATGCATATCGCAATTGAGTTTGTGCTAGCTTCCCTGTGGTAATTTAAGTATGTAATGAAAAGAAATTTTGCATTCAGAACTTTTTTACTTTCACTTTTGACCTCCCATTCGAAAATTTTGAATATACTATTGCGCGACAAGGTACTATGTAACATGAATATAATACAAAAGTAGTATCATTTATATTTATAAGTTGTTCTTTAAAATTAGTATGTTTTTGATTTATTTAATACTTACTAGTAACAAATGCTATCGTATTAAAGTTACTCGAGACAAAATTGTGATACGTCTCCATCAAGCAAAATTCACTTATTAATGTAAAAATATAGTTATATTAAAACAATGGTTAAAAATAACAATTTCCACATTTATTATAAGAAATAACGCATGACGCACATTTCGGTGGAACTTCACCTTCTTCAGATGCTAATGGCAAACTAACTATGATTCTCTGTTATATCGAAAACAAGAAATGACAAATTATGTAGAAGGGGTAAATACAAAGATGGTTACAAATAATTATTGGAAAAGGAAAAACCAATTCTGAACTGCTAGTCAGGTAGTTCGGTAATTTTGAAAAGATTAAGAAGGGGACTTGAAGTACCTGACTAGCAGTTCAGAATTGGTTTTTCCTTTTCTAATAATTATTTGTAACCATCTTTGTATTTACCCCTTCTACATAATTTGTCATTTCTTGTTTTCGATATAACAGAGAATCATAGTTAGTTTGCCATTAGCATCTGAAGAAGGTGAAGTTCCACCGAAACGTGCGTCATGCGTTATTTCTTATAATAAATGTGTAAATTGTTATTTTTAACCATTGTTTTAATATGTTTATTAATTTACACCAAGTATCGGCCCAATCAATCCAAAATCCTAAAAATATAGTTACTACATATGGTGCAAGTTACTTGGGAGAATCGAAAAATATTGTACAAATGCAGGTTAAAAACCTTTTTTTGAAAATTGATAAGATATCGCCTCCTTAATAATACTTTTGTAGGTATATCACGAATGTCTATGAGATGGTAGGTGTAAAAAGACGATTTCTTTCTTTAATTTATAGTCTAGTCCCCTCGATAATTGTAAAAGTTTTAAATGATTTACTGAAGAAAGGGGGATTTGGTTTTTCACAAATAACTCAATAACTAACTGAGATTTTCGAAATATAAAAATAGATTCGAAAAGAAGAGGAAATTTCAAAAACGAAAGTCCCCTGGAACTGTAGGACCAATATTTATAAGTTCCGCAGCGGGGTGAATATACAGCCGAAAACGGGTACTCTGGTTCGCGCAAGTCATGCTCATTTGGGACACTTTAACAATAAAAATTATGTATCCGTTTTAAATACGAAAATTAAGAGATTTATTCAGGCACTTGGTGGATAGGTAAATGAATAATAATCCGCCGGCACAAAATATTTCTCGCGATTTTTCAAATAGTTATAATATAGCAATAGTTCGGTCACGATTTGTAGTGGGGAACAATTGAAATTCACTCCCAGTCGAATAAGCTGCACTGATGAGATCTAATTAGATCGAAATAGCTGTATGCAGATTTTGAGTCGGAGTGACTTGACGTTTTCTATAATTCATCGTTGGATTGTGAATGTAGAATTCGCGGAATATGTATAACCTAGCCCACTTGGAAGGCTGTTTGATTTTTAAAATTATTGAAGAATTTTCTTGTTCACTTCATGTAATATATGAAATTGACTATGGTCAACAAGTATGTCTTTCATAATTTGATTGTAATATAATTTTGGTATAAATTTCGTTTAATTGGTTACGTATATTACTTTTGAGCAAGATCATGAGTTGTTTCATTGAATAAGTTAATACATAACATTTTACTGTTATTCAGTGAAATAGTTTGAACTTTCTTGACTTACAAAATATCATGGAATATTCATTCAAAGCATACATAGTTGCTTACTGAAATGATAATGTTTTACGAGATTTAAGAAATTGGTCATTTATTATAGGCATTGAAAGAAAAAAATATAATTATCACTAATAGCCTAATATATGCGGCCGTGTACTAATAATCTAGAAATGAAAGGTGCGCATAGTACGTTGCGCAAAGGAACGTATCATTTCACTTTTAGTTAACGCTCGATTTTACTCCTCATAAAGTTTTCATACGGCGGGCTAAATATAAAAATCGTTTCTCAAGGAGTAAACTCCAATAAACACAAAAAAAAAGCAAAAACGATTGCCGTAATTTTTGTGAAGGTGAATACCGATATCGAGGAAGTTCTTGGACTTGGTACATACAGAAAAGAAATAATTCATGGGATATAGTGAATAGTATTAATTGTAAATATAAAATTTGGGTTTCCTTAAAGTTTTGTGTCATAAAAGTGAATAAAATAATTATATTTCCCTGCAATTTCCAAGCACGAATGGAATTTTTTTCGAATTGTTCTTCTATTTGTTATTTGATGTCATTTTAGTTTAAATCGGTTAGTTAATTTTTTTAAGTCTAGACAATAAGTAATTTAATAGATTTTATTTATTCTTATTGGATAGTATAATGAAAGCAGGTATTCTCAACATTTTCTGTTTAGATTGCCACGCGCCTATAATTAAGAATCTGAAAATGACTGTAATATACTGAAGTCTAGAATTTTTAAATCACATAAGTGTTTGTAATTACCAATAAAAGTTTTTCAATTATGCAAATTCTTAGGAAGCATTTATAGTTGATGCCAGATGCTATGAAATATCATAAATAACTGACAAAACATGGAATTTCGAATTAAAAACTGATTGGGAAGCGTTCCTTACTTTCAAATTTGTGACACAAAGGAAAGGCTTCAGTACCTACTCTTTTGCTTTGTTGGAATTTTCAGTCAAGTCTTCACTCAAAAAACGTGGTTGAATGTACACCCGTTAGTGTGACATCGTAATAACAGTATCACCGATTGACTCAATTAACTGTACCTACTAATCTTCACCGCGTTACCTACTATCTGTATTTGCGGTGGCAACAGTGGCAATTAATTGCGTCACACAAAATGTATGCTAATGTATGCTTATTGTTGAATATGATGGAAAATGATAATATATATATATATATATATATATATATATATATATATATATATATATATATATATATATATATATATATATATATATATATATATATATATATATATATATATATATATATATATATATATGTATATATATATGGAAAAGATACTTTTATTTGAAGAATTCTGACAAACGTTTTTATTTTTACTTTTTCACATTGACAACTGTTTTTTCCACATTGTTTGTTGACATGGTGATTCGTATATTTCTAAATAATATAAAAGGCTGTGCAACAGCGAAACTATCATTCTCAACATCCTCCCCCCTTTTATTATAGAGAAATAAAATTGGAAAAAATCGCAAAATCAATTATATACCAAAGCATAACTATGAGAAAACTAAAACGTTTTGGTATTTTTCTAGTCCGTCCACTCCTTGTTACAACCTCTTTCGAAGTTTCTTGTTCTTTTCACTTGTCTTCATCTCTAGGTTTGGTTTCACTCTTCTTCTCTTCTTCGTGTTTATTTAAAATCAATTGGTTTTTGTCACGTTTCTTGTTATCTGAGGAAACATATACGATGTCTCCGACTCTCAAGGTACTCGACCTTTTGTGCCCAGAATGTACCAGTTCCGCTAGATATTCTTTTTCCTTAACTACTCTGACCAATCTTTCCCACCATCCTCCCCACCAAGCAGCTGTGGGAGAATTAAAGATCCATTTAATCTGCCTAACTGAGGAATATTCGATAATTTCCTTCCAGTCAACTTTTTTAAGTAGATTATTCGTTCTTCCTGTTTGAGCCAAATTTTCATTTGTGGAAAGTTCTAAATGCCCTTCAACCCACGGGAGGTGAATCTCATATCTTCCTTCGTCATTGGTTTCGATATTTTCATTGAAGTGTTTGATGGTTTCCTCCTCTAGAGCATCTTTGTATTTCACTTCAGCTGGATCGTTGATTCCTAAAATATCCAAATTCCATAAATCTCCATTAATTGACTTCAAATGAGGACCTTTTCCACTAGCTGAAAACAGGGCAGATGCAGTATATACTTCTGGCTCTCCAGGTCTCTGCTGTTTTCCTTTGAATAATCGTGTATTTTTGTTTTGGCTCTTTTCTTCAGTAAAACTGGTCTGACCTAGATTGATGCGCTCTTCTGATTCCACTTCTCTTCTTATGAAATCTAATAACATCGTCAAAAGATTAGTATTTTTAGAATTACCTGTACTTGATTCACCCTGTTCTCCTGATTTACTCGTATTCGCGACATACGTGCTACGGGTTCTTTCCCAAATTCTTAGTAATTCATCTGGTAAAGCAGACTCAACTAGTGGAAACAACATTGCTGCGTATTTATCACTGGTGACACCCAATGATTCTAATGCTCTCAGTTGAGTTTCTGTTCTATCATATAAACTACTCAATGTCATACATGTCTTCGCTTTAGTTGCCTGCTTCAGTACGAGATCTAATAATTCTCGAACATAAACTTCTATTAGAAATTCATCTCTAGCGAAACGTAATTTCATCTGATCAATGGCTTTCAAATAGTTGGATCCGGAGGGCGGAAAGCTCTCAATCAATTCCCTGGCTACAGTACCTTCTTCAGTTGCTTGTAGCAAATATTGAAACTTGTCCTCCAATTCAATTTCTATATCATCATGGATCTTCTTGAACTGGCCCCAGAACCCTATCCAATTTCTCACGTTGCCATCAAATTTCTTTAATTCTAGTTTCGGTAATCTGAATTTCCTCTTCTTGTCGGATGTGGAACTCTGCGATTGAGTCATCTCGTCTTGTTTCGTCTTCTCGTTCATGAACACTTCGAATCGTGATCTACATGTGATTATTTCGTCCCTGAACATTTCTACTTCATCAGATTCTTTCACGATATCTTCTTCACTAAGATTGGTTGAAAATAAATTTTCTCTTATATGCTCATCTAGTGAAAACAATCTATCGCTCTTATCCTCCAACTTTCTCATTGAAGCTAGCACTTGTTCTTTTCTTACTGACTTATCTGCGAGTGCTAAATTCAGTTCCTTGCATGTTTTATTGAAAAGTCTTCGGATGTGATCTCTTTCCATTTTCAAGTTTTCCATCGTTACTCAGTCCTGTCACGGTCGCCACAAATGTTGAATATGATGGAAAATGATAATATATATATATATATATATATATATATATATATATATATATATATATATATATATATATATATATATATATATATATATATGGAAAAGATACTTTTATTTGAAGAATTCTGACAAACGTTTTCATTTTTACTTTTTCACATTGACAACTGTTTTTTCCACATTGTTTGTTGACATGGTGATTCGTATATTTCTAAATAATATAAAAGGCTGTGCAACAGCGAAACTATCATTCCCAACACTTGTTATAATAATTACTTGTTTTTATTGCAACTGACAGTACCAAAGGGACATGCGAGGATTTTTATTCCACAATATTAGTGATTTTGTGAAAATAAATCAACTTCGAAATTCAATGTTGAGTTAAAAGTAACAACAATTGACAGTTTCATCTTCTTGTCGTTCAAAATTTGTGAAAAGAACAATTTTATTTTTATGATCGTTCGATTGAACAAAAATTAAACTATTAACAAAAATTTAATACCTTATCTTGTTTTAAATTTTGTTCAAACTGTTCTGCCCTGCTCCTAATGCACGCTCGACACCTCCTTCCTACTTCAACCGTTACGGTAGCTAGTTATTTGTTGAAGCACAAATATTTTTCATTTTTGTTCGAACTAAATGTGATTTTATGATCGTTTATTTCAACAAAAATCGAACTACTAACAATAATTTTATACCTTACTGCTCTCTAGTTATATAAATATTTCTGCTTCTACACATAACTACAAATAAGTGTTGGGCGTGCATAAGGAAGAGTGGAGAATAGTTTGAACAAAATTTGTAACTAGAGAACAGTTAGGTTTTAAATTATTGTTAGTTGTTTAACTTTTTTTCAACGATCATAAAAATAAACTAAGTCCGAACGATTTCCGTCCTTCTGACGGAATATCCTTAATTTGAAGCATAAAGGTTTACGCGCACTCATCGGAAGCGTCGCGAACGGAAGCGTCGCGAGACGTAGCGTCATTTAGCTGATGTCGGCGCACTTGGCCGAAGCGTCGCGTCACTTCTCGAACTGCTCGGCGAGAATATCATTTATTTCAGCATTTGAAACAACGCAGTACGTTATCTTGTGAGGTACGATGAGCAGTTCGCCAAAAGAGGATCTTCTTGTATTAAGTTTAATTGTCACTATGGAAAAAGAAGAAAAAACAAGAAGAAATGCTGGATTCCTAATATAAACCAAAATATAGACACTTACGGTTAATTTCATCATTTCTTCAATGATCTTACACAAGATGAAGAATTTTCAAATATTTATGTATGTCAGAGGGAAAGGTTTTTGAACTACAAACTGAAAAATAAGACAAGAATCAAGAAATATTTGAATCTTCTCGACGCCTGTCACTGCGCATTGAGGCGAAGCGTCAAGAGAAACGACTCCTAGTTGGCCCGAAGAGAATTCGCGCGTCGACTGTTCGCCACGCCGTAGTGCGCGGGCTGCCATTGAAACTAATGTAAACTTCTCGGGCGAAGAATACACAATTTTCTTCGCGACGCGTCCGTTCGCGACGCTTCCGATAAGTGCGCGTATACCTTATGTATTTTTTCTATCAATGTGTAGCATACCATCAGAAAGGTCATCAAGTAGAAAAATTCTTTAAATAAAATGAAGCTTTCAATTGTTGTTACCTTTTTAAACAATGAATTTTGAATTTGTTTTATCTTCATGAAATCACTAATTTTGTGAAATAAAACTTCGATACTGTCAATTGGAATAAAAACTATTGACTATTTGAACAAGCTACAAAATATTTTTAAAAAATTTTTCTTTCACAGGATTAATAAAAAAGTTACGAGGATTTAAAGGCGAGATTATGGGAAATTTGAGAAAAAAATTTGAAAATATAATTCCTTAACCGTGAGTCTTAGGATCCAAGGTTCAAGGGCGGAAAGGTAGCAAATAACCCCAACAATATCCAAAAAATATTTTGATGGTTCATGTGCCGAATACATGGAGAATGCCTGTAGTTAGTCTTGATAATGAGTTCATAACTCGAAACATGTCGACTATCCTTTCTTATTGAATACAGTACCTAATTACTTTAATATAGTGAAACTTAAGCCAAGTGTAGTTTTATTTTAAAGTTAAACCTTATAAGATGCTGGAGCCTCATGAAAACTTGCCTAATTGTCAGACAATTTTTTCTATTGACGAATGAAATTTGGTAAATCACCAATGGAAATTCCATGTCATTCTCACAATATCTGCAATTTGCTACCATTCAAATTTTTAATGAATGGAGCTAAGTCGTACCTGGACGGGTTATTTTCTATAAAACTTCTTTGTCAACAAGCGCTGAGAATGTTTCTTCTTGCAGCAGGTCGATCCGGAGCTCATCTTCACGAAGCAGGAGCGGATCGGCAAGGGCTCCTTCGGCGAGGTGTTCAAGGGCATCGACAACAGGACGACGCAGGTCGTCGCCATCAAGATAATCGACCTGGAGGAGGCCGAGGACGAGATCGAGGACATACAGCAGGAGATTATGGTGTTGTCGCAATGCGACTCGCCATACGTCACGAAGTATTACGGATCACACCTGAAGGTGAGTTTAGTTTAGGATAGTCTTGCATAGGGTGAAATTTTATTGCCGGAATAGATGTACACGTTGAAAGTCGTTAAAAAAAAGAAATCAAAAGATAATTGCTGGTATTCATTCGTATTATTTTTTAAAAAATATTAAGCTTATAAATAGTCACCAATGATAAGTACTGTCTAACTTCGGTAACGGTCAATATTTTTCTGAAAATATTATGCCAAGCGCCGCGTATTTTTTTTCCTGCAATCTTCTACAGAATCGATTTGACTGTTGAAACATGTTCAGGGGTGTGCCCTGAATATTAATCCACGTTGGCGTCATGCGGGGGTGGTCGCGTTAGCCGCCATCTTGGAAAACACGTTTTATCAAATATCTCGTGAACTGTACAATGCATAGATTTTCATTTATAGCGCTCTCAAATTTGTTTATTGCTAAATATATAGTTAACGGTTGATAGATGAAAAATGTAATGACCAGATTTGTAGAGCATAAAATTTACTATAAATTTTATCTGAAACTTTTTTCTGTGAAATGTATACTTTAAGAGCTATAGCTTGATAAAACTTGCACATCGTAAATTATCATACGAAATGTTGCAGAAAACATTTCGTATCGCATAAAATGGCTTAAGGTGTTCAGAAATTATTAATACTATTATTATTAATGATAATTAATGTTATTATTATATTATATTTTTTTAATATTATTTTATTTCGTATTTTATTATTTATAATATGAATTTATTTATTTATTTTTTTTTATGGTAGGAAAAATGCATTATGCAAGGAATGACAAAATCCCGGATCCGTGATAAGATCGATTGAGTTGAATAATAATAATAATAATAATAATAATGATGAGAAGTAAATTGAAGAGAAGGAGATAACAGAGTTGAATTGATGCAAATTAATTTTTTGAAAAAAAACTAAAATAATTATTTTTATAAAAAAAAGTGGCACGTTATTTTATAAAGCAAGTCTCATTTGTTTCGATGATGAAGGAAGACACTCATCCCCTTGCAGATCTCCGTCTTCCGCCTCCGTTATAATAAGTGAAGGAGATGAATCGAAATTTGAGTCTTCACCAATTTCGTCTTCGATGGCATCCACTGCACATTGTCGCATGTTTATACACTACAATTAGAACAAATAATTGAACAATTTAATCCAGCTTTTCGGCATCCACAGGCAGCCCCGCAATTTTTGGTGTATTTGCAAGAAATTATTTGTAGTAAACTTGACGGTGCGGGAGCCATAGTAGTTCGAACTGGTTCAGGTCCGGTTGAAGTCCGCTTCCAACCCCATTTTTCCGGTTCATGGTAAAATGCAAGCCAAGTTTAAACTTGCTGAAAGACTCTGAAGGAATGGTAACGTGCCGTATCTCGGGTTGGAGGTAGAAGTGATAGATTAAGCTTCGTCTTGCCCGCCAATTTCCCGAAGCATTTGTATCGAAGAGAGCTAATAGACGCTTCAGATTCGTCACCTTATACAGCCTAATAAAAAAACGTTCTCCAGCATTAGCAGCTATGTTTGGATCAACGTTCTTTTCGGTGAACAATTCCACAGCCTACAATAGAGAATCAAAGTTGAAAGAACTTTGGTTTTTCCTATTTTATATACACAACGCACAAATTTTCACTCCAAGCTGTAGTACAGAACACAGAACTGACGCAGCTACAAAAATTTCAATGCGATGAAGCCGAGTGCGAACCCTGTGTCAATATACAGCATTGTAATCTCATGGCTATTCTGCGTCATCTCGGCATTTACAGCGTTATAACTCTTAAAGTATACATTTCACGGAAAAAAATTTCAGATAAAATTTATATGCTCTAAAAATTTAGTTATAACCATTTTTTCATGTATTATCAACCGTTAACTATATATTTAGCAATTAACAAATTTAAAAAAATTTAGAGCACTATAAATAGAAATCTATGCATTGTATAGAAAAAAGTTATGAGTAAAAGTAGTAGATAATGTTATTATCTACGAAAATGATTTCCACTATTTTTGTCGTACGATGCACGGTTAACGAGATATTTGATAAAATGTGTATTCCAAAATGGCGGCTAACGCGACCACCCCCGCATGACGCCAACGTGGATTTATATTCAGGGGACACCCCTGAACATGTTTCAATAGTCAAATCAATT
Source organism: Cynegetis impunctata (assembly GCA_030704885.1). Taxonomy (NCBI): domain Eukaryota; kingdom Metazoa; phylum Arthropoda; class Insecta; order Coleoptera; family Coccinellidae; genus Cynegetis; species Cynegetis impunctata. The sequence continues at coordinate 249,636 of JARQZK010003643.1, forward strand.
CTGTAGAATATTGCATTAGGAAACTGTTTTTTTGCTCTGGCGCTTGGCTTATATAACAGCATATTAATACTCATTTAAACTGCAATTTATAATAAACTCAATTATCAATTAATGAAAAATAAACAACGTCACAGTAGTCAGGATATACGTAAAGCGAACAAGGAGAATTCTTCAATAATTCAAAAATTATCGAACAACTTTCCAAGGCAGCTGATTATACTCGTTCGCATTCCGCGAAGCAAGATCTGCATTCACAATTCAATTATAGAAACCTTCAAAATCTTCATACATCTGTTTCGATCTTATTAGATCTCTTCAGTGCAGCTTATTTGACTCCGAGTGAATTAACGTATTTCTAGTGAAGTGATTGTTGAATATCGCGACAAGTATTTGCGGAGCGCACTCTCACACAATATCTTTGGCGGAGAGCGCGTTATCGGTTGTTATCCATATAGTAGTTCGACCGCGATTTGTATTGGGGAACAATTTGAAATACGTTAATTCACTCCGAGTAAAAGAAGCTTAGTACGCTTATCAGCTGCGCTCCCGTGTGCGAAATTTTTCTCATGAATTTTTTTTGCATATTCTTATAAGGAGTGGGTCCTTTTGACATAATCCATCGGGTGCCAGAGGGTTCTATCGTTAGTTGTTTTTTTAAACAAATTCAAAATAATTATATTTCACGTCTAAAAACATATTTCTTAAGTTTTTTGGATCATTCTGAACAAAAAAGGTCTCTTGTTATTTTTCTCTAAAATTGATAGTTTTCGAGATATCTGCGTTTGAAGTTTGAACAATCAAATTCACATTCATGTAAGTAACTGACATCCATAATACTTGTGAAAGAGCTATTTGAGCCAATTTGTCTACGGTCAGTTAGCTGATTGGGGTTGAGCCATGAGAACTGACAAGAAACTTTGGCTATTTTTTTTCATTCGCCAGAGGGTCACAAGTGTTGGTGTTACAATGATATGGTGGAATGTAAACTGTTGCAACTGAAATACAGAGATAGACTAACAATGTGAATCAAACAAACAACCTTTGCAACGTTTAACTTGTCATCGAACATAAACCGCAGATATAAAACATCAAATGTGTCATTTTAAGCAACTACACCAACCGGTGGAGCAACGTAATGGAATGTAATAATTTCACTTTACCCCACTATTCCACTTTACCCTACTCTCCCCTATATATATATATATATATATATATATATATATATATATATATATATATATATATATATATATATATATATATATATATATATATATAATATATTGTATCCAGATTAGCTGTAATTTGGCATCTGGAGAGTTTCTTGATGAAAAAGGTCTCTTGTTATTTTTCTCTAAAATTGATAGTTTTCGAGATATCTGCGTTTGAAGTTTGAAAAATCGCGATTTTTGCGATTGTCAAGGTCGGAAAACAAGGGGAAAAAATCTTAATTTGAAGGGCGCCAACGTCCTAAGATGAAGTTTGGCCATATTTTAATTAGCAAACCTTGTTTATCAATTGTTAAATATAGGTGCGCTCGACCTTTTTCTAACGCTTCAGTATGCAGCGCGCCGCAGCCTCTCTCTCTCTCTATGTATATATATCACGCGCTCGCTCTGTATACGTGTACCCTACACTTACACTTGCTGTAATTAAATTTCAATATAATTTATTGATATTTTTCCGTCTGATAATAGCATATTTACAGATTGAAGATTATGAATAGTGCGCTTTATATAGACAAAAAATACCCCCAGATACGCAAAATCAAGGTATTCACTCGATCATATTCAATATTTATATTGTTTCATTATAATATTATACATTTTTTAATGTTAAAAATTAAAATCATTAAAAAACAACATTAAAACCTTATGTGTTTGCATACAATGAACAATTGTATGAATATGATGATTCCTAATTTTTTTTTTGACTAATGATTTGTTATGCATGAAACTTTTGTAATAATAATTTTCATTAATGTTATTTCAATAAACACAAATAAAATGTATCTACTTTTTTTTAATTGAGGAACTGTTTTAAAACATTTTAAAACACGCGTTATACTGTTATATTCTATTATCAAAAAAGTTTTGAATTTATTGTTACATAGTAAAACAATATATAAATATTAAATACCCATAATTGAGTGATTTTGCGTATCTGAGGGTATTTTTTTCTATATAAAGCGCACTATTCATAATCTTCAATCTGGAAATATGCTATTATCAGAACGAAAAATATCAATAAATTATATTGAAATTTAATTACAACAAGTGTAGTTGTTGGGTACACGTATACAGAGCGAGCGCGTTATATATATATATATATATATATATATATATATATATATATATATATATATATATATATATATACACATAGAGAGAGCGATGCCGCGGCGCGCTGCATACGGAAGCGTTAGAAAAAGGTCGAGCGCACCTATATTTAACAATTAATAAACAAGGCTTGATAATTAAAATATGGCCAAATACGCATCGGGGTTTTGTTAAACAATGTCCAAACTTCATCTTAGGACGTTGGCACCCTTCAAATCAAGATATTTTCCCCTTGCTTTCCGACCTTGACAATCGCAAAAATCATTTTTCAAACTTCAAACGCAAATGTCTCGAAAACTATCAACTTTAGAGAACAATCACAAGAGATCTTATTTGTTCAAAATAATTCAAAAAATATGTTTTCATACGCAAAAAATAATTATTTTTATTTTGTTTAACAAAAATTGTTCAAACAAAAAAACTACCGATGAAACCCTCTGGCACCCGATGGATTTTGTCAAAAGGACCCACTCCTTATAAGAATATGCAGAAAAAATCCATGAGAAAAACTTCGCACACGGGAGCGCAGCTGATAACCGTACTAGTTGCACTGAAGCGATCTGAAAAAAAATTGAAACAGCTGTAAGCAGATTTTGCGTCGGTGTTTTTTATAATTCACCGTTGGGTTGTGAATGTAGATTTTGAGTCGCGGATTAAATATAACCAGCTCCCTTGGAAAGTTGTTCGATAATTTTCGAATTATTAAAGAATTTTCCTTGTTCACTTTATGTAGTAAACTACTCTTCGCCATGTTCTAAAACGGTCAGTTATACAAAAACTAACAGCGTCCGTCGTAGCTTGACCGCTGTGGTCGAACGGGAACAAGCACTTATCGATAAGTTTATGTCAGTTGATTGTAACTGATTCGAAATCCATCTATTGATACCCTTCGAGGAATGGCTATAAAAGTATTTACGTTTCTAATATGAATTTTGAATGTTTTGAAAAAAAAAAAGAGAAGGTATTCCACAGAATAAATTGAATAGCTGACTCTCCCTCTTCTTTCTCTAACAAATTTTCTCCGTATTAAGGAGTTTGCGCCCAATAAAAATCCTGAACTCCTTAAATATGTTACATATTCAAAATCGAGCTTATGTATGTGGCTGAATCAATTTTATAAATATTCGGAATTTGAAACTCATAGTATAAAAGGTTGGCCAGAATAAATACGTAGGTGGCCTAGTATTTTGATATATTTTAGAGAAATGAGAAATATTCACAAGGGGTTCACTCAAAGGGCTTTTTTTCAATTTATTTTTGTCGCAAAATCCTATTTGTCCTTTTATGATAAGAGTAGGTACAGTGAAAATGATCTGAAATTTGAAAGTGAATGATGGGTGAATATTGATTTCGATGAATAGGGTATAGGCTGGGTTTGTATGGGGGTGGTAAATTCTGCACGCGGCGCCGATACGTTGGTATATGTTGGAAGAGGTGAAGAGTCAATGTTACGTTGGGGAGAGATAAAGCGATTTTTGTGAATTTTTTGATTAGCGGTATGAGTATGAGATTGATAATTTCTGCTCATGAGATGCCAATGCTCCTCATTATCATAAATATATTGATCGTATCGAGAGTGTACAAAAGACATTTTTTTAGAAATCTTACTTTCAGATTTAGTGGTAATTTGTATTTGAGAAGTTATAATGTTATTTTACGTTATTATAAGGTCTTGAGTTTGGAGCACAGAAGGATGTACTTCGATGAAATGTTTTTATATAGAATTATTAATGACGTATATGATTTTCCGCTGATTGGTTATTTATCTTTCAATGTACCGCAGTATTCAAATCGTCATGGTACTCTTTTCTGTGTCCCAAAAGCAAGAACTAATTTATATTATAATTCTGTTTTTCTTAGAATTGCACGTTTTTATAACTGGCATATTAAAGATATTGATATATTCAATGAATGTTCCGTTGCTTTTAAAAGGAAAGTATGCGGTTATTTGCTTCGTTACAATCACTTCTGAATTTTAGTAAATTCGATAGATTTAAGTAATTTAAGGATATTGTAATTTCTGTTTCTACTTTTTTTTTTCTTGTTTCTACTTATATTTGTTTTCATTTTACTCTTCTTCTTGGTTAATGTATCTCAATAATTTGTGAATTGTTTCCTACGGAATCAACAATTTTTTGCTTTTGTATTTAGTGGATCTCTGTTATTGGGCTTAGGCCTGTAGAGGTCCCCATTTGTAATAAATAAATAAATAAATAAATAAATAAATATTACAGAAAACGTGAAAATCGACGGGGACTTACATCGAGGATATTTACAATTTATGTACCAGGACCATCGGGATAAATTAAATGAGCATCACGCGTTTATTAGCTTGACCTTGGATGTGACGGAATATAATTTATTCCGTTCGAATAGCACTTCCACGTGCGTCGCTTCTCCATCAATATGCCATGCACTTCGCGAAAAATACGACTTCACTGGCGGAGTTTCACTGCTCAGGCTTTATTTTATTCTTATGTGTGGAGTTATTGTGCTTTATCTGTCGATTTTGTCGCTATATTTATATATTCAATCATTTTCCCTGGAAACAATACACTACTGTATTGTGAGTGGGAAAGTGGTAATATATATATATATATATATATATATATATATATATATATATATATATATATATATATATATATATATATATATATATATATATATATATGAAGAGTACACGGGAATAATGATCAGAGTCACAAAACATACAATTCGCAGGATTTCAAATTTAAGATTCACAGACTCAAAACTCACATTTAAATTACGCTTAAAATGTGGTTTTATACATTCATGGGTTATGTATTTGACTATAATGTTGTTAAGCAAAAACTAAGTTGATATGATTTGTAGTATTCCCAAAATAAAATAATTTCTTCATGTTGTGCCAAATATTGTATGGAAAAATGATCAGAGTCCTGTACTCTGTTTATTGTTGAATGGAATAGCAAACACCAAAATAATGTTTAAATAATTCTATTTCATTTATTTTATTATATAACATACAATATTTTGGTTGATATTTTCAGAAAGAAAAAAATGATTAGGTAGCAATTGCACTAATTGGGATCTTTTCTTCTTCATAATTTTCCATCTCGTCAGAATTATTGTTGAAAACAATAGGAGTTTTGAATAAAACTCTTGTGCAGGTGGTTCGCAAAATCGTTTGAGGCGTTGCAAATCTGCAATTTTTTCGGGTTTTTAGATCAAATGGTCCAGCATAAAGTGCTTTCAGTATAGTTTCTGATGGTATCTGTTTCTTCTTTGATTTTAATGTGTTTCTTGAAGTCATTTTTAAGACTGGTTATTTGAACATGCCATTGTAAGTTTCTCGGTGAAGCAGCATTTGTGGTTTATCCTTGGTCACTTTCAAAGACAAAGCAGGTCGGGTTCCAATCGCACAAGTTTTCTTATTACAGAGATTGAAGAAACTTACTCCAGTTTTTAAATATTTCTTGCTGACAGTCGATTACACTAAATAGACTGGGTTTGACTCGACTGTTCCTTATAACAGCTCTCCAATCTTCCGGTATCTCAGCATGTACATCTAAAAGCATCTGAATAGGTGGTTGGACTCTGATCATTTTTGTTGAAGTTGCGCGTGGACTATGATCGTTTTTGCGTAAACCAGTGAATTTTGAAACGTTTATAACTTGGACTCTGAGTAATATTTTATAAATCGGTAACGACCAAACGAAAGCTCTTGTAAAACTTTACCAGATGGTACTAACAGTTTAGTTTCGACCAAAATTGGACCCTGATCATTATTCCCGTGTACTCTTCATATATATATATATATATATATATATATATATATATATATATATATATATATATATATATATATATAATCAGTGCCGGATTAAGCCAGCGCGGGGCCTGTAGCAAATTCGGCCAAGAGGCTCTTTGCTTTAGGTTCTCAAAAGTTTATGGTGTCAAACTCACATTAGAGAATAAAACCGAAAATATGTGTGCGTGATAACCCCGAGCTATGTAGGAACACGTTATCTATATCCGTGTAATGATACCAGTTTTTGAAATAAAATTCCTATATTTTTTTATGACTTTTACAAATCAAATTGGTTGGCTTTTTTTAAACTTTGGTAATAAAATAGTTCAAACGTATATTATTTTAAATATTCATTAGGTACAATCAATGTTACATACGAACAATCAAATTCAAATTTATATTCATGTAAGTAACTGACATCCATAATACTTGTGAGAGAGCTATTTGAGCCAATTTGTCTACGGTCAGTTAGCTGATTGGGGTTGAGCCATGAGAACTGACAAGAAACTTTGGCTATTTTTTTTCATTCGCCAGAGGGTCACAAGTGTTGGTGTTACAATGATATGGTGGAATGTAAACTGTTGCAACTGAAATACAGAGATAGACTAACAATGTGAATCAAACAAATAACCTTAGCAACTTTATTCTGCACTATTTTTTAATATTGCCGTTTAGTATTCAAATATCGAGAACTAGTTCCTTAAACAGTACCTATTCGAAGCTTATTCAAAGACCTGAAAGACTCGAACTCAAAACCATTTTTCTCAAGAATGGCTCACATCCAAAGAGCTGTTTACAGTTTTTAACGTTATGCCAAATATAAATGTACATCAAATTCTAATAGATAGTCAATAAAATCCTATTTTATTTGTTCGGGTTTTACGATTAGCTCGATCGATGACAATATCAAGGAATTCCCTGATAACAAATCGAGTTTTAGATTTTCAGGTGGGAGTGCATAAGCGCTTCGCATTTAAGGCATGCAAGATATTTTACGCTTATCCAAAATTATTTTTTTTTACTGTCAGACAGGCGTTGGAGCGCGGGGCCCCCCAATTCGCGGGGCCCGTAGCATTTGCTACTCTTGCTACGTGCCTAATCCGGCAGTGATATATATATATATATATATATATATATATATATATATATATATATATATATATATATATATATATATATATATATATAATCAGTGGCGGCTCGTGAGGTTTTAGTTTGAGGAGGCTACAAGAGGTGTTAAAAAATACACCATAGGCGAAAATTGTTGGTGCGTTACTTGGAATTCTGTTACCTACTATTGCATCTAGAAATTTTGTGCGCGTTGTTGGTTTTGAAGAAAATGTTGAAAATGCAGATAAATTTGAAAAAAAAATTCTAACTTGCCTAATAGAACTACTAGCGTTACTTAAAACCAAATTCATGTTATGTGCATAACAATGTGTAAAAATAGCTTGAGGAGCAACAGATTTAATTTTTGTTTGTAGACCGTTTAAATGGCCAGCCATAACCGCTGCGTTTGCATAGGTTTGTGCTATAAGTTTAGATTTAAAATTAAACTTCGAAAATTTCTCATTTAAAAAATCGAATAAATCGGTGGCAGACCTTCCGGAACTGACATCATGAAAACCTAAAAATCTCTCAAATAATGTTCCATCTTTTACGAACCTGCATATTATCGACAACTGCGATTTATAGCTAATGTAAGTTGTCTCATCTACTTGCCAGGAAAAAAAATTAACATTTATAAGTTAATTTTCGATAAAAGTTTCCAAAACATAGGTAGCAGAGTTTATAATTTCGTTTTGAGTTGTTTTTGAGGTTCCGGAGAAAACTGTAGCGTTGTTAATGAAATTATACAGCTTTTCGTCATATTTGCAAAATAGATCAAGAAGTTCCTTAAAATTTCCCTTATTGCTAGATTCGTCTGTTTCATCGTGTCCCCTAATCGCTATATCTTGGCGACATAAGAATAATATAATGTCGACCAGTTTCTCCAATATTTCTCTGTTTTCCTTAACTTTTTCGTTGTATTTTTCTTACTCTTGAACACGTGCTGTATCAATAACATTAATAATGTTTTTTTTTCCAAACATTTTAAATTTGATCCGCGACACGACATGTTCCTGGGATTTTTCGTGCCTTTCCAAAGAACGTGATAAATTTATTCAATCGTCAAATCTTAAGCGGCCCCAAACAGAGACATTTTCACTAGTAAAAAGTAAACACTGCCAACAAAATAATTTATTTTTTACCTGTGATCCGGTTAGGCAAGGATGTCTCTCATAATTCTTTGTATTAAAACCGCGGTTTTGTTTTCTGTTACGCTGCACCAAATCCTTCAATTCAGGGGTAGGTCGCAATGTTTTTATCAAAACTTTATCGTCATAACTTAGTGCACTGAAGTTATGGGATAACAAATATTCCACTAAGTCAACATTGAAATTTTTGAAATTAACTTCAGTAATCAAACTCATGTTAAAACAATACGTGAGCTGTTTTCGGCGGCCATTAGACACTACGAATTACGATCACACTACGATTCAATCAACGAATTCACTCGATGTCACGCGAAATTCTATAGTTGTGATTGGTCGACATTGTATGAGACTGGAATCGGTGTTGCCATTTACATGTGTTTTGCTTTTCTATTGCAATGAAGTATTCATTCGGAGTATTTGCACCATTGTTTGCTTTTCTGTGGCAGGCATAATGAACGTTGAGAATATACCTTTCTAAGCCTTCCGCAGCGTTGCCACAAATCTTGAAATGAATGAAATGCAGTAAATGTAAATACCTTCTACCTTAATTAATAAATTATATTATATAATGTAGGTTGAAAGGAAGGTAGGTGCATAAAATAATATGATTTTGATTAATATGAATATGCTGAATGCTGACTATTCAATATAATATATATATATTAGTGATACACGGAATATTATTGAGGAGGCTTAGCCTCCTTAGCCCCCTTTGACTAGCCGCCCCTGATATATATATATATATATATATATATATATATATATATATATATATATATATATAATATGGTATCCAGATTAGCTGTAATTTGGCATCTGGAGAGTTTCTGATGAAAAACTATCAAAACTTGGGTAAATTCAGTGAAAGTTCTGAAATCTCAAACTTTGGGTAAGGTAGTAGCGAAAAGGTACATGAGCGGAAATTTCTTAAATCTGTGGCAAATTAAGTGTAAATTAATAATTATTTACAATATATCCGAAATTCAGCGTCCTAGGGCTTTTTGGAGGTTAGGGGGCATCCATTAATTACGTGGGGTGTTTAGGAGGAAGGGGATCGATGAAAAATCTCACTCAATCTCACGTTGGGGAGGGGGTGTTCTCATCAAATATCACGTAATTTTTTTTCTCGCAAGAAATAGTATTAACCCATATATGCCTATTGACCTATATCTAGGACGCTCAAAACTTGTCGATTCCTGTCTAGACTAGCGCTGCCTTCGTTGCATATGCCAGTTGGACCTCAGTCTCTAAATAGGTGTTGTTGGGTAAACAGTGTTTCAAAGGCAAATTGTGAATTAGCGAATAATAAACCACATTTGAATTCAAGCAATTCTGAAAAGTGACGGAATGGGTAATAAAGTTTGCAAGGTGAGTACGAATATTTTACAATCAATGTTTCCATTCAATTTTTTTTGATATAAATGTATTCTCAAATAACTGTTGCATTAATTTTTCGTAATTTTTGAAATTTTTTTTTCGTTATGGTGATATACACATGGTGTTAAATGTTGGTGTCCTTCATATAGCGACAATAGGCATATAGGATACTATGAGTTTTTGTTTCAGAGGATTTTCATTGCACGAAGCATAGGCAATTGCTTGAGGAAGATGACCTCAATACGGAATCAATTACGTTGCTACGCACCGAATAATGCTTGTGAAACATCACGGTATGAAGATTCTCTGGTGATGAGGACCAACTCGACATAAATATTTCGAATATTTTTTTGATGATGAAATCTTGTCAATGTTCACAGAAGAAACCAATAGGTATACAACAAAACATAAAAAAACAGTAGTTGATGTTTCCGAAATAAAATGTTTTTTGGGTATTTTGCTTCTAAGTGGATATTCTAGTGTTTCCAGAAGAAGAATGTATTCTCGAGACCGCTTTGAATTCATTATGAGCCATTTACACATTGCCAATAATGAGAACCTAGACAAAAACCCTTATAATGGCCGACATGGCTGTAAACAGTTTATTCACAACAAATCAATTCGCTACGGCTTCAGGATCATTGTCCTGATATGGCAATGACAAATTCTTGGCATCTTCACAAATATCGAGAAGGTAAAATGGACCAACTTGCCTATAGGAGAAGTGTAGCCACTACCTTTTTGACACAAAATAGAAAATCTTTTGCTTTGCGAAGAGGAAAAAATCAACAAAATAATGAATTGAGGTATGACCATCTTGACCATTTGGTGGTACCACAAGAGAAACAAACTAGATGCGGCTTATGTCATTCAAAAATCAAAATTAGATAATAAATATTTTGTATATGACTGCTTTTCATTAATTTTTACCCAAAAATCTCAAAAACATTCAAACAGAAAGTTTTAGGCATATATGGGTTAAATTGAGAGAAAACTGGGTTAACTTAAGTAATGTTTCTCCACTAAAATATAGCTAAATCATTCATAAAAATATTCATCGCGGTTTAATTATGTACTGGATTGAAGAATTTATTAAATATAAATAAATTCATTTGGTTGGAAACAATTTATTCATTTATTAACTATTGATACATATTCATTCAAAAAGTAAATACTTTTTTTGGAGTAAATGTTTCTTCTTCATACGGTACGATGTGAATATTACTCATAAAAAAAAAATAATGCCATAACCGTTCATAATAAACATACTGAAAGAAATTGTGACTTATTGCAACCATTTTTTCATTATTAACTTAATTTTTTCACATTTTTATAAAATATTACTGATTTACTTGAACTAATAGAATTACTTAGCACAGATTAACTCATTCATATAACAAATATGCATTTGAAAAAATTTCACTTGAGATTCGGGGAGGGGGGGGGTTAGGTTTCGACATGAACTCACGACATCTCACCAAGGGGGGAGAGGGAATCAGGTTTGTGGAGCATTTTCGTATCCCCAAACCGTCCCAAATTGAGTTTAGAGGGTTTACAATCTGTTCTTGGATTGAGTTGATGCTGAGACAAGCCTAATATTCCACTTCGACCCATTGTCAGCGCTTACAATTGTCCAACACGTCCTCTTGCGAAATATCTCGCCAAAACCCTTCAACCCCTTGCCGAACAAACCCAGTCATACGTAAAAAACTCGTTTCACTTCATAGAACTCCTCAAAAGTATTGATATTACCCCAACTGATCTCCTTGTTAGTTTTGATATTGTCTCCTTATCTACAAATATCCCCATTGAAGAAACACTTTCCATCCTAGACACGAAACATCAAATATCACCAGACAACCTATCCCTGATCAAACACTGCATGGCCAACACTTACTTTATCTTTCAAAGCAATTTCTTCAGACAAATTAAGGGAGCCCCAATGGGATCCCCTCTCTTCCCCGTCATAGCCAACATTTTCATGGAACATTTCGAAACCCAAGCACTCTCGTCATTCGACCTTAAACCATCATGCTGGCTACGTTATGTAGACGATGTCTTTGTGATCTGGCCCCATGGCGGAGACTCGTTGCTCCACTTCTTGAATCATTTGAATGGCATACATCCAAGTATCCAATTCACAATAGAAGTGGAAAACGATGGGTCTCTGCCATTCCTCGATGTCATGGTCAAAAAACTTCCATCCCAAGGCTTCTCCTATTCAGTTTATCGTAAACCCACCCATTCAAACCGTTATCTGAACGCCCAGTCTCACCACCATCCTTCTCAACTTAACTCTGTAGTTAATACCCTAATCTACCGCTCCATTCGACTATCTGACGATGAACACCGTGAATCAGAACTCAATACTCTAAAACATATATTATTACAGAACGGTTACAACACATATCAAATCAACGCAAACATCACCCCACCTCTACCACCTTCCAATCCCACTGACCAAGAATCTACACCTAAATTATTCCTTCCTTACATCAAAGGAGTAACAGATAAGATCGCAAGATCTCTCAAAAACACAAACATCAAAACAATATTCACCACCCAACAAAAACTCTCCCATCTGGTCAGATTCGTCGAGGATAAAATTCCTAACGAAACCTTTTTGCGGTATAAAATATTTCTCATCGCCGCCATTTTTCCTTAACAACGTTTTGTATTTTATGGTGTTTGAGGATTCGTGCACGTCCACAGCTCATCGAGATTGAGTAAGAAGCTTGAAATTTATTACGTGGATTGAGTTTTTTCATCTCAGGGATCTACAGTTTTGCGCCACAAAATTTCTTGGGTCATAAACAACACCCTAAAGCAAAGTGGGACTCGAATACACGATCCTCGGTTAATAATGGGGAAGTGCACCATAGTGCTTTTAACGTTTATTCGTGGTTTATGAGGTTTTGCTCTCCACCCCAGCTCACTGGGTTCGGTATGATGTTTGAGATGATTTTAGGGAAGTGCATAATGGAGATTTCAGACGATTTCTTTTATTACACAAATTCTTATGTTGAAACTTCAAGCGATTTCGAGAATTTGAGATCATCGCACATCTTAACAGCTAGTCCAAAATCAGTTGGAAGGCTAAAAATTTTTACGCGATATCGGTTGACGTTTTTTCTGGGATAAAAGTTTGTACATCTGTTTAGCTCCTCCAAATTGACAGAGGGTTTAGAATTTGTATGTAACGAGAGCAAATATGGGCGAAAAGTGCGATCTTAGTGAAGGAGTTCTAATGCTCCCGTGTTTATTTAAATGTTTTTGGGACTGCCGATGTTTTATATCACTACATTTCATTCACAAGTTTTGAAAATTCACTAAGAATACATTGCGTGGTGGATCAACCAACCACCACATAAATAGCGTGAGGATAGTGTTTTTCCGTCATTTATGTAATATTTGGACGATATTATTAAACATCCATGATCATATTGATTTACTGTCAACTTAACTCTCTCAATATTTCTTTAGAAAGATAGCTATTATTTTTAGCAGGTTTATTAACCTATTTTAATAAGCACCTGCTTATTAAAATGGGTGCGATTAGCAAAGTTCGACCTAGGACCAAAATAGTTTTTCGTTTCATGACTTTTTATGATGCTTGGCACCAAAAACTCAATTTCATCTCTCTTTCTCTCTCTCTCTCTCTCTCTCTATATATATATATATATATATATATATATATATATATATATATATATATATATATATATATATATATATATATATATATATATATATATATATATATATATTTATATATATATATATATATATATATATATATATATATGTATGTATAAGCTTATGTATTATTATTATTATTCTGTTACTTTGTTTCATTGATTTTATATTTTTTTGTAGTTCGAGGTTGAGTAGAATAGCTTTGCTAGTCTTCGCCTCTCCCAATCAATAAAGTCCTTATTATTATTATATTATTATTATTATTTTAGCGTTGTTTACACGATAAAAGGCGCAATTTTGTAGCAATAGGGTTGAAAGTTTCTATCTAGGTAGTTTCGTATGATATCTTGAATGGGATTGGTTTTGGTTCGAATTGGTTGGGGGGTTAACCCCCGGGGGGAAGAAATAAATCTTATTTACACGATAAAGATCGCAATTTTGGAGTAATAAGGTTGAAAGTTTGTAAGTAGGTATTTTCGAAAGATATCTTGGATGATGTTTGGTTTTGGTTCGAATTGGTTGGGGGTTGACCCTATGGGGGAAGAAATATATCTTGTTTACATGATGAAGGCCTAATTTTGGAGAAATAGGATTGAAAGTTTGTGAGTAGGTAGTTTCTTATGATATATTGAATGAAATTGGTTTTGGTGCGAATTGGTTGGGGGTTGACCCCCAGAGAAGGTAATAAATCTTGTTAACACGATAGAAGGCCCAATTTTGGGACGATAGGGTTGAAATTTTGTAGGTAGGTAGTTTCGTACGATACCTTGGATGGTATTCTTTTCTATATGAATTGGTTGGGAAGAGGAAATAGATCTTGTTCACGCGATAAAGGGTGCAATTTTGTAGCAATAGGTTTGAAAGTTTGTGAGTACGTAGTTTCGTATGATATCTTGGATGCGATTGGCAATGGGACGAATTGGTTGAGGGTTGACCCCTCGGGAAGGAAGTAAGTATTGTTTACACTTTAGAGGGCAATTTTTTTTGGATTTAGTACAAAAATCATGGATGAATGAATAGATTTTTCAAACTGGATACGTTATGAAAACCTGCTTTTCTAATGCAGCTCGCTGCGATAGAGTTTCTTCAGTCTTGTCTGTGTTTAACCGATTGAAACAAGGAATTGTCATATTTTGTTCAAACACACTGTTATTAGGTTTATTTCTCCACGAATCATGTGGTAATTATAATTACAATTGTTCTAATAGTGGTATCTACTACAATTGAACTAGAAATAGACTTTTCTTTAACCACACTGTAACAATATTATAAATATGACTCAAATGCTTAAACCTCCGTGTATGTTTTATTAATTACGATGACGCGATCGATGAACTATGAGAAAAGATAGCACGACTGAACGTTTAGGTGTTGGAGGTGTGGAAGTTGTTTACCAAGCAATCACTTGCTCCAATCCTTTTTCTAATAACAATGAGTTGACGTCCCATTTATCATTGTGTGATACATATTAGGATTCCCCTGATTTAAGGAAGCCGTTATTAGATTAAAACAAATTATCGAACACGGAATTTGAAGATCTGATATTTCTGTTTCTATGGCATAAATTCAGGAAAGAAGGTACTGTAACAATAAAGTAATGAAGAGTGGGTATATAATTCTCGAATTGAACATGCATATATCAAATGTTAAGATGTTGCATATTCATTGAATATTTTCTTAAGTATCGAAGTAAAACAATTAGCTTAAATTTCACGAAAATTATAGTATTAATTCCAAATATATATGTATATATATTTTCAAGTGTTAGCTTATTTTTGAGAATATCTCAACCGTTGATAATGGGCTAGCAACATATTTGTTGAGTATACTATACAATATAATTTTAATGGCATTCATGCCAAGTTTTTTTTCAATTTTAGCAAAATATTCCTTTAAGTGACCAGCTAGCAGTGGTTAACCCTATATGTATATATATATATATATATATATATATATATATATATATATATATATATATATATATATATATATATATATATATATATATATATATATATATATATATATATATATATATAATGATTGATTTTTGAGAGAGTGATTTTCAAGAGAATGATGTCATATTTGAATAAATTCGATATTCTTAATAAAGCCCAGCACGGTTTTAGAGCTGGTTGCTCCACTCAGACGGCCGCACTGAAGTTTGTGGAATCAGTTTACGAATGCCTGGATTCAAATTTACATGTGTCAGGGATTTTTTTCGATCTTTCCTGCGCCTTTGATACTCTATCCTTCAAGTTCATTATAGATAAGTGTTATAATCTTGGCTTTAGAGGCATTTTTTCCGACTGGCTGCTTAGCTTTCTTCAACAGAGAACACTGTCGGTAAGAAACGATGAAACTTATTCCGGAGAGTATAATATAGATATGGGTGTTCCTCAGGGCTCTGTGATGGGACCTCTACTATTCCTGCTGTTTATAAATGACTTACCCTCTCATTTATCCTGCTTATTACTTATATTATTTGCTGATGACACATCTGTCGTCATCGCGGCCCGAAGTTGTGATGAGCTCCAGATAGCCTGTAAAAATATTATGGCTGAGTTCATATCATGGTGTCGCCGTAACAATTTGATAGTTAATGTAGGAAAAACAGCCTGTCTGTATTTCGGTTTAAGACACTGTGAAAGAAGTCTGTTGAAAATTGATTGTCTGGGCACTACTATTATTCCAGCTGATTGCACAAAATTCCTTGGGATCCACATGGATCGAAGTCTTAGTTGCTCAACCCACGTTGATGTCTTAAGCAAAAAAATTAATAAAGCTTATTTCGCTATAAGTAGACTGAAAACTTCTTTACCACCTAGTTCTCTTGTTGATGTTTATTACAGCCTTATCTACTGTCATATCTCATACAATATTTTGCTCTGGGGTGACTGTGGTTCTTTCTCTAGAGTTTTTGTGGCACAGAAAAGAGTAATACGTCTCATTTTTGGTTTGAACCATCGAGCATCATGTCGGCCTATATTTGTCGCCAATAAATTACTGTCACTTCCATGTATATACATTTTTAAATGTCTCTTATATGCGAAAGATAATGAGAATAACTGGAAAAAGCTTGCTAGCTCGCACGATCAATGGAACACGAAATTCACAGGTACTCCTGGTTCCTAAAACATCGGACTCACAGTTTTGAACGTTCTCCACTATATCAGGGTGTCAGATTGTTCAATCATTTGCCCTCCCATTTGAAATCTTTGAACAAACTAAAATTTAAAAGAGTTATTAAGGAGCTATTTACTACATAAGTGCTTCTATTCGGTTAAAGAATTTCTCTCTGATTCATTGATCACTCAGTGGGATGGTAATTGTTGATGTAAATGTTAGAATAGAATTAACTTGTAATATTGACTTATCCTATACACATTGTTAAGTGTCCTAAAGGAATCAATAAATTATTTTTATTATTATTATTATTATATATATTTATTTTTTTATATATATATATATTTATATATATATATATATATTTATATATATGTATATATATATATATATATATATATATATATATATATATATAAATTTTTTTTTTCTTGCATACTCATGTTGCCGGAATGAAGAGATTCTGGAAAATTAATTTTGATTCAATAATAAAGTTGTGAATATTAAGTGATTGATATAAATAGTGATGAAGAATCACCCTATTATTGGATGATAACTATATTTTCAATAATGTTGCATATACGAACAGTATATATATATATATATATATATATATATATATATATATATATATATATATATATATATATATATAATCATGAGGTCTAGTTTTTTAATTACATGCCGTCATTCATTTGCACGCCTAGGACAAATGTTGAGCGAACGTTGAAAGAAACATTAACGAGGAATCAAATTAGTAGGTTGAAGGAAATTATAATATAAGTCTTACTATAAGACTATATATTCGCTATTTATTTCAACAAAAGATACCTAAGTGTTCAATGTTCCATTGCTCTAATCGGTTACATGATTGAATACTTTCTAATTGATTAAGATACTTTCATTAAGAATACAATAAAGTTGCGGAATTTTCGCTTAATGTTTATACTAACAGAAATAACTGGGTGTAAGTGGATACTCAACTAAAAGAGTTATTTCCGAAAAATTAATTGCAAAGAAAGTATCCAAATTTTCAACATGAAAAAAACATACATATACAAACTCCAGTAGCGAACCAGCGAACAAACTAAATTTTGAATGACGCGGCGGCATTCAGTTCAGAAGTTTCCAAACGTCTTGCTTTCATCAAGACAATTCTTCGTTGTATATTTGATAAAAGATGGGTGCATGCATCCAATTGAATACTGGCATTATATCACCGCCCTAGCCCGCACGCACGAAAACACGCACTTATATATTATATATATATATATATATATATATATATATATATATATATATATATATATATATATATATATATATATATATATATATATATATCCATAGAAACTCCATTTCGATATATCAAAGAACGTCAGGTATTGATGCAATTGTATATATTCTGCAGAACATAATATGTACTCAACTCCATATCTGCAAATTAAGGGAGAAAGGCGTTATGAATGACCCTATAAGGGCTAGTTCGAAGTTATTTTCTGGAATATTTGATGTTATCATTGGCCACTGTTGAAATTTCGGATGTAAGGAGAGCACCAACTACTTGAACTTCACTCCTATTTTGCTGTCAATAAAACTCAATATGTTATAATAATAATACAAAATTATATCGAAAAAATCTCCCTGAGTATGGCCCAATTCCCTACCGGCTTCTATCGAAGTTGTTGGAAGCCTACACAGAGCTCCATCTTACGGGTTCAATTTAAAGGAGTCAATCATTTCTGAGACGTGATAGTCCAGCAGCCGCCACGTATTTTTTTATTGATGGGGGGCTCATCTCCTGTAAGTAGTTCGGTTTGGCGAGACTTGTAAAACATGTCCATTTGATGGAGCCTGAAAATTTTCTATCTGTCAGTTATTTTTGTATTTACATGTGAAGATAATTTCATAATGAACTTGGAAAGACGTTAGTAAAAGGATGGTTTGAGTGAAGCGTCCTCCACTTCCAAATAACGAGGTCATAATAGTATATTACATACCGAGGTGGGAAGTGTTACATTACTGTCAAGAGAGTTAGTTCACTGAGGCGCGTAGCGCCGAAGTGAACTAATATCTCGAGACAGTGATGTAACTTTCCACCGAGGTTTGTATGCTATTTTATTTACAACTATAATCTTCTAAACAAAAATTCGGAAAAAAGCAAATTTTTCATTATTTTTTCTCAAACGTCAACAATAAAATTACAAAGACAACCATAGAATGATGATGACAACTAACAACAAATAACTTATTTGTCCACGACTGTACTATAAATCATTCATTATACGTGTGCTTCCTGAAGTATAATTATACCTATTATTCACTAGTGTGCATAATGGTTTATTATACACTGCATGACGTCACACTCAAAACGTATGTCCAAACTTGAGACTATCATTCACATTGTTAGGATAGTATTGTTATTAGATTTTTAGGTTTTATGTAACTAAGATAACTTTTAGGCAAATTATTAAACTAATATTTAATATAATGCCCAACTTATTGAATATTTACTCTAATAAATTATCTATTTCATTTTTATCAGAGTGAAAGAAAGGAATGGAATCGATGTCAAGTGAAATAGTTGACGTTTACGTGAGTAGGTATGCAGTTTTCAGTGAACACAGAAAATGTTATGTCAACGCTTTTGATAACTATTTTTATTGTTGAAAATGCAGATTATTACTAATTTTTTCGAGGAAGTCGTGGACAAAGTATAGTATTCTACTCGCACAAAATTACAATTTTTCACTCGGGTGAATTGCGACACTCGCTTGCAGCTCGTGTCGCAAACTTCACCCTCGTGAAAAATAGCAATCATTTTGTGCTCGTTGAATAATATACTATTTCCCAATAGTGAGTAGGCGGGTGTTTAATAAACACTTCAAATTTGTCAGCTCTTGTCAGTGTCCGGACCGTGTAATTTAATTTTTTTATAAAATGTCGGATATAGAACTGGAGTGCACACCGCCAGACATAAAGGAAGCAGCGGAGAAAGCTGAAGAAAATTTTATGCCCCAAAAAAGTAGACCGAGGTATGATAAAGCATATAATACGTACAGAGATTGGTGCGCCAAAAAAGGGGTCACAAAAGCTGCATCGGAAAACATCGTTCTTGCCTACTTCAGTGAAATGGCTAAGACTAAGAAATCGTCAACCTTATGGTCTACGTATTCCATGATAAAAACAACCTTTATTATCAGAGACAAGGTTGACATATCAATGTATGGAAAATTAATGGCTTTTTTAAAAAGGCAAAATGCCAATTATAAACCGAAGAAATCAAATACCTTTACCCAAGAAAATGTTGATATTTTCTTAGATGAAGCACCAGAGAATTTCTTGTTCTGAAGGTTATTATTCTAACACTAATAAAATAGTTATTTTTATTGATATTTCTCAACATTTTAGGTTGATTTGGTAATTGGCCTTTCGGGAGCCTGCAGAAGTGATGAACTTTTTAAGATGAAAGTCCAAGATATTGATATTTTGGAAAAAAAGATCAGCATCATCATTCCTCACACAAAAACATATCAAGCACGATCGTTTCTGATATTAAACACTAAATGGGTTGAAATTGTAAAGAAATATATGGAACTCCGTTCACGAATTCAAAATGAGAGGTTTTTCATGCAAATGAGATTTGGAAAAATTACCAATCAAGTCTTTGGACACAATTCCATATCGCAATTTCCGAAGAGAATAGCATCGTTTTTGAAACTAAATAACGTCGGCGAGTATACCGGGCATTGTTTTCGGCGTACAGCAGCAACTTTGTTCACAAACAATGGAGGAGATGTTCTACAATTAAAGAGATTGGGAGGATGGAAATCGAGTACCGTGGCGGAAGGCTATGTAGATACTTCGTTCTCCAATCAAACGAAGACTGCTAATCTGCTCTCTGGCGAAACTACTTCCTCCAATCCTTCATCAGTCACCATGAAGAGTTCATCATCTGTACCACAAGAACTGAACTTTTCAAGCAAAGAAATTACGCATGGGTTAATGGTTTCTGTAGCATCTCACAATAGTTCGACCATAACGATCAATTTCAATAATGTCAATAATCCCTAAATATATGTACATACAGAAATTATTAATCCTTTGTTTGAAAAGTTCAGTTCTTGTTAATTTTGTGTTTACTAATCCTAAAGAACTTAAGAAGTGCTAATGTTGTCAAGTGTGCTTATAAGTCTCAATAAAATCAAATAGGTAAATGAACTTTTTATTCAGAAAACTTAAAAAAGACATCTTCTCTCAAAATAAACAGAAAAAAATCCTCTCACGGGTGGAAAATTTCCCACCCACGGGTGGAAAGTGAAAGTAGGTAATATGTCAGTTTCAGACTTTTTAAACGTCAGTAATGATGACATTACATATATAGTTGTAAATAAAAATCATTACTAACCAGTTGATTTTTTGTTTGCAGCATAGTAGATATTTGTAGAATAAAATAGTCACATAGACTACAAGTTGATTGATTCTTTCTCTCACTCCTACTCCTGGATATTGTCGATTCCACTATACTTTTTAGTCTGATTTTACCCGAAAATACATACTATTGCAGTGTATCGCAAGAAAGTAGTCATGTGCGGGAGTAGTTTTACTAACAAACAGCACCATCCATGATTCCATTATGTGTTTGTATTTAAACCAGTTGTTCTACTCTTTAAAGTGAAATAATTATGTTTTAATAAAACCAAGCCATATATATTCATTTCATTAATATCCCACCAAGTGATCAGCAACACTGAAATTCTACAAAGATTCTTTGAACAATTTTCGCCAATATCAGATTAGAAATATCTGAAAAAACTTAATTTCATCTTGACTAAATGAGGGCTACACACGGACATCGATGAATTAATACATCGACGTGCATTCAAAAACGTGTTTGGATACACACGTACGTACAAAACTACAGTTTTGTCTTGATACATCAACGTGTATCCAAGAATGTACAATCAATAACGTTAAATCGCATCCACACGTTCACAGTGTAGGTGTTCGTTGGAATGCGCATCCAAAAATTCAAGCGATTCAGAAAACATCAACGCGGCGTTCATCCGGAGTATGCATTCAAAAACGTGGGTATTTTTACATCCACATTAACGTTATTGGTTGCACGTTCTTGGATGCACGTTGATTGTTGAGACATCAACGTCCGTGTGTAGGGGCCTAAAGAGGATTGCATTTGTGTCTTCACCAACAATTTATGATGTTGATGAATTGTGGATGTTTTTGTAATACGTTTTAAATTACCAATCAAATAAAATTACCAAGTCAACCAGATTAACTGGCATTTTTTTTCATTATGAAAATGAACAAAGTAATTTAATTTATATTTATCACTTAAACTGTTCCTATCCTATTTGTTTTGGGATTTTAAAAGTTAACCCAGAAGAAAACCTTGAAGGTGATAATGAGAAGCAGAACATTTGAAAAATGGGTATTCGTCGCCTTCATTTTTTAGTAACATTCTTTGTATGGGAAAATTATTATGAGTATCAAATCAATCAAATATGCTTTATTGTCTTAAAATTATACATTTTATTGACAAAGCGAAAAAATAGTAACTAAATAATGTAATACCTAAAAATAAAAATCACACCACATTTCCATAAAAAAATACAATCTTCACAATAAATCCTCCTCAATCGAAGCTGATGCCTGTGTTATTCAATTTGATCCTGGAGTTATCTCTATAAAACAAGGCGACGGTTTTACCTACGTTGAAGCAAAGTAAATTTGCATCAGACCAGGACTTGATCAATCCAAGATCAATTGTCATTCAGTGAGTGCAGCGTCGCAGAATTAGGATTGCTCCAAGTAATACTCGTATCATCCGCAAAAAGCGTAATTTCTCCACTGATCTTCAGATACGTAATATCATTTATAAATAACAAGAAGAGGACAGGACCTTGGGGGATGCCGCTAGTGATAGATTTACAAGCAGATTTGGAGTTATTTGTCCTTACAAATTGTTTTCTACTTCCAAAATAAGACTCGAACCAGTGTAGTGGAATACCTCGGACGCCATAAAACTCCAGTTTCCGTAATAAAATTTGGCGACTAACGCAGTCAAATGCTTTAGCATAATCACAGAAAACCGTAGCTGTGTAGTGCTTGTTATTGAGGGATGAATAGATATTGCTCAACATACAAAGCATAGCATCAATAGTATTCTTTTTCGGTTGAGTATTATTGCTAACCAAGAATATTACTATAAGTGGGAACTTTCCAACAAGGCAGCACCGTGCCACTCTGTGTCACACTACAGAACACAGTGTACGGGTGCTTGTTGGAAAGCCTATTTGATTTTTATGTAAAACGCCAGAGAGCGCATCCATCGTTATTTCAAAAGGCAATGGACAAGTGATTTCTGTTTCGGTTTATCACGAATTAGCTACACCGTAATTAGCCATTTTTGTATCACGTTAAATAATGAAAACTGTAAGTGAAATATTAATATGATATAAAACAATGAAATCATCTAATAAATTAATAATTAAAACTATTGCCAACGTTAATGCAATAAATCGAAAATGTTGGTAGCACTGAAACACTACACGCTCCAACTCAACTTTTTGTTGTGTTCGGCCGTGTGTCACTGTGTCGTAGTTGAAACAAGAAGCGATGAACACCGTGTCACACAGTGTCGCTCTGTGTCGTAGTTGGAAAGCTTCCAGTATTTGGCAAATTGAATTTTCTGGAAGCGGCACTCTTTACTGACTGACAATCTATTTTATACGTGATTTGCTTTATCGAATTTTAGACTGACTGACAAAAAATTGAGCTTAATTTATAACACTTTCACAATTGTCGTTTATACTATTCAAATGCTAAAATCAAGTTTTATTTTCTCAAGTTTCGAAGATGTACTTATTTTGGATTACTGCATATTCTCGCTTTCCAAGTGTGTCTTGACTCTAGTGACAGATACCGGAAGGACTTATTTACGAAAGGTAAAATAATAAAATTCCTCATTACCCAGTTGCGATATTGCAGTAGCACCGTAATATTCCAGATATAACGTTAAAAAGTATCTACCTAGTTCAGAAATGCGATAGGTGACCTCGATTCGTGGTAAATGGCGCGTGAGTTATTCATTTAACAACAGCTATAGATTCCGTGGGTGTACCCCACTAGTAGCGGCCGATCACTGCCCATTGTTTAAGATTTTCATCAGTGTTGCCAACGAGGGAATCTCGCTGAACGTAACATATTAACCCCATCATCGTGAAAACACATATTTCAAAATGTTTTCGAGGGAGTAATTAGAGTGCTATTCTCTCTCTCTCTCTCTCTCTATATATATATATATATATATATATATATATATATATATATATATATATATATATACATATATATATATATATATATATATATATATATATATATATATATATATATATAATGTTCAGAAAGATTTCCGCGGTCGGTATTTGAAAAACTTGGTTCTCGGGATGAACCGCGTAAAAGATTTGAAAAATCTCGACGTTTCGGCTCCTTTTGCGAAGCCATCTTCAGGAGAATTAGAAGGAAAAATTAGAAGGGAAATAGATTTTTCAAATCTTTTACGCGGTTCATCCCGAGAACCAAGTTTTTCACAGACAAGAACTTCGAAAACCAACTAAAGGTTGTCTGTTCGTGAGGCCGCAGTCAAAATTTTGGGAATGCCAAGGAAAAAAGAAAGAACTCCTTTTGTATTAGGTCAAGCTTTCGAGAATTATTCATTCTCTACCTACATCCTAGTAACCAATGGTTACTAGGATCTCTGTTTCCGTTAAACCATGTGGTTCTCGAGTCTCAATTTTTCATGTAATATTGTAATTGTTCAAGGATATTTCTGCTCTTTGCAGTAGCGACGATGTTAATCCTTTTTCGAAAATGTTTCATTGACTCTGTTAGTTAGAGATGCTACATTGAATGTTCTGTTGTTTGATGAAGATTTTAGTTTCCTTCAATACTCTCGTTTTTAGTCCTGAAGAAGAGAATAAATAATTCTGGAATGCTTGAACTAATACAAAAGGACTTTTTTCTTTTTTCCTTGGCATTCCCAAAGTTTTGACTGCAGCCTCACGAACAGATACCTTTCAGTTGGTTTTCGAAGTTCTTTTACTAACTGGTCAGTCACGAGCATTTCAACCAT
The DNA here is from genome assembly GCA_030704885.1 of Cynegetis impunctata. Classification (NCBI taxonomy): domain Eukaryota; kingdom Metazoa; phylum Arthropoda; class Insecta; order Coleoptera; family Coccinellidae; genus Cynegetis; species Cynegetis impunctata. Next base: position 274,380 of record JARQZK010003643.1, read on the forward strand.
ATATATATATATATATATAGATATATATATATATATATATATATATATATATATATATATACATATATATATATATATATAGATATATTTATAAATATCTATATATTTATGTATTTATATATATAAATATATATATATATGGATGAAATGCTCATGACTGACCAGTTGATAAAAGAACTTTGGGAATGCCAAGGAAAAAAGAAAAAAGTCCTTTTGTATTAGGTCAAGCTTTCCAGAATTATTTATTCTCTTCTTCAGGACTAAAAACGAGAGTATTGAAGGAAACTAAAATCTTCATCAAACAACAGAACATTCAATGTAGCATCTCTAACTAACAGAGTCAATGAAACATTATTGAAAAAGGATTAACATATATATATATATATATATATATATATATATATACATATATATATATATATATATATATATATATATATATATATATATATATATAAAAATATATATATAAATATATATATATATAGATATATAGATTATATATATATATATATATATATATATATATATATATATATCCACAAAAAAATGTCTCCGCGAGACCAAGTTTTATGACCGCTATACTCCATCTCATGAAAATTATAAAAATATATATAAAAA
>JARQZK010003643.1:280000-442500 GCA_030704885.1 Cynegetis impunctata
TGGAGAGGATCGCAATTTCCTTTTTCCGGTATTTCCTATCGAGGTTGAACTGAATGCACCTTTCTATGGCATGAATTTCCGTTTGAAAAATACTGGGGAACTAGCCCATGGGTTCTGAGTATTTGGTACGAGGCCCAACGACTCCTGCTCCAGTTCCTTCGGGAGTTTTAGACCCGTCCGTATACCATATTATGGTATTCTTCTCCAACTAATGCTCGAATGGATTCTATGCTCCATTCCTTCTTGGTATTTAGTTCCGTTCGAAATAATTTCTTGAAACTAAATTTCCTGGTAATTTCGTCAGTTGGGAGGTCAGCAAGGTGTGCACTTCCGGTATGGGTTGAGTCCCTTGTACCGTATGCAACATCTTTGAGTCCAACTTCAGCCAACCTAAGGTTTGCTCCCCAAGCAGTTCTCCTCACCCTGATGTGGAGAGGATTGAGGTCCAGAACGACCTCTAGTGCTGCTGTTGGAGTCGATCTCATTGCTCCTGTTATACAAAGACATGCTAGTCTTTGCACCTTCTCCAAGGTTTTCTTTGCTGTGGTGAGTTCGGTTCTGCCATACCACACTACTGCTCCGTAGGTGATCATAGGTCTCACTATAATGGTGTACATCCATCGCAGTATTGATGGGTTACAGCCCCACGTTTTTCCTGCGATGTTCCTGCACACCGTCAGTGATGATTTTGCCTTGTTAACGATCTTTTCTACGTGCATGTTACAGAGTAGTTTTGAGTCTAGGGTGAGCCCTAGATCCTTCACAACTTGCTGCCATTCTAAGTCTGCTCCGTCGAGACGAATAGTCCTTAAGTGCTGAAGCTTTGTTCTTCTAGTGAAGGGTACCACTGTGGTTTTTGATGCGTTAATTCTCAATCCCACCGAGAGGCACCACCTTCTGGTAGTCTCTAGCTCCCTTTCTATGAGGTCGCAGAGGGTTCCTTCGAATTTACCTTTGGCCATGATGACTATGTCGTCAGCATAGCCGAGGCAAGTGACTCCGTTCCCGGTCAGTGTTTCGAGTAATTCGTCCACTACAAGACTCCACATCAGAGGTGATAGTACCCCTCCTTGTGGGCATCCCCTGTTTGTACTGATCCGAAAGGTGTTCTCGCCCACCTTCGTTTCGGCCGTTCTTGTCGCCAGCATTTGGCACATCCATCTGGATGTGGTTCTGTCCACTCCCTTGTTCATTAGGGCCCTTTTTATTGCTTCGTGAGAGGTGTTGTCGAATGCCCCCTCTATGTCTAAAAAGGCGCAAATGGCCATTTCTTTATACTCAAGTGATTTCTGGATGTTTTCGGTGAGCACATAAAGAGCGGTTTCCGTTGATCTGCCCGCCCTGTATGCATGCTGCCCGGGGTGCAATGGCACCCTCTCCAGTATCTTGGTTCTAATGTAGTTATCTACCATCTTCTCCAGTGTCTTCAGTAGGAAGGATGTGAGACAGATTGGTCTGAATGACTTCGGGAGGGTGGGGTCCTTCCTTCCTGCTTTGGGAATGAAGGTTACCCGTGCTCTCCTCCAGGTGCTCGGTATGTACCCGAGCGCCAGACTCGTATTTGTAGTGTGGAAGGTTTTTATTGAATGACAACAAACACGAGAACAATACTCCACTGTCGCCTTGAGCTTTACCTCATAGATATAACAAGAAAAGGTTATCAACAAATGCAGCCCTTTTTTCATTTTAATGCTAAAGTATAATACCGTTGAAGTTCCTAAATGTTCCAGTAGTAATATAGTTAGATAGTCTCCATTCATAATAACGAAAAATATTTCCTTATGTAGGTAATTGAGTATTCATCATTTATCGTGAGCAAATACAAAGTTACCTACATAAGGATGAACAGTTGGGTTGGAATTTATCGTTCACATGAATTAAGCAATATTCGTGTGCACTGTGAACCTTCAATACAAAATAGGACAATTTGCGATAATAATAATATTTATTGCAGCATAGTAATTACAAAGTAATACTTTAACCAAGTCAAGAGTAATCAGATGTGATTTAATTTAAGTAATTTAACTGTAATAGTTTACCTGTGGCAAAATGAAAGACATCAATAATCATCTGTACCTAGGCAAAAAAACGTTAATAAATAGACAATAAACGAACAAACAGAGCCAAACCAAACAGACAGAGAAGTATAGTAGCAAAACACTATATAGCACTAGTATTGGAGAAATTCCTCAATTGAGTACGGGGCCAGCTTGAGCAAGAACTGCTTCATTCTGACATTTTGTTGGGATAAGCTTAATACTTCATGTAAATGAACTGGTACTTTGTTTTGTATCTTGTATGCCCAGTAGTTTGAGCCCACCTTGCTTCTATTTATACGATGATAGGAAACAAGCAGGTTTCCTTTACCTCTAGTGTCATGTGAGTGAATGTGTTCATATTTAATCAAGTGCCTGTTCTGGCTCAAAGCTTTTTGAGTTTGGAGTATATAGATTGTATTTATTTGTAAAATAAATGCTCTGGTTGTGTTTGTGGCTGAGCACCATAGGAGTGTACCATAACTAAGATGACTGTGAATTAGAGCAAAGTAAGCTTTTTTAGTGGTGCTTGTATCTGTAATTTTCATTAGTTTCCTAATAGCAAAAATGTTTCCAGCTACTCTACCACAAAGTCTATCAATGTGATCCACCCATGACAATCTGTTTGCGAAAGTAAAGATGCCTGACTTTTCTTCATTCAGTTTCAAGTGATTAGCATTGAACCAGGCACTAGCTATGAGTATTTCTTGTTCTACGGTATCTGTAACTTTATCTATAGAAGTTCCTCTATCAAACATTGATGTGTCGTCGGTGTACTGACTATTTATGAATATTTATACTGTCCGAAAAATCATCTATGAATAGAATGAACAGTAGGGGTCAAAGTCAAGTCAAAGTCAAAAATCTCTTTAATCAAAAAATTTGCATAGTACAGTTACGTACAGCCATTGAATGATTCAGCGTCAATACACAAAAATTAAAAGTACAATATAAAATAACCTACTATAAACTACTATTAAGAACATGTTTCATACAATACAAACATCTTTAAAATTTCACATATTTCACATTCAACACTTTAAAAATCACTTACTGAGTAGGGTTCTACATTTAAAATAATTTCCTGAATACTTTTTTTGAAGCGTTTCAAACTGGTCTCCAGTTTTATGTTACGAGGCAATTTATTGAAGAACTTGACACACGAGTATCCCGGACCTCTTTCAGTTGCACTCAACCTGTGAGGGGGAACATTCAGACTCACACCCGCATTTCTAGTTTTTAAACCGTGTTGATTCTCCAACTCGGTGAATTTGTATCTGTTGTTAAAGAAAAAAAACTAGACACTCATATATGTATAAGCCAGGCAGTGTCATGATACCCAGCCGCGTCTAAATCCCCCCTACAACGACTCTCTTCCCCTTAAACCCAGAAGTATTCGTATTGCACTTTTTTGAGCAACAAACACATGATGTGCGGCCGAACTTGCCCCCCAGAAAATTACTCCAAACCTTAGGATTGAGTGAACATTTGCAAAATAAACTGATCGTAAAGTATCTAGACTTAAGTATTTAGACATGATTCTTAAAGAAAATGAAGCAGAGCTAACTCTTTTGCAAACATATTCAACTTGGATAGACCAGTCCAGATTTTGGTCTATGTGAATGCCCAGAAACTTAGTGCTCCTGGCCAGGACTTCGCTCTGGTGGTCAAGCAGGACGGCCTCAGGGATTTTACCATTATTTTGTTTCGTTCGAAAACAGATATAATTTGTTTTTCCAGAGTTCAAGAACAGCCTGTCCAAGGATCGATATGGGGAACCCCATATCTAACAACCTTCTCATGGGTTTCCTTTAAAGTTTGTTTGTGACCTTCTATGTAGCTTTCCAGTAATTGCAGTGCAGTACCTCTAATCCCCTTATGTTCGAGCTTATGTAACAGTATCCTGTGGTATATACAATCGAAAGCCTTGCTCAGATCCAGACAGGCAGCAATAGTGTACATCTTCTGTTCAAACGATTCGCATATGTACTCGACTACTTTGATCGTAGCTAAAGTGGTAGATTCATTTGGGAGAAATTCGAATTGGCTGTCTGTTATCAGTTTGTATTTTTCTAGATAATTGCAGAGCCTACTTAAGATTAGTTTTTCGATTATTTGCGAAGATATAGGCAACAGAGCTATCGGCCTATAATTGCTTGGGTCTTGAGTATCTCCCTTGTACACTGGTACCACTAGGCCTACCTTGAGGACGTCTGTAAAGATGCCTTCCTCTAAGCTTCGGTTTATGATAAAAGCGTTGTGGAAAAACCATATATATCTCTGCTAGCCTTATCTTTAAGGTTCTTGATCTCTTTGTAGACTTCTTCGTTATCAGTGATCTAGTCAATCTCATGAATTGCAAACCAATATCTTGTTTATTTCTGGTGTGAACGTATTATGTGAGATTATTCAACTTTTTATGAGTATAAATCAGTCTCTCAAGAACAAAGAAACTGGGAAGAGTCGAAATATTGAATTTATACAATATGATTTTGGGGATGACAAATGCTTCATCTTAAATGTCAGTCGGACACAAAACACAAAAACTAAGCTCTAAATAGCATGTTCGTTGATAGTAAAGAAACCGGATTCTAAGCAAAAAATAATTACTATTGAGTTTGCTAACCAGAGTCAATATAGATATCTAGGAACTTCACAATAGATGAAAAAAGTCCAGCATACGAATCAGACGTCTCAGATCTTTTTGTCTCTATACACAAACCGTTTGCCTCGAACCAATTAAAAGCCATCGACTGTGTCCTACCAAATATTTTTTCCTCCTCAGCCAGGCCAGCACATCTAAGAGAAACAGGAAAGTCGTCCACAAGATGAATGCTATATGTCATATAATCAGGAAAATCATTAGCGAATATCAATAAAAGCAACCATCCCATAATAGAGACCTGCGATACTTCGGTATTGACTGTTTAAGATCTGAACATCAACCATTAGAATAACTGACACTGTCGCTAATCACTCGATGAAACATGATTAATATCTATAAGTAATTAAAATAAATGCTTGTATTAACGGTTCACTATATATTAAATAATATCAGGTTGTCAACATTTTTCTAGTGACTATCCCATTATAATGATTGCACAGAATTGTTTGTAGGCGTATAATATGAATACTCCTAACCTTTATAAAAATAGGTATGGTTTTATCCACTATCAATCAATCGGGAAATAACGCTGTAATACATTAATTGATAAGGTTATAACGGGATAATATATAATACTGCTAATAATTTTTTTCAACAGTCTTACGGATAAACCACTGAAAAGTCTATCATCACTATTTTTAAGATGAAGAAAATTTTTCTCACCACACACTCATCTCCTTGGACGATAACTTGAGACTGGAGGTATATTTTGTCAAAAATTTATCATTACTTTTTTGAGTTTACTATTATGTAGGTTCATAGATATGAAATGAGTATTATACTGATAAATAACGATGAATTATTTATGTCGAAACAAAGGTTAAATAACAATATATACCTATGTATATTAAAAACAATAATGTATGACGTACTATTCTGTAAGAAGACTTCATCTTCTTCGGATGGTAAGTGCAAACTGGTGAAGTGAAAATTTTTATTGAATCATTGTTTCAATATCTTTATTGCTTTACATCAAGTGTCGGACCTTATCGATTCAGAATATGAATGATCTATCTGAGGAGTCCGACAAATTTCATTTATTGTTGATAATATTTCACATGGTGCAAGGTGGATTTGAGAATTTATTACTCAAGTAATTTGGCCATAATTTTTCTGCTAATAATTTTCAAGCTGTGTTGTAGTTCAAGCCTGTTATGCAAAAGTCTGAAATTGTCAGTCTTACACCTATTATATAACTCTGAAAGGAGAGTTATTTTATCTTATATCTGTGATTTCATCGTAGAATCAGTGCACCTTACCCTATTCCCTCTGCTCCACAATCTATCTCAGCGGAAATACAATCCTACAAGAATCTATATATCTGTTCACTTTACTCATTTATACAGCTTCGTTGTCTTGAATAACTGTTCTAAATGCACCAATCTAACTGATATATTTTCTTTCTATAGAACTTATATATCCCACGCAGTCATAATTTTGAAAGATCAAAATTTATGCCCTATTACATGTATTAGAAATCTTGTGTTTTGTTTCGTCGTAAATAGTTGTACCATAGTAAGATTAATTAAAGTTAACAGTGAAGGGTTACAATAAGAATAAAGAACTCTGCATCGCGTTTTCTTGAAAAAGTTATAGATTAAATCGATACATCACTATGTTAAAATCATTGATGAATGAAACTTCTGAATGCTCTAAATTACTTACGCATTCATGAACTTTAGAAAGTTTTAATAGTCAAAAAACAGATAATTAGTTATCATTAATTTCTTTTCCGGCCGTCTTCAATTAGTTATTACGTGCTATTTACTCCAATATCATTAGTCAATTCTGTTAATATTAGATGGTATGGAAAACCCTAGAAACCCTTTTCTACGTAATGTACATAAAGCCTACCACCTAAACTTTCTTGTCTACCAAAAATACATAAAGGCAACACTATTAAGAACTAATGTCTCTTATATTCAATTACCATTTTATAATCTGCTTCAATATTAAAAATATAGACAATCACAATCAGTAATATTACTTCATCAATACACAGGTATGTGTCCATACCTTACGCATACAAAATGATCCCTCCCCCAATACAACTTATCACAACAAAAACTACAAAAATAGAATTCATAATCATAATAACAGATTAGAAAAATCAGATAACCAAAACGATTATAACAAATATATTTCATGAACCCCTGTACTCCTGGATAACCACTGTCATGTTTATTTTTCTTGTTTTTTTCACTGTAGTTTCTAAGTTTAAATATTAATTTTTTTTTTGGGCTTTCTCCCATTTGCCTTACTTTTATGTGGGACAAATGTTATCGGTTTTTTATAATCGCGAGGAAGTCCATTTTTGTCAAATAGTTATAAAGTTAAATTGTAATTACAATTTTTTTTTTAAGTAATGTAAGTAATTTGGCAAATTAAACAGTTTGATTTGATTTGATTTGATCTCCTTATCTTCCACAATTATCTGATAGAATATCACATACTTTGAACCCACACACTATCAAAGTAGCTCATTCTACACAGAATCAGATGAAACAAATCTATTTTAAATTAAAAAGTAAAACACCCCATTTCAGTAAATCTCAAGTAGTTTATAGTATACCAACTTGCAATAAAGAATGTGATTAATCATATATCTGACCAACTTCCCAAAATTTGGAGGGAAGATTAAGAGTACACAAATACGTCAAACACAAACAACAGCAAATATACAAATAATGGTAACTTCATTTCAATTTCAACTTCAATTGCACCCAAATTTTAGAAATAGAAAAATATCAAAAAATTCCGGATAATTTTAGAAATTTTACATATAGGAAAAAATTCAAGTACCCACAATATATACAGATTTAAATTTTCTAATAAACAATATAAATGAAAACAATAATCAACCAATTAACTCAAGCACAAACAACTTAAATTCTTCGATATCATCCATTCAAATAACCACCCCTTTATCAAATTACTTTAACTACATATTTAAGAACATCCTACCAACCATCAATCACATCCACAACATGGTTTTTTCTCAGAATAGGTGTGATATTTAATATAGTCGAAATTACGAGTATTGTATTTTTGAAGACAAATCCTTAAATCAAATATTTATGAATCTATTTTACACATGAGGGTTCCTGAAATCCCTCCTATTAAATGGAGATACCATAGAATGGAAGTCTGAAGTTAAATATCTGGAAATAACCCTGGACAGCAAGCTTCTATGGAACAAACATATTGATATCGTTGCTAGTAAAGCAACAAGGGCTCTGATGGCATATAGAAGACTATCTGGTAAGAATTGGGGCTGTAACCCTAAAATACTTCGATGGATGTACGTCATGATTGTGAGAACAATAATTACTTGCGTGGCAGTAGTCTGCCATGCCAAAGCAGGTCAGACAAGTACAAGGAAAATGCTCGACAAAGTGCGAAGGCTGGCCTGTGTGTGTATCACGGGAGCTGTGAGAACGTGTCCAACTAGGGCACTTGAGATCATTACAGATCTCACACCTCTACATCTAGTGATCGACAGGTTAGCCCATGAGGCCATCCTTAGAATATCTAAGGCTATCTAAGAGCTTGGTCCTCTCTGACCAATTACATCTCATCAGCGAACCTCCCTATGATGAATTGGTAAAGAAAGTAAGCATTGAGAAGAACTTCACTACGATGCTAAGTAAAAAGGAAGAATGGAAAAGGGAATCCACCACCCAAAGTTTCAAAGACAATACCATAAAATGGTACACAGATGGTTCAAAAACCACTACATGAACTGGCGCTGGTGTATATGGGGCAGGCATCAAGTGGGCACTATCGCTTGGCTCCTGTTTGAGCGTCTTTTAGGCAGAAATACTGGCAATCGAAAGTTGTGTAGATATGAACCTAGAAAGAAACTATCAGAAATGCAACATAGCTATCCATTCTGATAGTCAAGCGGCTATAAGAGCATTCAGCTCCCGTGTAATCGATTCAAAGTTGATATGGGAGTGCCAAAGAAAACTCAATGAAATTGGTAAGAATAATAGGGTCTCTTTAGTCTGGGTTCACGGTCACTCGGGAATCAAGGAAAATGAAGAGGCCGATTTACTCGCCAGAAAAGGAGCACAAACGCCATTTACTGGCCCAGAACCTTTCTGTGGTTTAGGAAAATACACCTATTAGAGACAGTTTCGGGAGAAGGAGGAAACTGAAAGAGAAATACTCTGGCGGAATCTTCCAGGGATGGATCACTCCAAAAAGTTCCTCCGGAAATTTAAAATTGCAAGATTCAAAGGATATCTGGATATCATTAAGAATAAACTACACCTCCTCACTGGCTTCCTTACAGGACACTGTCGCCTCAGGAAGCACCTGATGAGAATAGGTTTATCAGAAACTGACGAGTGTAGAATCTGTGGGGGAGGAGAAGAAATCTCCTATTTACCTGGCTACAGAATACCTCGCAAGCCAACGAAAGAAATGTTTTGGTCAAGAAACTTGTAGGAGTGAGGACATAACCTCCTTGAAGCCTTCTCAGATATTGGAGTTTATTAATACTCTGGAGCTAGAAGGCGAGCTATAGGTAGATGGCGTAGTACAGAAAACAGCTCTGATGGGTGGGGGTAAAATAGACTATGAGGTTGCAGTGCAACATAACCCTTAATTAAATAAATAAATAAGGGTGCCTGTGGTTTTCCTTGCCATCTAATATTAGCAAATCTGGCTACTGATATTGGACTGATTAGAACGCAATTAGAAACTGAAGCAGGCCATGACCTCAAAAAAAATTAATGAAACATAGCGCTCTATTTTTACTTTTAAATTTTTCTTAAATTCATAAATGCCGTTTGACCTTTCAAAGTTTTGAGAAAGTCACGAATTTCGTTTGTTATATATACATATATATATATATATATATATATATATATATATATACATATATATATATATACATACATACATATATATATATATATATATATATATATATATATATATATATATATATACATACATATATATATATATATATATATATATATAATATATATATATATATATATATATATATATATATATATATATATATATATATATATATATATATATATATATATATATATATATATATATATATATATATATATATATATATATATATATATATATATATATATATATATATATATATATATATATATATATATATATATATATATATATATATATATATATATAGATAGATAATTTATTCATGGTAACATACACATTCAGTATTTCCACATGTCACAAAGATAAAGTAAGATTACATATTTCAAAATTTCAACACAATTAAAATACATGTCACAAAACATTAAAATAAAACATGTACAATTAAAAGGTTAAAAAGCTCTCCAAGTATTCCTGAACTGAATAAAAACATCCACTCTTAAACATAATTTTACATCTGTTCTTGAATTCGTTTATTGGAATCTCTCTCATATCTAAAGGTATCTTATTGAAAACCTTTATGGCCAGATACCCAGGGCCATCCCGACACCTCCTCAACCGATGATACCTGCCAATAACATCATCCCGATATCTCGTCTCATGTGCGTGTACATTTCGATACGTCTTATATAGTTCCATATTCTTCCTCACAAACATGAGATTCTCCAAAATATACACACAGGGAAATGTCAACACACCAAGGCGTTTAAATGCCGATCTGCAGCAGTCTCGATACCCCAAGCTAGCAACAATTTTAATGGCCCTTCGCTGCTGCCCAAAAACCATATCAGACCTAGCAGCATGGCCCCATACAAGTACAGCATATGCCATGATGGAATGAAAAATTCCAAAGTAGGAAGTTTTCAACACTGCCTCCGAGACACATCCAGCAATGCTCCGCAACGCAAAACAGCTGGTTCCTAGTCTCTTGATCAAGGCATCGATATGCGCGTCCCACAGCAATCCCGGATCCAGTCGAACCCCCAAGAATTTAATTTCAGTGCAGTCATTAGCATTCTCTGTGTTCCTCAAAGAAAACACCATCCTCTGAGTCTTCTCTCTGTTCAGGAGTAGCAAGTTCGCGCTGAACCAAGTCTCCAGTCTCTCCTGCATACCAGTCAGCTGCTCCACTGCATCGGTAACTGAATTGGTGGCAACCGAGGTCGTAGTATCATCGGCAAAAAGCGTGTACTGTATAGAAGTATCGGACACTGGTAAATCATTAATGTAGATTAAAAATAGGATCGGTCCCAACACTGATCCTTGTGGTACTCCAGTTGTCACTTTTCTCATCGCCGATGAGGCCCCGGCAACCCTTACTAGTTGTTTTCTTTTAGAGAGGTATGAAGACAAGAGCCCAACACCACCTGCAGTGAAGTGATACAATCGAAGCTTGCCCAAAAGAACCCGGTGGGACACACAGTCAAAGGCCTTGCTCAAATCACAAAATAGTGTAGCCCTAAACTGTAGATCGTCAAATGATCCGAGTATATGCCTCACCAGATCCAGAATGCCCAAAACTTCTCCCCTGTCCCTCCTAAAACCAAATTGGGTCTCTGTGAAATAACCATTTTCCTCAAAATAATGTGCAATTCTAGTTGACATGCATTTTTCCACTATTTTTGACATAATAGGCAGCAATGATATAGGTCTAGTTCTCTGGCAGTGAATCATCTCCTTTTTTATAGATTGGTATAACCATGGCAGTTTTAAGCATAGATGGAAGAATATTTTCTTTAAAACAGAGATTAATGAGTTTAGTGAGAGGGTAGATGATGTTGTTTTTTATTGTTTTAATTAATTTAGCATTCATACCAAATATGTCACAACTATTTTTATTCTTCAAGCTGTCAATAATATCTCTAACTTCATTAAATGTGACCTCACTGAAGAAAAATGAAGTATTGGGCTCAGAAACTTTATATATATATATATATATATATATATATATATATATATATATATATATATATATATATATATATATATATATATATATATATATATATATATATATATATATATATATATATATATATATATATATATATATATATTATGTATCAGGGATACTATCTATTCGTTATATTATTTACCTAAGACTTGATGAAGAATAACATTATAACAGAGACAATGTTCGTTTTTGCAGATATCGCCTCATTAAACACAAGAAGTATATATTACAACCTCACAGGCAAGATTTATCCCTCAATGACGCATAGCAGTGATTCAACAAACTGAAACTCCAACACCGAAAAATATAGGTGTTATAGATATCAAATATGTTAAACTTCTTTGATTCACATTATTATTCTACTTAGGAAATTATCATTGATTTACTATGTAAACATCTGTCATCTGTAATATATGCCAACAATATGTACCATATAATTTATATATTTTATATCATTCCGGGAATACATCGAGTGTTTCTTATGCAAAAAAAGGAGCTCTTTTAATAAAATACTTAGGTGCCAAATGCAAAATACTATCTACATCCTGCTTTCTCTACCTTGTATATGCTTTGTACAGGATAATGATTACATTAAATATGATAGAAGACCTGACTAGAATACACATAACAAATTAAATTAAATTTCACCAAGAATATAACCAGATCGAGAAACGTTTACTTGAATTGAATCGGTGATTGTTGAAAGGGTACTAAGTCCATTTTTCATTGAAATTGTATTTGATATGGATTTCTATACCAAATTATATCCCCGACCGTTTGGTGTTGAAAGGAATTAAGTCCCATTCTAGGAAGCACTAATAATACGTACGTACAGAAAGTTGAAAGGTACTAAGTCGCGGACTTAGTTCCATTCAACTCTGAACAGGAGGTTGAAGATGAATAATTTGTCGTGTTTTTGCTTCATAAGTAGATACTTGTTTATCATTTGGTATGTTTGTAAGAATTATTGTTCGTTTCTATGTGTTATTTCTCCAATAAAGTATATTAGTTTAATCATAACTACTTAATTATGTTTTACTGATTGTTGAATGGAACTAAGTCCTTCCTTTAAAAAAATAATAAAAAATACAAAAATTGGAAATAATAATAATTTTTCTATAGATAAATGATTCCTCACCCATTTACTTTTATTACTCTGACTGCATGTATCGATGAAATGAAATAAATAACTTTTAAACATATTTTTTCAATTTACTCAAAACTTTCATTTTTGGACTTAGTATCCTTTCAACAATCACCGATTCAATTGGGTCAAATTTTTAATTCCTCATAAGTCAAAATGTTAAAATATTCATTGAATATAATGTAATAGGTAGTTATTTCTATACGGTGTTCCATTAATTTATGATATTTCAAAATTATCATTTTATATTTTTAGTAGCATTCAGTTTTCATGTTTATATGATTCATTTGCCTTGTTTTCTGAGACCGCCAAATGTACTTTTTTGATGATATCTGAATAAAAGAAATGAATGAATATTATGTTTAGGTAAAATGATATTATTTTCATTATTGTGAAACGATTAATAAGCTATTTTATTCAGGTCATAAAACAATCGGCATACGACTCAAAAGCAGATATTTGGAGCTTGGGCATCACTGCAATTGAATTGGCAAAGGGAGAACCGCCAAATTCTGAAATGCACCCTATGCGCGTCCTGTTTCTCATCCCGAAAAACAATCCCCCCCAGTTGACGGGTAGCTATTCGAAAATGTTTAAGGACTTCGTGGAAGCTTGTCTTAATAAAGATCCTGAAAATAGGCCAACTGCGAAGGAACTGCTGAAGTATCCTTTCATCAGAAAGGCGAAGAAGAATTCGTACCTGGCCGATCTGATAGATAGATACAAGAAGTGGAGATGTACAAGGAATGAGGAGAGCGAACCAGATTCTGAAAGTTCAGATTCGTAAGTCAAGTATTTTATTTTTTCATTTTCGATGTTGTTTGAAATTCAAATTATTACCTAAATAAGTTCAGTTCTTCTATATTTGGTATTGAGGACAACCGCACGTAGTTCATTATCAAGAATCGTTTTTCCGTCCTCATTTATTATGTTATATGGCATGCTTATTTCACATCTTAAGAGATAAATCTATTTCTGTGTCAACATTTGTTTTCAAAATATAGCACTGTCTGCCAATGTAAAAGTTTGATGATCACCTCTTTCAATTTGAAAGTTCCCTTTCCCCTGTTCTGTAGAAACGGTAATTTGGCTCTATTTATTATGTTGAAAAATATTAGTCTATTTGGGAACATCTTTATTACTGCATGCAATCAAGGGTATTGTATACTGCTTGAATAATTTTAGAAAACTTGGCTTCTCTGTGGACAATTTCCTTTCAAGGAAATCCATTACCGTTGTTTTGACAGTTTCGTATTCTGTAATTTTCCTGAGGGCCAGCTTTAATAATGTAAGGATTAATTTATTATTATCCTTTGTAATCTTTATTTGAGCGTTACATCATTCATAGTGATAATTTTGCCCTTGCAATATTACTTGGTAGGCCATTCATGTACAGAAGGAAGAGTGCACGCTATTTAAATTACAAAACGCCATGTTTTTCTATTAATTTTTTTTGGATAACTAAGGCAATAACAGGCAATACGTTTCTAATATTTCTTTCATTGTACAACCTTGAACCTTATTTAATAGTTTCATGTTATCTTCAATGAAATGCTTTCCTTAGATCATAGTTACTTAGCTCAGCTTTAGCTAGTATAATAGAAACTTTCTATGTGTCTTTTAATAAGTATTATCTGATATATACATAATATTTTTTCACAGAGAGGAACCAAAACAGGACAATGACCTGGACGACCCTTGGATAATGACCGTAAAAGGAAATATGTCTATCAGGGTTCCGATCAACGATAGCAACCTCCCTCATCCGAAGCAACAACAACATAATAGCCACAAATCTCAGAACGGCAGCTTTGTCGGTCCTCAGGTTGCGAAGTCACCGCCCAAGGACTCTAACCTGAATCACTATAAATCAGACAAGCCGGCTTCTTCCCGGCCTCAGTCAAAAGTGTCCTCTCCCGAAAGGAAAGAGAAAAAGTATGAAAGGGAAAGAGACCGGGAGCGAGACAGAAAGGAATCGGAGCCTGAGAAATTAATTTCGAGGGAGATCGTTCCTGGGCCTCTGGATCATAGAGAGAGGGGCGATAATGGCACCGTGGAGCCAGAGAAAAAACCCAATAGAAATGCGGGTACAAGGGAGAGGTCGAACTCTAGCGGAAAGATGGATAATCGTTCGACCTGGTTGTCTAGCATTATATATCCAATTATATCGGATGTGAGTTGAAATCTTTATTTATTAATTTTTTTTACTTATTCTGTATATCACAGTACTGAAGAAGCTTTCACTTGTGAAAAATTAATGAATATCGTAATTAGTAATCTATTGAATTATGAGCTTCTATTGTTATCAAAATCTGGCACAAAACTGAGAAAATACTTCGATTTAGATTGTCACCACCAAATACTATTTTGAAAAACTATTTTTTGAATTGTCTTCAGTTTTACTAGCTTTCATCAAAATTTCTCTCGTGCAAAAGTTAAAACTTTTCTATTATATCCAAACGGATTCCGTTATTTGCACGTGAGAATTTTTGAAAAGTATTGATAATGAAGACTATCCAAAATATATTGTATTTTAATGAAAAATAATGTTTTTTAAAAATAATACATCAACAATAAACTTCCTTCTAGTATCTACATTTGTTCGTATATGTTTCGATAGTTATGTTAACTAATATATATATATATATATATATATATATATATATATATATATATATATCAATATATATATATATATATATATATCTAATAAATTATATATATATAAATATATTATATATATATATATTTATATATATATATATATATATATATTTATATATATATATATATATATATATATATATATATATATATATATATTTATATATATATATATATATTATATATATATATATATATATATATATATATATATATATATATATATATTTATATATTTATATATATATATATATATATATATATATATATATATATATTTATTTGAATTGTTGTTGCCTGTGATTTATTTTTAATCTCTTGATAATTATTAGCAATAACAGGCTGGTTGAATCTTAAAAAACTCGATTTAATTAATAAGTTGACGTTTCACTACGACATTCATAGTTATTCAAAACTTTTGAAAAAAATTGAAAATTCTTTGACATTTATTGACTTGAAAAAATTGAATAGATAAGATTGATCTGTCTTGTTAAAAATTCTTTCGGATGTGGTTGTTCTTTGTTATTTATTACGTGCTATTCAGTCTAATATTAACATTCAAAATTGTTATCATTAGAAGGCAAGGGAAACTACAGAAACCTTTACCTATGTAATGTTCGAAAATAATAATAAGAGGGTACTATTTATTTAACAGAAAATAAATTAGTCACGGGAAAATATTAAAAAAGTAGAGCAGAATTATCGGTATAGAACGTTTATATGGAAGCAGCCGTTGACACGTGTTTCGGACTCTTTGGTCCTCATCAGAACGGCGTAGCTAAGTATTGGATTGAAAATTTGGAGATGAAAATAGTTTAATAAATAAAATCCTCTGTTATGGAAGAAAATCACTTATTTGTGGTTTATTGTTTGAACTCTCCGGTATGGGAGATTTGGTCAAACTTTGCCACGGAGGCGATTAATTCCATCCGAGAGATCTCAGAAAGAGTATATTAATATTAGAAAAGAAAATTAGTTTTGGGAAAATATTAAACAAGTAAAGCAATAAAAATTTCATTAAAAACGGCTACTTCCATATAAACGAACTATACCGATAATTTTTGCTTTACTTGATTAATATTTCCCAAAACTAATTTTCTTTTTTAATGTTAATTTACTCTTTCTGAGATCTCTCGGATGGAATTAATCGCCTCCGTGGCAAAGTTTGACCAAATCTCCCATACCGGAGAGTTCAAACAATAAACCACAAATAAGTGATTTTCTTCCATAACAGAGGATTTTATTATAAAAATTTCATTAAAAACGGCTACTTCCATATAAACAAACTATACCGATAATTTTTGCTTTACTTGTTTAATATTTTCCCAAAACTAATTTTCTTTTTTAATATTAATTTACTCTTTCTGAGATCTCTCGGATGGAATTAATCGCCTCCGTGGCAAAGTTTGACCAAATCTCCCATACCGGAGAGTTCAAACAATAAACCACAAATAAGTGATTTTCTTCCATAACAGAGGATTTTATTTATTAAACTATTTTCATCTCCAAATTTTCAATCCAATACTTAGCTACGCCGTTCTGATGAGGACCAAAGAGTCCGAAACACGTGTCAACGGCTGCTTCCATATAAACGTTCTATACCGATAATTCTGCTTTACTTTTTTAATATTTTCGCGTGACTAATTTCTTTTTCTGTTAAATAAAAAGTACCCTATTATTATTATTTTCGAACATTACATAGGTAAAGGTTTCTGTAGTTTCCCTTGCCTTCTAATGATAACAATTTTGAATGTTAATATTAGACTGAATAGCACGTAATAAATAACAAAGAACAACCACATCCAAAAGAATTTTTAACAAGACAGATCAATCTTATCTATTCAATTTTTTCAAGTCAATAAATGTCAAAGAATTTTCAAATTTTTTCAAAAGTTTTGAATAACTATGAATTCGTAGTGAAACGTCAACTTATTAATTAATCGAGTTTTTTAAGATTCAACCAGCCTGTTATTGCTAATATAATTATCAAGAGATTAAAAATAAATCACAGGCAACAACAATTCAAATAAATATATATATATATATATATATATATATATATATATTATATATATATATATATATATATATATATATATATATATATATATATATATATATATACATATATACCGGGTAGCGAGAAAGTCTGGCAACAACGTATTTTCTTTGAAACGATTAAACGTATAATTATTAAATTTTAGGGTTATGCACAGGATTGTATTTTTCGTTTTTCAGAGGTCCTCTCAAACTTGAGTGACGTCAGCATTCAGTGTACCGCCTTCATCTTGAATTTTTTTATATAGCACCGTAGGTCGAGTGATATATCGTAGAAAAGCTGATTTCGTCCTCTTTTCAAAAATACAGAATGCGCACCACATGACTAGAAAAATAAGAGAGACAATTTTCCAAGACATGCAATATGTATTTTTTCAATTTATACTAGCTTACAAAAATATTAATAGTTTCCTTATAACAGGAGCTCAAAATGTTGGCCACCTGTGTCTTAGCAATAATACAATCTGTATTTGAAGCTTGGAATAGAATTGTTTATCATTTATGGAGAAAATGTTTGTATCTCAAGACATTTGAGAGTTTTTGAATCAGTTATGTCTGATATAAAGTGGAGTCAAGTCGGGAGATCTTGCCGGCCACTTAATTACACCTCTTCAAACAATCCATCTCTCAGGGAAATTTGATGATTATACGTATAATCGTCTTGAAAAAATACCTTGTTGCCAGACTTTCTCGCTACCCTGTATATAATATAATATATATATATATATATATATATATATATATATATATATATATATATATATAATAATAATAATAATAATATTTATTGAGTCCAAAAAATGTTATCCTCCAACCACAAGAAAGACGGAGGGCTGAATAGACAAAAAATGGGGACGAGTCAAAAATACATTTAAATTAGTATATGAATACGTGTAAAGAATGTAATGTAAGCAATGTAATCAATTAATCAAATTAAACAAACAAAACAAACAAATTCAAACACAAGCTTAATCTAATTTTTGAATTTACACTTAAACTAACTTACAATAGTCTATAAACTCCTTAATACTATATGGTTCACAGTTCAAAATTAGTTTGTTAATTTTTTTCTTGAAGGCTCTATGTGAAGTAATTAATTGTATATTCCTTGGAAGAGTGCTGAACAATTTAATTGCTGAATACTCTGTGCTTTTCTCCCGAAAGGCTGAGTTATGTTTTGGAAAGAAATAAGGGACTATCTGCCTTGAGTTGTTCTTATTCCTAAATTCCTCAAAGTAGTACTTATTCTTATGAAAAAATACTAGCAGCTTAAAAATATATAAACCATATACTGTAAGTATATTGTTGTCTCTAAATAGTCCACGACATGACTGTCTGTAACGTAGGATAAGAATTGTTCTCAATACCCACTTTTGCGATACAAAGATTTCCTGGATATAAGATGAGCCTCCCCAGAAAATAATACCATACGATAAAATCGCTTGATAATTACTATAATATAAGATTTTAAGCACATTCAGATTGACCTGCTCTCGTAGCATAAAGAGGGTATAAGCAATTGTATTAATTTTTTTTCTCATTTGTTGTATGTGCAAGTCCCATTTTAGATGTTTATCAACAACCATACCAAGGAACTTCACCGAGTCTCTAACAGGAATCAAATCAATCTTATTGTTAATAACAATGGGATGACTAGTCTTAGATCTAACAGTGGAGAAAAGTATGGATTCAGATTTATTCAAATTAAGTGCAAGTTTGCTGACACTACACCATTGTCTTATATTTTCCAAGATAATCCCTGACATAGAGAAGGCAGTTCCGATATCAGCTGATTTCACAAAAAAATTTGTATCAGTTGCATACATACATGGCTAACAATCTTCTATAGCACAAGTTGCAGCCAGAGAATTTATATATATAACAAACAAAAGAGGCCCAGGATACTACCGTCTGAGGCACTCCCATACAAATTTCCTCTTCCTCTGAAAAGTAAGAAACTCCCTCATTCGTCAGAACAACCTTTTGCTTTCTGTTACTGAGATAACTTGAAATTAAATTTAGTTGTCTGTCGCGAATTCCACAAGCATATAATCGTTGAAGCAATGAAACATGCACAACACAATCAAATGCCTTAGACAGGTCGAAAAACAAGCCAATTGGAATTTCTCCCTTCTCCAATGCAATAATTACACCATTTTTCAATTCAAAAATGGCTGTCTCAGTATTTTTTTCTTAGTAAAGCCATGCTGATACTTCGATAACCACCCAAACCTCTCGAAAAATCCCAATAACCTAGAGGCAAGAGTCTTCTCGAAAACCTTAGAGAAAGGGCTGTTAGCATACTGATTGGCTATAATTAGTCAGATCCTCGGGATCTCCAGATTTGAACATTGGGTTTAACAACAGCCATTTTCAAATTTTCTGGGAAAATTCCTCCGTGAAAGAACGGTACATAATATGTGCAAGGGGACCGGCAATTAAAGAAATAATCTCTTTATCACTTTCATAGGAATTCATCCTGACCATACGAACTTACATTTTTAAAAGACTGTACAACAGATATGACTTCCGATTCAGAAATATCGAAAACAAAAAATGATTTTCAAGTTTGGTATTGTGTCTACAGGTCTCGCATCGACTTTAGGTAGATTTTTCACCAGCGTAGACGCTATATTTGAAAAAAAATAATTAAATTCTCCTACAAGGATTTTGGGTTTCCTTGTTTCATGGGCATCTCCTTAGTCTTTATATTCTTGTTAGTCAACATATTTATAATTGCCATGCTGCTTTGATCTATTCTGAGAAGTTAATAAGAATTCTCAAAACAGCCTTTCGCGCAGCAGTGATCGCCAGATCATATCGTTTCTTGGTATTTTTTATATAAAACCCTATGTTCAGGATTAACAGTTGCCATGACATGGAGTATATCAAGCTGCTCTCTTAGAGAGACAATTTGAGGCGTGTTTCTGATTGATTTGAGAGTCATCTTATTCTTAACCCTTACTCTAGGAAAACAGTCATCAAATATCTTCTTATAAGCAGCAAAGAAATAATCCCACAATTGATTTGGATCATCCCCTATCGCATACACAGCAGACCAATCCACTTCCGCCAGCCTAGATCGAAATCCAAATAATTGAAGTTTCATTTATGTGTCTCTTAAAAAGTTTATCTTCAGCAGAATGTATGTTAACAATATTTCAGAGTTTCATACTTCAGTGCTATGTGATCAGAGATATGGCAATCTATAATTGAACATGACCCATCCCATTTGTCAATATATTATCGAGCAAGAACCCGTGAAAGGCCTAGTAGGAAACCAATATGATAACTCAACATTGAATTGCACAAGCAGACCAAAAAAATCTAGTGATTCCCTATTTTCTACAATAATGTCAATATTGAAATCACCCGTGATAATGAATTTAGTATTCTGATGATAACAGCGTTCAAGAATCATCCTGAGTTTCTCAAGAAAAACTTCAACATTACATACCGGTTGAGTATTTGGCCTATAGATACAAGCAATAAGATATTTACAATTTCTGAGAGTTAATTGGACAGCACAACATTCAATAACGTTAGGGATGCTAAATGATTTAAATTCTGACCTTCTTTGCATACAATTGAATTTTTACAGTAAATGGCAGTGCCACTATGTTTTAATTTTTCACGACAAAAACTAGCTGCAAGGTAGAAACCTTCAATATGACAGATTTTTAGTTCCTCTTTTGATTTCCAATGTTCAGTTATTGCTAGAATATCCGGACTATGTTGCTGAACAAGCAATTGTAGTTTATTAAGGACATTACCAATGGATTGAACATTTTGAAGAATTATACAAAGGTTTTTCGAGGCTGCAACATCAGTCTGTAAGGAAGGCGCAGCATTTATTTCACCACTGTATCCTTCTTCTCCCAAAAAAATAAATTTCCAAACTTGAATTCTCTAAGAAGCACACCATTTGGCCAGAAAGCTGGTTGGAAAGCCTCCTTATAATCCTCTTCGGTACTAAATCCAACACTAAATGCTGAGTTCCTGCCTTTAGAATTCAATTTCTTGACAACCACATCCCCTTTTTTCTTGATTTCGCAGACATAGTTTTTAACATCCTCTACTGTAACTTCTTGCCCAGAAATTTTTCCAACGTACATCCAGCGGCGTCTTACAGCTCCAGTGATTTTTTGGCTCTCAACAACACTGTTTCCATTACAAATAACCGATTTTGGTTGCAGCCTGGTCTTTTCTGGTTGAGAAGTTGATTTCCTTTTATTTGAAACAACTTGCCACTTTTCTTCCAAATGTGATTCCACTTGCATCGCATCGGATTCAGGTTGTAAACCTTTAATTACTGAAGCATAACCTCTACTTTTTCCTTGTTTATGATATATATATATATACATATATATATATATATATTTATATATATATCTATATATATATATATATATATATATATATATATATATATATATATATATATATATATATATATAATAATAATAATAATGTAGCTTTATTTCTGATAAAGGCATACATGAAACTTTATTACATTGTAAAACCTTGAAAAGAAATAGTGTCAATAAGACAACAAAAAGAAATCATACATAATATTCTAAAAATTCCTTAACTGAATAAGGTTCAATTACTAATAACAACTTAAAAACTTGTTTCTTATAGCTCCGTAGATTGGATTCAGATCTTATGTAAGCTGGAAGTTTGTTAAAATATCTTATGATGCAATACTCGGCGTTTTTCTCAGTCAGAGTCAATCTATGTTTAGGATACATAAGTAGTGTCGCTCTTGTGTTATAAGCTCCAGTGGAAAGTTCAGTGAAGTGATTCCTATTCTTAAAGAGAAACAGCAGGCATTCTTTTATATGTATGGCAGCAGCTGTTAGAATACCATTTTGTCTGAATTTGTTCCTGCATGAGTCCCTCACTCCTAGGCCTAGAATTCTTCTTAAAGCTCTTTTTTGCAATCTAGCCACATACTCTAGGCCAGATGAACTGCCGTAAAACATTGCACCATACCTAAGTCTTGATTCAAAGACGGCTTGATAGATTGACTTGAGTGAATCAGTCTCTAGGTAGTTACTGAGAACATAAAGAGAATAGCATATATTAGTAAGCACCTTACATAGTACGGTAATATGATCGTCCCAGTTTAATGATTGATCGACAATCATTCCTAAAATCTTGACTGAAGAGGAGTAGGAGATGTTCTCTGATTCCAATCTAAGTTCTTTAGGGGTATCAAAACCAGCATGACTAGTTTTGAAGAGGGTTGCCTTAGTTTTGTCTGCATTTACTGAAAGTCCATTGTCAGCAAACCACTTTGAAATTTCAACCATAACCACATTGACCAGCCGTACGATCTCAGGATACCTCAAAGCTCTTATTAGAAGATTGGTGTCATCAGCGTAATTTGTCATAAATATGTTATGTTTCATGATAATGTATTCAAGATCAATCATGAAGATAATGAAGAGCAAAGGACCCAGAATGCTGCCCTGGGGCACTCCAGAATGAATTTCAGCTGGATCTGATTCAATTTCTCGAGTCTGGTCGGATATCACAACTCTTTGTGTACGATTCAGTAGGAACGATTTAAACCATTTAAGAGCTGTACCTTTAACCCCATATTTGTAAAGTTTTTTCAGTAACAAATCGTGATCAAGGCTATCGAAAGCCTTACTCAAATCAACAAAAAGGCCAATAATCATCTCAGAGGATTCAAGTGCATTACAATAACTTTGATGAAATCATAGATTGCAGTCTGTGTAGAAGGACCCTTCATATAACCATGTTGAGAGGTAGCGAATAAATTGTATCTGTAAAAAAAACTCGTTAACTGTTTGCATACAACCATCTCAAAAATTTTGGAGAAAGTGCTCAGTACACTAATTGGCCTATAATTGGCAAAGTCATTGACATTACCTTTTTTATGCAAAGGTTTTACCACTGCTTCCTTCAAAACATCTGGGAAAATACCATTCTTCAAGGAATTATTGATTATGTAAGTGATAGGCTTACATGTCTCATACATACAGTGTTTTATGACAGTGGCAGGAGCACCATCAGGACCAGCACTCTTCTTGTTCTTCGCTTCTTTACAGATTTGCAAAATTTCCAATTCAGTGACCTCATCAAATACAAAGTTTTCTTCAATTTCTGGAACATAAGTATAATCACCATAAACTGTAGGTATGCGAGAACTGGATGTAAAGTGTCCATTGAATTTATTGGCAAGTTCTTTACCATGAGATATCTGTGGCTGTTTCCTTGGTTCCTTTCCTTTTATATCTCTAACTGTGGCCCAGAGACTTTTACTTTTGTTGTTAGACTTCAAAATCTGATCCTTGTATATTTTGGTTCTCAGACCATTAAGTAAACCATCATACTCCTTCTTTGTTTTCTTATAGGCCTCTTTAAAAATTGGATTTCTGAGTTGACAGGTGTAAAGAATGTCCAGCCTCGACTTGCAATCTCTAAACCCATTATCAGCAAAAAGAGCTGCTTTTTTTGGACCATGCCTAGTTGATACTTTATGCAAGGGACATATGCTGTTGAACTCAGAGGTGAATAATTTCAGAAAAACCTCCCATTGTAAATTGACTTCATGATCATTAAGTTCATAAACAGAGTTCCAATCCATTGCCTTTAATTTTTGCTTCAATTCATCCAATCTATGAGCTTGCAACATTCTTTTACAAGACTGATTTATCCTGGACAGTCCACCTGAAATACTTATGCTTATTAATTGTGCGGTATTATGGTCAGACATATGCGTATTAATCATTTTGGTTCGGTAATCCACCTGGTTTGTGAGTATATTATCAATACATACAGATGATCTAGTAGGTTGAGAAAAGGTGTGACATAATCCATATGAATGTAAAAGGTCAGTGAATCTTTGTTTGTACCTGTTTGTAGGGTTGTGCAGGTTGATATTGAAATCGCCCCCAATGATTATCGTTCTGTTCGATTTTGAAATTCTCTCAAGTATATTTTCAAATTCTTTTAGAAATCTCCTGGTAATGTCAGTAGACTGACATTACCAGGAGATCTCTTTCACAGCATCTAACATCCACCGCTGCAATCTCCATAACATTCTTGACAGAAAGATTAAGTAAATCCAACCTTTCACTAAATTAAAAATCCTCTTTGACATAGATGGCTGCTCCTCCATGTTCATTATAATCTCGACAAAAGGCACTAGCCAGAATGAAACCAACAATTCCAAAATTAGAAATTTGTTCTTTTGTCTTCCAGTGTTCAGTAATGCATATTGCACAGAGTTCATCATTCTTCAGAGTATCTGAGACAAGCATATTTCATTGATTGATTGAGTTACCGATTGACTGGACGTTTTGGTGAAATACAGACAACATATTACTCTCTGGATGACCTCTTATTGTAGTAGGGTTATCCTCATGATTTTTTAACCTTTCGATTGAGTCTTCGGGCCTATCCGAAAAGTATTCACAAATGAATATTCTCTGACAAGAACTCCCTCCGGCCAGAAGTCCCGATGGAAAATTATGCTATAAGCCTCTTCAGAGGCAATACCTATGCTAAATGCTGAATTTGTCCCCTTTGTTTCCAATTTTTTCACAACAATCTGATCAGCACCATCTACAGATTTACAATAATCTTTAATATCGGCCTCTTCAATATCTGTACCCCAGATCCTTCCAACATAAATCCAACGCCTTCTCTTAGCTCCATTTATTTATATATATATATATATATATATATATATATATATATATATATATATATATATATTATCATATATATCTATATATATATATATATATATATATATATAAATATATATATATATATATATATATAATATATTTATATATATATATATATATATATATATATATATATATATATATAATATATTATATATATATATATATATATATATATTATATATATATATATATATATATATATATATTTAAAAAATTTCGTTCGGATAAACATTTCTATATCCTCAAAAACATTGTGAACGTGCTTTACCTACCGAAAAAAGCTTCTAGATAATGGTGCTCAAATCCGTTACTACAAACTCACGAATCTTTGGAATAAATTCAATATTTCACTCCGAGCTGTTAAAACAAGCATTTAACAACAAGGTACCCAAGATTCTACATTGTCCTAGTGGTCCACGTCCCTTGTCAATCAGCCACAACTTTGTCACTCTACGATTCCATCACTTGTTAGAAACGATGGCTCGCTGGCAACTTGTTCCAAAAAAAGCGGATCTTTCTGTAGTCATGTTCCGACCATTTCATAATCATGTTAAAGGGACTGTAAAAAATTCCACGACGCAGTTGAAATCCTAAATTGAAATTTTGTACACGGAACATCTGCCGCATTTTGGAGCAACTGAACTGCTGAAAGACAATGTCCTGACGGAATTCCAGCTGCAGCTTTGAAGCTTACGCTCCCGTGCTTGTACCACTGTCCAGTCGGCTATTCTAGCTATCCTATGAGCTAGGGATATTTCCATCCGAATGGAAGATCGCGAAAGTTCAGCCTAACCAAAGAAAGTGGTTGCCGTAAAATGACTGCCTAATTTCCGGAGAATTGTAACGTATAGTCTGTCCAGCGAGCGTTGGCGAACACTGTTGCCAGACGTAATGAATAATCTTAAATCGAACTTTTACTTACAAAATCTTCGAATAACTAGGTGGTCCCGGCGATGCGGCGACTGTCAAACGTGAAATGCCGGCGCGTTGGTCGAGAGGGTCCGACAACATTGCAAATTTTGAAATAGAATGACAACTTAACAACCATTCAACTTATTTTCATTACTTGGAATGTTAATATTTCTTAAGAGATGCATACGATTTGATATGTTGTGGACAGAATATTTGTCGAAATGGATGATCCGGTCACTATCACCATATAACTACTTTTTCAGAAAATTACTTACGACAAATATGAATTTTGACAATTTAGATTGTTATTCATTCAGGTAGGCAGCCTTGCGTCGCTATTTGCGCATGTCTGTTACGTGCACGCAAACTCTCGCTGGACAGACTATATTTGCCGTACTACCAAAAGGAATGGAATCTGACTGGTTGTGAAATATCTCCGAACAGAACAATTTCATCAGTGACATTCAATAAGACTTTCGACGTTGTTGTTCAACGGGTGATTTGTTTACCTATATTTCATATACTTTAATAAGGTTACCGGGTTATCGAGAATCATGAAGAATGATTAGCAGTTGCCTTAGATATTTCTGAGGCCTTCGAAAAAGTTTAGTACAAGGCAGTGCTATTGAAAAGTGAATTTTATGGTATTCCCATACTGATTGAAAGTTTTCTCAGCCATGAAAATCGAATACGTGTAATTTCGGACCAGTATACTGTTTACGGTGTTGTGCCTCAAGGGTCTATCTTGTCACCAACACTTTTTCTTATACGTACTAATGATTTCCTTAATTCGATTAGGAACAAAACTGTGAGCTCCCCTATGCTCTAATACCACCTAACTACAAGAGGTTTGTCAGTACATCTATGTCTGCCCATAAATTAAGATAGCTCCGAACTGGGATGTGATAATTTAGTTGTTTTTGATGTCATCGAGAGGGAAGCAAGTTCTAAAAAAAATTTCCCTTAAATTTTCAATTATTTTCGGAAAACTGAATGAGTAAGCCAAACAATGAAAGAAATCTTTTAGGAATCGGCGTTAACTCCAATTTAACCTGTCACCAATACTCCTCCGCCATTGCCACAGTTGCACAAAGCTTAGTTATCCATTTCCTACTAAAAATCTGCCTAAACCTTCGTCCAGCATTGGAATACGCCTGAGATGCTTGGATATCTGCACTTCTGCACTCTTTGAACCTGCTTGACTCAATTCAAAAAAGAGCAGTGACGCTAATAAACGATCTGTCATTAAACGCTCACCTTCATTCGCAAAAACATCGGAGTAAGGTTGCCAACGTATCTTTTACAAATATTATCACGGCATGTGTTTTTGCCTGCATTATTCCAACAGGAA
This sequence comes from Cynegetis impunctata, assembly GCA_030704885.1. Lineage (NCBI taxonomy): Eukaryota > Metazoa > Arthropoda > Insecta > Coleoptera > Coccinellidae > Cynegetis > Cynegetis impunctata. The sequence goes on from JARQZK010003643.1 coordinate 307,453, forward strand.
CACTATTCACTCGACACACAAGGTATGCAGATAATACGAACGAATTTACCGTGCAGGCCTCAATAACGAGAGCATCAATCTATCACAAAGCATTTATGATCTAAACCGCAACCATACATATCTATCCACCTTCAGAAGTGTTTCCGGTTACCTACAACTTACAACAGTTCAAATGTAGTATGCCATTTATTTGAATCATCTCATATGGCTTGAGAGGCGTAGATCAGGCGGTGGTCGTGGTTGAATATACAAAAATCGCACGACACGGTTTCTCTTTTGATCTTGCGTTACCATGCGCTAGAAATGCGTAAAGTGTTCATTTGTAAATTTCCTCGAATACAACTTATGTGACATGATTATTGTGTATTTTTGCACGTTGATTAACGTTGGGATTAGTTTTCAATGAAAAAAGAAATATGAAATTGGAAATATAGAATTTTTTTTCTTACTAACATGTAGATCTTCTTAATTATTTTTGCATTTATTAATTTTTTGAATGCGTGATTTATTCTTATTTATTATTATTTTCAACGATTATTTCAACTGAGAGTATTCTTTGTCAACTTTTTTGTTTCCCTAATATTATATTGTTTGTGTTACTGTCTTGGAATTGTCCACCTAATATAATCATATCTCTAAGTTTACACATAACCATTCTTCGCACTTGCATAGGACTTATATAAGATTAATTTTACCTTTTTCAATTACAGGACGTTGTTCAGCACCTAGATTTGCATGGTTCAGTCATTGTAGGGGGTAGAATAGGTTTTGTTATAATTTAGGGAGAAATGTGATTATTTTTTAATTGCCAACCAAATTTTCCTACATAGATGACAGATAGTATCACTGCCTGTTAGGGCATGTAAAGCTGGAAGTATGTTATTGATGTTTGAAATAGTGTTGGGTAGGACACGACATGAAAATGAGTTTGTAAGAGTAGCCTCTTTTTTGTACTGAGCCAGTACAATGTCCCACTTCAAATGACGTGAGGCGTACTGAAGCTCGGCGATACGTTTGAAGTTACGAGTACGAATATGACATTTGATTTTATTGCAGTACAATAGTTACAGTCTGAACTCTGATTGATGATATATTAATAATCAGTATCGCAAAGTGATATGAAACGATTAGCATAGTGAATATTGTTTGTAAGTAGGTAAATAAAAATATAAACAATTAATATATTTTGAAGGGTTAGGATATTCAAAAGCAAAACAGTCGCTTCAATACGTGCCTCATAGGATATTTTCTTATCGCTCGACGAGACTCGAAAAGCAATAATGGAATAAATTTGTAGCATGCGTCTCACTTCCTCTTTGTCTTCATCCTACAGTTTTACGGAGACGGAAAGTAAGTAGCGCCTAGCGCGACCACCGCGTCATAAAATTTGAAGCAGTACAATATAAAATTTTGAGCCGCTCTTACATTTTGACGTCATGTACGGGACAAATGTACTGCCTCTTGTATGTCCTACTCAACACTAGTTTGAAACTGATATTCTGCTGCCAAATGACAAGATAAATATTGCATCTTCTCTGCACACCCTTAGAAACTACAAACCCTGGCAACCCAATTTCCAAAATCACTCCAAAACTAAATTTCAGGACGAAAATATTCAGATCAGGGTTTAGAATTATTGCAGACGTTGACCATTTCGCAACGTGAAAAATATGGCAGAACATATTCGAACCAACTTCCAGGCGGTTAAAATTCATATCAGTAGCTTCTATGAAATTAGTACCCTCTAATTTATATTATTTTTCTTTATCTTGGAATCCACCTTATATACCTATGCAGCTCCCCATTTATCGTCCATGCAAATTTCGGAAAATTTTCTCACAGAGATTTTACATGTTGTATTTTATTTTCTGAGCTGAATGAAAGTTCTTGTGGTCACCGCTATTTAAGTCATGGGATTTGATATGATCTCTTGTTTCGGAGAAATACCTTTGTGCCGTAATTTTGAATATAATCCCCATCCAATAGGCGCTACAGCCCGGGGTGGGCCTTGGCCTCCTCAACAATTTGCCTCCAAGCGAAACGGTTCTTCACTGTAGTGTCCCATCCAGTGACTCGCATGGCTCGTAGATCTTCCAGAACCTGGTCCATCCATCTCAGTCGTGGTCTTCCTCGTTTTCTGGTTCCGTACACTCTGGCGTTCAATATCTTTTTGGGCATTCTATGTTCCTCTATTCTTTGTACGTGACCGAACCATCGTAGCCTCTGTGATTTTATAAATCTCACGACGTCCTCATGATTGAGAATTTCATCTATCTCCCTGTTGTTTCGGATTCTCCATTCTTCTTCACTCAGCCTGATAGCTCCGTATATCCTTCTTATGATCTTACGTTCGAATATTCTCAGCCTATTTTGGTCATTTTGTGTCATTGTCCAGTTTTCACTACCATAGGTTATTATGGGTCTTATAAGGGTCTTGTGAATTTTGAGCTCAGTTTTTCTGGATATTAACTTGTTCTTTAGTAGTTTTATGTTTGCAAAATAGGCTCTATTCCCACTTCGTATTCTTTCCTTAATTGCTGAACTGGTCTTTCCTATGTTGTTGACTATCTCTCCTAGATACTTGAATTCAGTAACAGCTTTAAAACTTCTTTCTCTTATAAGATTTTGGACTGTCCTCCGATCTTCTGAGGCGGATACTTTCATATACACTGTTTTATTTTCATTTACAACCAGTCCCAGTTCCCTACCGTTTTCTTCAATCTGTTTGAATATTTCTACAAGTCGTTCTTTAGTTCTAGCTACGACGCCGACATCATCTGCATACCCGCATAATTGTGTGGATTTGGTGAATATCGTACCTCTTTGGTCTATTGGTTTTATGGCTTCATGTGATGCTATAATAAAGAGAGTTGTCGACAGCCAATCATCTTGTTTTACCCCAGTAGTTATATCAAAGAGATCACCTAGTGTGTTATCGATTTTCACCGCTGCTTTGGAGTTGATCATTGTCATCATAGCTAGATTAATCATTTTGGGGTCACTTGTAGCTCTTTCATGGCTTGCTTTAGTTTTTGGCGGTCCAGGCTGTCAAAAGCTTGCTTGAAGTCGATAAAGAGGATATGAAGGTCTATGTCATATTCATAATATTTTTCCATCATTTGTCTCACGACAAAGAGCTGGTCTGTTGTTCCTCTTTCTGTTCTGAAACCGCCTTGGTATTCCCCTATCTTTTCATTGGTAACTGTTTTTATTCTGTCGTTGATGATTATTGTGAGGGCTTTATAGGCTGTATTCAGCAATGTTATGCACTTGGATTTGTCTCCCTTTTTGTGTATAGGGCATATCACACCGGTGTTCCATGAAACGGGCATTTCTTCTTTCATCCAGATGTCTTTGATGATCTCCGTTATGGCGTTTTCCAATGCTTCTCATCCATACTTTATCAGCTCTGCCACAAATCCGTCTTCACCAGGTGCTCGGTTGTTCTTTAGTCGCTGCATTGCCTTTCTTACTTCAGCTAGATTGGGTGCATCATCATCATCATCCTCTTCTTCTTCCTCATCTCCCTGCCTGTTCTGTGGGGTAGTTTCATCTGCTTGGGTTTCACTTGGTTGTGGTTCTATGTTATCTGGATTCAAGAGTTGTTTGAAGTGTTGGGTCCATTTATGAATCGTATATCTCTCGTCCAGGTCAATCACTCCTCTGTCGTTTCTGCATCCACCGATTTTGGGATGGAATTCATTTTTTATTTTTTTCATGGCAACAGAAATTCCTGGTTTCACCCTCTCTATTCAGATTTTCAATTTCTTTCATTTCTTTCCTCAGACTCTTTTGCTTCTTCCGATTCATGAATTTTGACTATAAGCTTGATAAAAATCTTATCGTAACGGCCGAATAATATTTCGACTCTCTTTACAAAGGCTTCAGAAAAAGAATGTAATTTTGGAGAAAAAACTGCACCAAAAACACCGAACCTATTCAATCATTTCAGAGTAATCTGATACTTAGTACATACTTAGCGGGACGCAATGTAGAACTTTATGCACAATTTGCTCAATCCACATACTTGATATCAAAAATATGAGATAAAAAAATTTCTCGTCATTGAAATACGTACAAGTTGGGAACAAATTTGAGTCTCTACATCGACAAGAATACAAAGAAAACCCGCTGTGTTCGATTTTTGCATGGTGAATCGCACTTATTGAATTACTCGCTTTGAAAAAATACTCTATAAAATTAAAATTGATTAATAGAACTAACCTCTCTAATGTTCATACAAATACTTCATATATCATTACCATCGAAAATTCCATTTTGATTCATAAAGTCATGACAACACAAGACGATGTTTTTGAGTATGTTTCGTCAATATTGTCAAAGTAGTTTTACTTAATTTACTTTTGAACAATAGTATTCATTTCAAACAAGTTTCGCTTGCTGAAATATCGAATACTTAATTGTAGATATATTAAGAAATTTATTCCTATAATTCGGTTTTTCGTTCCAGTTGCAACGGAAAGCGCATTATAATGGAAGAGGTGCCGACGTTCTCCATAAGTCGAACGACACCCTGGAGGAGCTCAAAAACGCATTTGAGATAGCAGAGAGGACAAGTCCTGGAATAAGTGAGATCTTTGTCAGCGAAATGGTGCAGAAATTGGTGCCATCTACGACAGAGTCGAGGCTTAAGATTCTTTTGGATAAAATTTCTAGGTAATATAAACTGCTTTTTGTTTTTAAAATTTTAATTGTTTTGTTTATTAAATGAAAGAGCTCATCTAAATACTCATTGAATTCTGTATTTGAGTTCATATTTATTCTAGACCGCTAATTAAACACAACATGTTAAGTCCGTATTAATTACATTGTAGGAATTTTTATTGTTACAACAATTAAGATTACTAGAAACGTGCGCTTTCTAAAATTTCTTGGTTATAATGAGAGGTCAATTGAAATACAGCTTCTGTTTCAACAAATATTTAATCTAGGATGAAGGTAACCCCTTAAACAATTGATAAGCAATTTTAATAACACAGTTTGGACATCCATAATTTTTTTATTAATATAACATCCATTTCAACACATTCAATTCTTTATTATTCAATCTGTGCTGTCTAGGAATTAATAGTCATCATTTAAGTAAACTTCCACATAATATCAATGAAAACTTAATTTCTCATCATTATTATGACTACAAAAACTTCCAGATTTCCTTTATTTTTATGTGATAATAGGTATATTATCAAATAAATCTGGCAAATGAATATACGAGTACCTAAAATGGTGAACTTGTAGACTCTATACACAGTTTATTGGCAATCATAAATAATTGAACTTTGCATTAAATATAGACTGGGCTTAATATCAGCAGATTTTAAATTGATTAGCCAAATACTCCGTGAAAATTAAAATTCATAATGAAACAATATTGAATTTTCACATATATTATATGTAAAAGTTATTATCAATATTATGTCATAATCAACAGATTTCTTATTTGAATATGACAGAACTGAAAGCAATACACAATTCAATTTTGCCATTGAAAACATTGTTGTCTTACTATTTATTTATTTATTTATTTATTTATTTAAGAATACAACTAATATTCAACAATTTGTTGTTACTATAGTTGACTTACAATAAAATTTTTAAAATTATGAAATTTACATTTTATTGAGCTTCTTATATGGTATGGCATGCTATTGAAAGTTATCAGACTGGCATATATAGGACTCTTCCTACGACATTCTGTTTTTGTTCTATGTAGGTAATATGAATTGTTTTGCCTTGTTTCGCGGTTGGTAATGCTATGAAATCTTTTTAATAGATTCTGACTCTTTAAATGGTTGTTTTCTAATTTGAAAATTAATTCTCACTGTTGAAAATTAACTAGTTTCTCTATCTTCGTATATTGATATCTTTCATATAATTCTTTCGTTGGATAACCATATGAAAGATTATGGAATCGTTTTATTACTTTATTTTGTAATCTCTGTAGCCTATTAAGATTGAATTTTGTTGTGTTGGACCAGATTACCGACAAATAACTGAATACCGATTGGAAGTAGGCATAGTATATATTTTTGCTTGACTTTTTATCAAGATATGGCTTTATATGCCGAAGCTTTGCCACCAATGATGAGAGTTTATCCATAATCATGTCCACATGTGAATTCCACGTTAATGAGTCTTCTATGATTAATCCCAAGTATTTTGTTTTTTTCACCTGCCTAAGTGTCCTACCATTAATAACCAATTGTGGATGGATGTTACTATTTCTGGTAGTTCTATTTCTGAATAGGATGTATACTGTTTTTTCTTCATTTATCACTAGTTTGTTAGAAATCAGCCAATCACTAAATTTCTGCATGTCCTCATTGACCATTTCCTCCAAAGATTTTAAATTGTCTGCATTATATATAATCACTGTATCGTCCGCAAACATGAAGAATGTTCCCAGCAATCCTGATTTGGTTATATTTTCTACATATATTAGGTAGAGTAGTGGTCCAAGTACTGTGCCCTGAGGAACTCCAGTTCTGATTTTTTGTTGGTTACTTTTTGTACCCTCAATAACCACATGTTGTCTTCTATCAGTTAGGAAGGACTGAAACAGTTTGAAAGCATTTCCTTGTATTCCTATTTTCTTTAATTTTCTTAGTAGTATAGAGATGTTGATTGTATCGAATGCTTTCTGTAGATCTACGAAAACACCTATAACTTTTTTTTCTTCTTCTAGTTTTTGTTGTATATGTTCGATGACGTCAATCGCTGCACCCCCCTGGAATCCATACTGATGTTTTGATATCTCTAAGAATTTCACTAACTTTTTTTTCATTATTGTTTCAATTATTTTAGAAAATATTGAAGTATTCGATATTGGCCTATAGTTAGTTGGTTCCTCCTTGCTTCCCTTTTTAAATACTGGTTTTATTCTTGCGATTTTACATAGACTTGGAAATACTCCACCCTTTATACTCTTATTTATGAAAAGTAACATTTGCTTTTTGATAATAGGATACAGAATTATAAGATTTCTTGTACTTATATTGTCTGAGCCTGGCGAGATATTTCTCTTCAAGGACATCACTATGCTAGTGAGTTCTTTTTCAATACATCCTCCTACATAGAGTGACTGGTCTTTTTTGATTTCTTCAAATTTTGTTGTATTTTTGTTTATTATTTCCTTTTCTATTTGTTCAGCTGCATGGGTGAAATATCTGTTGAGAAAATTAGCTTTTTGTTTTGTTTTGGTGTATGTTTTTCCTTTGTATACTAATTGTGTCAATTTAGTTTTTGTTTTACTCCTTATTGGTAGCATGGTATTTATTATTGACCATAATTTTTCTGTGTTATTTCCAACTCCATTTAATTTTTCACTAAAATATTTTTTCTTTTGTTCTCTTATTAGATTATTCACTTTTTTCTTTGTATTTCATAGTTTGTCTGAATTGCGAGGTTATACGAATACTTTTTCATTTTTTTATATAGATTATCTCGTCTCAATATGTTTTTGTGAATGTTAGAATTATATCACCAGTTATTGATTTTAATTATCAATTTTTGTTTGCTTGTGCATGCTGTTTTAGCTTCAGTTAAAAGTCTTATCATATCGTCAATACTTCTCGGTGGTTTATCATGTAGCTGTGTCCGAACAGTTTCTTTTAGCTTTTCAATATCAGTTTTATAAGTGATTTTATTTGATTTCACAATATCAATGTTTGTTGACAGGTTAATATTTATATGTAAACTTTTGTAGTCAGATATTGCTGTTGAATTGGTGACTACTTTACATGACATATCCGTGGGCGTTATGACATGATCGATTAATGTACCAGTACCATTATTTAGTCTGGTTAAACGTTTATTCTTTATTTCATATAAATTAGAGTTCAATATGTCCTTATATAGCTTGGTATTTTTATTGCTACTTTTGATATTAATGTTCATATCACCAATTATCATGACTTTTTCTTGGCTTTCTAATATTTTTCCTAGATTTACTAGGAATTTTGGTATGATATTTGGTTTCGGAGCACGATAGATCGCATATATCGGTATACCGAGTCCAGGCAACTCAATGCACACCATGTTTGTATTTTTAATTTTTGGAACTTTAACAGCTGTATACTGTAGGACTGCTCTTATAAATATTGAAACACCCCCACCTCGTGTCGATCTACAATCATGTACTCCACAGTAGCCTTGTATTTTATATAAATTTTTGTCATTGTCACTCAGCCATGTTTCAGTTAAGATAAGTAAATGAGGATAATTGTGCTGAAGTATATAATGATGTAAGTTATCTATTTTATATTTAGCCTTAAAGGATCTTATATTATAGTATAGTATATTGATCTTTTGATCATTTATATTCTTGTAAAGTTTTTTTGGTTTTTTTGCAGTAACTTACTGAGGTCTTCTTCAGTATTTATTTCAGTCGTCTTACCTGTTTCAGTTTTCTTCAGTAGAATTTTTCCTTGTGATATCCAAACAAACTTGTAATTATGTTGCGTTTTGAAGTCCCTCGCATTTTTGAACAACAGCTGTTTTTCAGGTGTCAATTCATGATTTATGTAGATTTGTTGTTTTTCTACAAATCCTAATTGGTTTGGGTACATATTTACTTTCCTTTTAACTTCCATCAGTTTCTTTTTCAGTTCTTCGTCCCTAAACACTACTCTGAGTTGAGTTTTTGCTTCTTTTCCAATTTTTTTGCAAGTGACTTCTTCTTTCGTGATTTTTACGTCGAGTTTTTCACCAATTTCAAAAAGGATCTTGAGGTTCTCTTCATCATTATCTTTGACTTGAGGCAAACCACTAATAACCACATTCTTGGTTAGTTTCGATTGTTCAGTTTTGTTTCTCTCACTTTTCAGCATATCTACAACCCCTTTCAATTTTTGCTGTTCATCCGCAATATGTTTGATCTCTTTTTTGAGAGCTTTGTTCTCTTTTTCCTGTGTATCCAACTTGTTCTTCAGGTCCTCCACATGAGTAATGAGAGAATCAAGCTTTTCCATTACATCGTTTATGGTGAACTGATGGCTTGATTTATTTGGTGATTTACCTTTTTTATTTCTGCTATGTGGCGGTTTCTGAGACCCATCTTCTGTTACTGAAGCTTCTGATTCTTCCTCCGAGTCCATGGAATCCTCAGTGATATCATCTTCGCAATCTTGACAAATCCATAACTTTTTTCCTGATATTATCAATTTAGTTACATCTTCTGGTAGATTAATACACTTTCGATAGAACCACTTCTTGCATTCACCATCACAATTGAATTTATATCCTTTATTGCCCAATTTCTTCTTACATTTACCGCAACTCATATTTCCAAATTTATTTGAAGTACGCCCCCGGTTTGTATTTATTCACTGAACAGCAACAGATGCTTGTTTTCCTTTTTTTTTAGCTTGCTAATATCGTGTCCGATAATATGGTCTATGACAGACTATAGTAATGTTTTATATTCAAGATATAATTACAATGAAACCCAATATTCTTTAGGAATTTTATCTATATTATTGAACGAAATGCTGCTATTATTTTAAAACTTTACAACCAAAAATTCAGACAAAACAAAACGCAATTATCTTCAAGCCGTTTAACAAATCCAGCAGCCTTCGTAGTTGTTTCTGCATTATATTTTTTGGATATCCTATTTCAATATTTTCAAAGCTTGTGAAAATTTAAAGTAGATATGGTTTGAACAATTTGAGAATTAGTACTCCAACGCGTTTGTGATGATCTTGGTATTCTTATGTCACATACTTTTCTTGAGACTGCTGTCTGGGAAATTCAAAAATAAAACTGACAACCACATTTGAATTTTAAAAAAATATTCCTTCGCTTGATATACTTGATACGGCTTGTTCTAATAACTTGTTAAATTTTCTTTAATTTTAACATTTACACCTCCCAAATGGCCTCACATAATGGCAGCTCCGTCGAAAGTTTGGCCAATTAATTTATTTGGCAATTTTTCAACAATAGATCTAGCTCTCGTAAAATGCCCCAAAGTCTTTCAAAAATTTCGACGTTTAATTCATACCGGAACACTAAAACCATCTGAGATCGTGTTGAAATATCTGTGTAGTCATCAGACATTATTGCAAGAAAAGAACTTTTTTCAATTTCTTCCACAATATGATCCCTGCAGACTTCAAACATACATTGCAACAATTCATTTTGTATTGGTTTCAAAGTACCTTAAAAACACGAATTTTTATCTAAAACCGAATCAGTCTTTCTGGTATAGTCTACTATTTCCAAAAACACTCCTTTGTTTACCGAATCACTCTTCTCATTATGTCCAAGTAGAGGAATGTTACATGTCCAACATAATTTCAAAATGTTGATAATTTTTGAAACAACCGAGCGATTTTTTCAAACTATGAATATTTAACTGTTCTGAGTAAACCTTGCTTAAACAAGACGCAATATTCACATTTTCCATTAGCAGAAAACCTCACTAGACTGTTTTTATGCTTTGGATAATTTTTATGTTTTTTAATCTTGTATACCAAATGTTTGAGATCACGAACTCCTACCTTTGTCCAATTAGAATTGCTTACAAATCTTAAACAAACAAAACATAAAAAAGCATTGCTTTCATCAAAGCCATACAACCACGGGGTATTGTTGTAAATTTTTTCGTCAAATTCCCGCCTAAAACCCGGCTGACTTTTACACTCTTTCTCTTTCTGTTCCTGAATTATCTTCAACACTGGCGTTGGACGTCCATTATTTTTTAAATCTACTTTTTCCTCCAACCTTAATTTGCTAAAAACAACACTTTTTGGCGAAAGAGAAAAAACAACACAGCCCGCACATTCGCCCGCAGTAACAGCAGTTAATCAACTAGCAGTTGGATGGCTCAAACGTGACTCCCTAGCAGTGTTCCCCTTTCGCCCGCCGACCCCGGATTATCTCGTCTCGCACGGCGCTTCGCTATTTGGTGATATAGTCTGCAATATATACTGACACAAACGTCCGCATCACCAAGCTAGTTAGTCGAGTATGTTAGGTACACTGGCTAGTATTTGGGAGGTCTCGGGTTCAAAACCCGGGGCCGACTGGTCTGCCATGAGTTTTTCTCAGAGGTTTCCTCATGGTAATGTAAGCCACTGCTTGCAAACTTATAAGGCGAATGCTGGGCCAGTATTAATCCTTTGAACCCTACCCACACTTCCTATGTTCCATATATCCCGTCCCACCTATCCTTAATGCACTTGTACATACAAGTATATCCTCTGATCTGGCTGAAGGAGTTAATCCCAAACTCAAGCTGCCCGCCTCCCTGACACATACTTCAGGGAGGAATGAAACGCGTGTGTTTCCTTCCTTTTTCCGCGCTCATCGAAGAAATGTTGGTTGCAGTTGGATTGGAATACTGATATAGTTTCGTAAATTACGGTGGAGCATGGAGATAATATTGAATGAAGTTTTATAGTAACTAGTTCAAAATTATATATGATTATATATTTATGTGTAAAAATTTAAAAAATACAATTTTTGGGGGACTGCGTCTCCTCCCTCATCTCCCTGTACCTCTGTTACAGGGATGATATTTCTAGCGCTGATGAAGGAAATTTGTTATCACTTCCACGAATAATTCTATTTTGAATGTTTTCAAGAAATCATGATTTGTTTATTATTAAATTTGCAACTAATCGCAATTATGTCATAGTTGCAATGTGTGTACTGCCAATGAGAGAGGTCATAAATGTAAATAAATTAATAATAATTTTTAGTATTGTTGTCTACTGATTTAGTCAACTTATATTTCATATCTCTTTATTGCTCAATTTGATTTGAATTAGTTGATTTCAGTTTGAAATGAATTCTTATTCAGTAACCGATGCACAAAATTATATTTCAGTTATCTAAAATAATCTATTCTTTTTTTTTTTTTGCAGAGATTCATAGAATAGAAATCAGAAAGAGGCAGAATACAGAAGTTCGTGCATCAAACGAAGGTTAAATACATAAAGTTAATTTGTTAATTTATTAAATAATTCAGTTACTAATGCTGATACTGACGTAACATATTTTCAATCCCCCTATACATTACACAGTGTTGTAGAAGTGAGGTATAATTTTTTCTTGTATTTAATTTTATGGTCGGACTTCTTTGTTATGGTACAGGATGTTATTATTGAGTCAGATTGATTGGTTTTGGATATAAGATGTATGGGGCAGACTGAATTATTTCTATTTATGTTTCTGAAATTTATTACCTTTTTGAAGTTTCTTGAAATTAATTTTGGTTTTATTTCTCTAGTCTTGCAAAGTATATCTCCAGTATTGATGTAAACTCCATATTTCTGAGCCATATATTCAAAATGACCATGTTACTATTTACAAGTAACTGCATTTCGTTTTCACATTGTTCCTAATAATTCAGTGTTCAATTTGATTTTGTTGAAGCATGTCACTATCATCCATGTTATGTTGTATGAAAAATCATCCTAGCTAAATATGTATTTTTGAAATATATATTTAGGGTCATATTCACTGAGCTTGAAGACTAAGTAAGAAAATATTCTTATGTGATGCTTTTTCAATCATAATAGCATTGAGTTTCTTTTAAATATCCAATATGTTCATATAAAATTTGTACTGAGGCATTAATCATTTATGGCAAAACAAATTTACGAAATATGACTATTGGATTTACATATCACTTTCACTTCATTTCAATAGGTGGCTACTTATATGCAAAATAAAAATAATCATGGCATGCATATATTTAATATGGCAAACAAGAACGAACTAGCTTTTTCAAATAGAATGATTTCAACATAATTTCAATATTCTTTGAATTATATAAATCTAATATTTAGTTTGATATTTATATTAAAACAATAGTTAAAAATAACAATTTACACATTTATTATAAGAAATAATGCATGACGCACGTTTCGGTGGAACTTCACCTTCTTCAGATGCTAATGGCAAACTAACTATGATTCTCTGTTACATCGAAATCAAGAAATGACAAATTGTGTAGAAGGGGTAATTAGAAAGATGGTAACAAATAATTATTAGAATATTGGAAACCAATTCTGAACGGCTAGTCAGGTAGTTCGGTAATTTTGAAAAGATAAAGAAGGGGGCTTGAAGTATGATCGATTTGGCTATTCAATAGGAGACCGGAATGCTTGTATTTATTCATCTGTAATGATTCAAAAAAATTAAGTTTAATTCCCTTACTTTCAGTATTTAGTATTTTGAAATCGAAATTGAAGGTGTGATTTTCTTGGATTAAATGGTTTGCATAATGTGAATCCGACTTCTGATTAACAAAGCTACGTTTGTGTTCTGAAATTCTAGTTTGAAAACTTCTGAAAGTTCTTCCAATGTAAAACTTATCACAATCACCAGAATTAATTTTATAAGCTCCTGATTTATTATCTTTATGAACTTTGGATTTATCATTTTATAAATATAAAAAATAAATCAGGAGTTTATAAAATTAATTGTGGCGATTGTGATAAGTTTTACATTGGTAGAACTTTCAGAAGTTTTCAAACTAGAATTTCAGAACACAAACGTAGCTCTGTTAATCAGAAGTCGGATTCACATTATGCAAACCATTTAATCCAAGAAAATCACACATTCAATTTCGATTTTAAAATATTAAATACTGAAAGTAAGGGAATTAAACTTAATTTTTTAGAATCATTACAGATAAATAAATACAAGCATTCCGGTCTCCTATTGAATAGCCAAATCGATCATACTTCAAGCCCCCTTCTTTATCTTTTCAAAATTACCGAACTACCTGACTAGCAGTTCAGAATTGGTTTTTCCTTTTCTAATAATTATTTGTAACCATCTTTGTATTTACCCCTTCTACATAATTTGTCATTTCTTGTTTTCGATATAACAGAGAATCATAGTTAGTTTGCCATTAGCATCTGAAGAAGGTGAAGTTCCACCGAAACGTGCGTCATGCATTATTTCTTATAATAAATGTGTAAATTGTTATTTTTAACTATTGTTTTAATATGTTTATTAATTTACATCAAGTATCGGCCCAATCAATCCAAAAAATAGTTTGATATTTCCTAGATATGCCATACATGTAATGATCACTCTTTCGTGTCTTATTAGAGATTGAAAAACTTAATAGTTGCCACTTCAGAAGATTTTGAGATATTATCCTTGGTTCATTTATTCATTAAAGTTATATTTGGGAATAGTAGATTAACATCCTGTACTGACACGCCATTTGTGAGATTATTGTAGACTTGTTATTGCCAATGTCCTTTGGGATTATCTTGTATATATGTATATCTAGATTGACCTATATAAAAATTCTTTAAATAATTTTCTTGCAATGTATTTTTTTAGATGTGTATATATGATATATAAAATAGAGTAAACCCCATTTTCAATGTTATTGTTTTTATAAGTTTGCGTTATTCAAAGTTATGTTCATGAATCTTGAAGGAAGTCGTTTTCATTCTATAATGAATTTATGAACACTTTTATTATGAAAGACTGTTTCATTCAAACTTATTGAAAGTCAATCATGTATTTAGTCTTTAGGGTTTGTTCATTTTTGTGAATGAATAAGGCTATTTCTATTTGAATTACTAGTTTATTTTGCAGTTGAACATTAATGATTCTGACTTTTCATTTTATTTATGAGTAAATAACTACATTTTGTTAGATAAAAAGACAAAGTATTGGTTTTATTGAGTCTGCAACCTTGAATTTTTCCATGATCATCGCTTCCAATCTCGTATATACATATTATGTATATATATATATATATATATATATATATATATATATATATATATATATATATATATATATATAATTATTTATTCGAATTGTTGTTGCCTGTGAACTATTTCTAATCTTTTAATAATTATTAGCAATAACAGGCTTGTTGAATCTTTAAAAACTCGATTTTATTAAAAAGTTGACGTTTCGCCACTACATTCGTGGCTTTATCAAAACTTTTGAAAAAATTGAAATTTCTTTGACATTTATTGATTTGAAAAAATTTGAATAGAAACAGACTACTCTGTTTCACTAAAATTTTTTGGCTGTGGCCGTTCTTTGTTATTTATTACGATGTCCATTAAGTTAGCAGAGCAAAGTCAGCAGAACAAAAAAAAGATTATGTGAAAATTACAAGCTAATTAAGTGCCCTTAAATTAAATTTCAAGCTCCTTATTTAAAAAAAAAACCGCATGCTCTGCTAGCTTAAGATAAACTTAGCAGAGCGTCATGGTAAAATGGACTGGAAAAAAAAAATGATAATGTGAAAATTATAAGCTAATTACAAGCTAATTTAGTGCCCTTAAATTAAATTTCAAGCTCCTTATTTAAAAAAAAAAAACCGTCGACCTGCTTCTGAGCCAGCAAAACGCGCATGATTTTCCTCAACACGCTTCACCTTTTTTTGTTTATAAGCATAAAAACTTTGCTGAAAAGCAATTTATCAGCTCGTAATTAGTAGCTAAGTTCAATGCTTAGTAAGACATTATTATCAAAGTTTTCAAACTAACTCTGCTAACATTGACTAAATGCAGCCGAGCATGTAGGTAAAACAAAAGGTAACAAAGCAATTGAGTCGCACTAAGCGCAATCAATCAGCTAGACATTAGTCTATTGAACTCAATTTTTCGAAGTGAAGTATGCAACGTTGCTCTGCTTACTTTTCATTAAGCCAGCAGAGCACGCTGTTTTTTTCTTTTTTTTTGTGAATTGGAGCAATAACTCAAAGTTAAGGTCAGTGATTCAGCTCGTAATTAGCTGTTAATTTTAGTTGACGCACAAATATGTTGCTATCATTTTGCAGAAGTTGGACTCTTGACTTGGTTCTGAGCTAGCAAAGCGTGCGCTTTGCTAGTTTTTTTTTTCAACTCGATTGACCTTTTTTTGTTCATTAGCAAAAATTTTTGGTGAAATAGCAGTTTATTAGCTTGTAAATAGTAGTTACGTTTTATGATAAGAAAAACGTTTTTATGCCAATTTTCAAACACGCTCTGCTATCATTCCCTAAAGGGAGCAGAGCATGTATTTTAAACAAAAACAAAAAAAGCGATTAGTCAGCACGAATCGTGATGAATTAGCTTGTAATTGGTTCGATATTTTTGCTTGTAGCTTGTAATTAGCTTATAATTTTCACATTATCATTTTTCTTTCCAGTCCATTTTACCATGGCGCTCTGCTAAGTTTATCTTAAGCTAGCAGAGCATGCGGTTTTTTTTTTTTAAATAAGGAGCTTGAAATTTAATTTAAGGGCACTAAATTAGCTTGTAATTAGCTTATAATTTTCACATTATCATTTTTTTTCCAGTCTATTTTACCATGACGCTCTGCTAAGTTTATCTTAAGCTAGCAGAGCATGCGGTTTTTTTTTTAAATAAGGAGCTTGAAATTTAATTTAAGGGCACTAAATTAGCTTGTAATAAGCTTATAATTTTCACATTATCATTTTTTTTCCAGTCTATTTTACCATGACGCTCTGCTAAGTTTATCTTAAGCTAGCAGAGCATGCGGTTTTTTTTTTTTTAAATAAGGAGCTTGAAATTTAATTTAAGGGCACTTAATTAGCTTGTAATTAGCTTATAATTTTCACATAATCTTTTTTTTGTTCTGCTGACTTTGCTCTGCTAACTTAATGGACATTTTATTACGTGCTATTCAGTCCAATATTAACATTCAAATCTGTTATTATTAGATGGTAAGGGAAACCACAATTTTTATTTTACGTGGGTAAAGGTTTCTGTGGATTCCCTTACCATCTAATAATAACAGATTTGAATGTTAATATTAGACTGAATAGCACGTAATAAATAACAACAAAGAACGGCCACAGCCAAAAAAATTTTGTGAAACAGAGTAGTCTGTTTCTATTCAAATTTTTTCAAATCAATAAATGTCAAAGAAATTTCAATTTTTTCAAAAGTTTTGATAAAGCCACGAATGTCGTGGCGAAACGTCAACTTTTTAATATAATCGAGTTTTTCGAGATTCACCAAGCCTATTATTGCTAATAATTATTAGAAGATTATATATATATATATATATATATATATATATATATATATATATATATATATATATATATATATATATATATATATATTTGTGTGTGTGTGTGTGTGTGTGTGTGTGTATGTAAAAGTATTTTGTTCCTGTTCATTAATAATATAAGAAATTTGTGTTTGTAACAGGTCAATTTATTTGTAACTTGTCTTCAAACGTTTCGGAGATCTTTGTTCCCTTTATCAATGAAATTGAGACACTATTTCTATTATGAAAGTCTCGTAGTGCCATACTCCAATTTGAGTGTAGGAAATCCTCTGTCTTTGTTGACAAATATATATATATATATATATATATATATATATATATATATATATATATATATATATATATTCGTTACGATTATATAACGAATAAACAACACCGCCAGAACTATAACCAAAGCGTTGCATATTGAAAATCTTCAGTCTTTGTTAAAAACTGGTGGTGATTAGTTTCAATTGTGTCAAATTCAATATTGTCCGTCACTCATAACCTAAGAGACGGACAATATTGAATTTGACACAATTGAAACTAATCACCACCAGTTTTTAACAAAGACTGAGGATTTTCAATATGCAACGCTTAGGTTATAGCTCTATTATTATCGCAAAATTAAAGCGAATATTTCCTTCCTGTCAAAAATCCCTTGTAAATGGAATGCAATTATCGAAAATTACAGCGATATTTGCATTGTAGAAAGCGGAAGAGCTCTGCGATAATTTCATTGTATACCGATATAGTTATTAACGTAACAAGGCCGATATGTAGCAAATAACGGATGAGGTTGGATATTGTAATCCGAGGCGCAGCCGAGGATTATAACTAACCGAATCCGTTATTTGCGCATCGGCCGTATGTCGTTAAAGACTTTTCGTAATACCGTTGAAAGATTATATTTTGATTCCAAAGAAAGAAAAAACCCCGTAACTCGTAATTCTAAAGAAAAATCCCAACGTCGTGCACTCTGTTGTCATGGAACAGTTTGACAGTTTTATAAAGAACGTCAGTTTTTTGTGTTCTCAAGTTCGCTTTAACGACGACCATGGATGAAATTGATGAAATTGAGGAACCACATCAAATTCCTTTAGAAATATTGGGAGAATCATGTGCAGTGCAGGGAGTGTTGATTAACTGCCGAAAATAACTCAAGAGCGATATCAAAAAGAATATGAAAATTTTGAAATGTGGCGTAAAAGCAAGAATGTAAAGGTGGTTAATGAAGATGTATTATTAGCCTATGCGAAATGAAAATCAGTGGTTTATTCTCCCAACTCGCTGTGGACCAAGATTTCAATGTTGTTATTGTAAGCAGAAATATTTGAACAAGTGATTTCTTAACGGCCGCCGGCCGTTATAAAATTATAACGGCCGGCGGCCGTTAACACTGACTTTTCAATTGTCATTTGAATACCGTTAAATCAAAATAACAGTATTATATTACGAAAATTGCATAGTAGCATAGTTCATATTACGGTTATTGATGACAAGCTGAGAATTTATGAATTATTAACGTCAGTTTGACAAGTTGAAACTTTATTCGGGAAATATTCCCCAAAATTACACTCGTGCATCAAAATAACCGGATAATTAGTCATTTTCATAATTTGGAGACGGGAGCCACCAATAGTGTCGGGCTCTTTCTCCAAAAATGAAAATTAACTCATGCAGTTTTTTGACAACACGCTGTCATGCAAAATTATCGGTAATTTTGATGCACTTGTGCAATTACTTACGATAATTGCATTGTAGAAAGCGAAAGAGCCCTGCGATAATTACACTGTATTTACACAGTTCGTATTATGGTTATTGATGACACGCTAGGAATTTATGAATTACCTACGTCAGTTTGACAGTTTATTCGGGAAATATTCCCCCGAATTACACTCGTGCATCAAAATAACCGGATAATTTCGCATGTTCATATTTTGGAGAAAGAACCCTTCGTTGTTGGGCTCTAAAAATGAAAATAAACTCATTAAGTTTTTTGACAATACGCTGTCATGCAAAATTATCGGTAATTTTGATTTCTTGTGCAATTACTTACGAATAGCACGTAATTAATAAATATAGACGTCCACATCCTCAAGAAATTAATCAACCAGGTAGTTTTTCTTTTTTCAAAATTCCATTTCGAACATTATGTGGGTAAGGGCTTTTGTGGTTTCCCTTACCATCTAATATTTGCAGACCTGACTGCTAATAATATGGGACTCGATAGGATGTAATTAGTAATTGAAGACTGGCACAGCCGAGAAAGATCTTATAAAACATAATTTGTCTGTTTTTTGGCTTTTCAATTTCTTGAATATTAATAAACGTCAAATAAATTTCGATAATCAAAAGTTTTGAGAAAGTCATGAATTTACATGACGAAACGTTAACAATCACTATATATATATATAAATATATATATATATAAATAATTATATTTATATATATATATATTTATATATATATAGTTATATATATTTATTTATTTATATATATATATATATATATATATATATATATATATATATATATATATATATATATATATATATATATATATATATATATATATATATATATATATATATATATATATATATATATATATATATATATATTTGAATTCTTGATTTTTAATTGTTTATCGTATTCATTCCAAGAGATATCAATTATTGGTATAACAGGTTTATTTCAAACATTACATTTTAAAATTAAAATTCATTGGACGTTTCAATGGAGTTTCCATCTTCATCAGCTAAAATCGGGATAAAATACAATTCAAATGCCTAAATATAAAACATATATACACATGCACTACTACTATGTTCAGAAAGATTTCCGCGGTCGGAAGTATTTGAAAAACTTGGTTCTCGGAATGAACCGCGTAAAAGATTTGAAATTCCTCGATGTCATGGTCAAAAAACTTCCATTCCAGGCTTCTCCTATTCAGTTTATCGTAAACCCACCCATACAAACCGTTATCTGAACGCCCAGTCTCACCACCATCCCTCTCAACTTAACTCTGTAGTTAATACCCTAATCTACCGCTCCATTCGACTATCTGACGACGAACACCGTGAATCAGAACTCAATACTCTAAAACATATATTATTACAGAACGGTTACAACACATATCAAATCAACAAGAACATACGCAAACACACAAACATCACCCCACCTCTACCAACTTCCAATCCCACTGACCAAGAATCTACACCTAAATTATTCCTTCCTTACATCAAAGGACATATATATATATATATATATATATATATATATATATATATATATATATATATATATATATATATATATATATATATATATATATATATATATATATATATATATATATATATATATATAATCGAAAACCGTTAGCAATACAGGGTGGCTTAAATTACAAAAAAGTTGCGTTATTTAGGGATGAGTGTGATGAGACGCGATAGGCAACTTTTTTTCTCTTATGGTTCTCCTTATGGAGTGATAAAGAATTTCGTATTCAACAGTGTATCAAACCTTAGAAAATTATGAATTCTTACAGCTAAAATTAAGATTTTGTTAAAACTTCGTGAAATGGGTATTAGGCAAATGATTCGCTTGTCATTTATTCAATGTTAAATGTAAAACATTATTCCTGTGTGTTATGTATCAGACAAAAAAGCAAATATTAGTTCAGTAAAACAAAATTTTTTTTGGTGAAAATACAACACCTGATACCTGGAAATTGGCCGTCGGCACAAGATAGCGAGTATCCATACACTGAAAGTACATACGAGCACTACTTAATCCCACAAATTTTATTACTGAGAAAATAAGGTAGGTACGTCTGGCGGCTCTGGGATCTTGCTCTAATAGGCATTCATGTTTCGAAGTGACATGAGGAAACTAAGGTTGTAAGGTTGATAAAGTATATATATATATATATATATATATATATATATATATATATATATATATACATATATATATATATATATATATATATATATATATATATATATATATATATATATATATATATATATATATATATATATATATATATATATATATATATATATATGGGACTTCGCAGAGAACATATAAAAGTATTAAACCAAAGGAGTAGCAATACCTACTACCATGGAAAAGTGCTATATATATATATATATATATATATATATATATATATATATATATATATATATATATATCACTTTTCCATGGTAGTAGGTATTGCTACTCCTTTGGTATATATATATATATATATATATATATATATATATATATATCACTTTTCCATGGTAGTAGGTATTGCTACTCCTTTGGTTTAATACTTTTATATGTTCTCTGCGAAGTCCCACTTTTATGGATACGTATTGGATGTCTTCTGAAATTTCAATAAATTGTGAAAGTGGTAGGTAGGTAGGTACCTCTAGCATGACGTTGGTTAGAGAGAATTATGTGCGTGTTGCAATATGAATAGTATATCTTTCATGCCCATCATCTTTTAAAGATATGAATATGATGTTCGGGCTTTGAAGAAGTAGCTCCACGCTTTGCTTGTAGACTTACCAGATATTATGGAAGCTCCGTCTACCGTATATTCTAGTTATATTCATTAAAAATATCCAACTTAAAAATAGCATTAATGCATATAATGTCACTCATTATTTTCACTCATCTTCTTTTTCGTTTAATTCCCGAAAACCCTAAGCTCTGTGACCAGATAGACGGAGGAACTTATATAATACTTAATGACACAAATAAGACAACTCAATTTGAAAGCAAATCGATTTTGCATAAATTTTCGAATTGGAAGAGTAATATATCATAAGTCAAGCTTAAATGTTTCAAAATGAATTAGTTTTTCAGATCAATAATATCAGTATTTAATACAGGCAGTGGGAAAACACAATTTTTTCGTTTCCAATGCTCTTGAAAGAGTGCTGTGTCATGATGATTTGACTGATATTTTTGTTTCAACTAAAGTGTCAAATGTATTAAATGTAATTTTTCATCCTCCACGAAAATGTATCATATCAGTCAAAAAGTGTTGTGTTGAGACACTTACCATCTCTCAAGATTTACCCCAAAAAATTTCAGTAAGAATAGTTTTTTGTTTGTGTGTGTTTATAGCATTGCCATGTCATCCTACGTGAATAAAAAAAGCCGTGTTTTTACTCAGCCAGGATCCATTAAGGTTATTCAGAAAAGATCTGAATCCAGATTGAAGTGTGCCAAATCAGCTACAGATAACAGGGCATGGACGGATTGCGTTGAAGATAGAAGGCAGTATATTTTGGAACTTATCAAGACAAAAGCTGGGGTAAGATAATTGACATAACAAAGTCTCAACAGAAAAAATGCTTGCACTGTTCCTGCAAATATATTTTGGAGTTATATTACATCATTTCGAATAAAATATTCTCTGTTTACATATTCGTAATGATATGTAGTGCAATGATACTTACCCAGGCACACCTTACTTTTAACGTTATTTCCAAATATCAATATCATATTTCTTCAGTGAAATAGAAATTTTCACTATTCCTCATATCTGTATGACGGCTATTTGGCACATAGGATTAAACATGAGCAATATAGATGATATTTACTATACGTTCGGATTTATGATTTATAAATAGAAACAAATCTTAATTTAATTTGATTTCCTTGAAATTCAAAACTGTATCCTGAAAATTAGTAGTAGTAATTAATGATTTAGTTGACACCGTTAATATTTTTTAATATATTTATATATATATATATATATATATATATATATATATATATATATATATATATATATATATATATATATATATATATATATATATATATATATATATATATATATATATATATATATATATATATATATATATACATATGTATATATATATATTTTCAGGACTTCCTTTATAAATCTGTGGTAAGTGAGGACCACTGATTTTTATGACCAATGTTGCTTAGGTCCAAAAACAGATTATATAGTTAAATTTGGCAGTATAATACCATATAAGAAGTCTAGTAGTGATTGCTTATTAAACGGATATACTTGAAGCTAGCAATATTTCAACATGAAAGAAATATTCCTCGTTCACTTGTTGAGTTACAACTTTTGCCTTATTCTCCTTTCACATATAATAAGAAGAAATACCAAAAAAAAATCACTTTCTCTTCCGTAATGTTTCAGCCAACTCTACCTTGGATTTAGTATTGAAACACTTGCTAATGTAACATGTAAGCATCGATGCTAGATGTAAAATTTGAACCTCGGATTTGATCACTAGTACTTGAGTATATTTTATGCAAGAAACTTTGACCATGATAAAATACCACATATATTTTAGAAAATTTTTTCTTGTTGAAAAAGTCAACAGCGATTGCGAGTTGCGAGAGTGGTTTTTAAATCCGTTTTATATCTAAGGAATTTTCAGTTTTCAATTTGATGGTAAATTTTGTATCTGGTGTTGATTTTGAGGTTTGAAATGTCTTTTTTCTAGGACAGTTGGGAAGGAATATTGAAATGAAAAGTTTTTCAAAAGATTTCCTCATTCCCAAACTCTCAAAATTGAATTAGAGGGTTAAAATGTTGTACCTACGTGCAGTGAGTGTAAAATTCTTGGGGTTTCAAATTTGTTTCCTCAACCTCTGCCATTTTTACTTAAATTTTTCATGTTTTTTAGTGAGTGACTCCTCCAGATTGAGTTGGAGGGTCGAAATTTCGTAGGCGCATTGAGTTCATGTTAGGGTGCCTTAAAAAATAATATTTTTGAATTTAATGAAAATCCTTAAGGTGCTGATGAGTACATACTGATGAATGTGCTGCGTCAAATATTGTCCTTTTTAAAATAGATTTACGTAGAACGTAGAAGTTGATGGTATTGAAAACTTCAAAATTTTTATTTTATTTCCATAAGTCATGTCGAAACTAGAACCTTAGAATCTCAAGAAAGAAAATTTTCTGGTATCACTGAGTTGATTCTGTCCCTCTGTCCACCACAGTTCTTATAGTGCAATTATTTTAGCATGAAAAAATGGGTCGACCTCGGAATGAGAAATAATAAGCTGAATTTTTGTATATACCTTCATTTTGGCGTTCTAAAAGTTATCTCAAAAGTCTCATATAATCTCGTGTTTGCGTCGTAAGTTGTTCAAGGTCGAAAAAAAATTGTTCTGCTCCATTCTACATTCTTTTGCTCGATTCATGTTTTCATGTATTATAAAAATTGTAGAACATAAAATTTGCGACGAATTTTATTTCAAACATTTTTTCATGCGGTCAACCGTTTTTCGACAGATTGCGGTGTGATACGTGCTGTAATGCAAGATCAACCGTGAATATCCGTGAATACTACATCGAATTTGGAATAATTTGCATTATTTAGCAGATGAGGCATATTAATATATTCATTTAATAATACTTACCTTCTTTGTATAATTGAAAAATCATTAAATGAAATACTTATTGTAGGTATATCTTAAGGTGCTTCTAAACTAGCAATATTTTCAATTAAATATGTGGCTGCAAGATATTAGTCGGCAATATTGCCAACAATTACAGCCAGACTATGCAATAGGCTTCAGTATGTCCCGGCCATATAGCAGCCACACATATCTTGTATTGGGATCTGACATGGAGACGGAGCTTAGGTGATAACGTCAAAACATGGCGTCTCAAAACCAACTTTCAATACGAGTTATATAAGAGATTTGAAATTTTTTTGAGTTTTGTGTAGATTCAGGGGTTCAGACCCAAGTTCGGGTATCGAGACCTCAAGATGGGGAGGTGAATGAGCCTGACTCCGTTTGTCACTTGTGTTACAGCATTTGGAAAACGACAACAGACCGTATCTGGAAGTGTATATTTGTGAAAATAATGTATTAGCTCTGTTGCATACTGGCAGTAATGTCTCTATATTAGGGTCACCGTCTTTGTTTTTATTGAAACAACTTAAACTCTCGTTGAACTACGATGTTTCAATACATTTGACTACTGCTGATGGACAAGTACAAAACACGTTAGGTTACGTATGGCTACCGGTCACTTTGAATGGGGTAACCAAAACTCTCAAAATTTTAGTCGTTCCATCGATCTCAAATAGGTTAATATTGGGTATGGACTTTATTAAAGTGTTCAATTTTGTAGTGGACTTTTCTGGCTTCTCCTATGATTCTTCCAGTCTATCTACGGCGGCTATTCACACTGTTTAGCCGGCAGAGACGTTGAGTGTAGGTCAGACAGAACTGTTGAGGGAAGTTGTGGAACTGTTTAGATCTATAGGACCCGAAGACAAAATTGGCAGAACTCACTTGTTGACCCATGCAATAGTGACGGAGGGTCCACCAATTCGACAACGGCAATATCCGTTATCCCCCGCAATGCAGTCTCTGCTCAACGGTCAAATCGACGAGATGCTGAAATTTGATGAGATCAAGCCGATAACGACTAGTTCTCCATGGTTATATCCTTTGTGGGTAATTGCCAAACCTAATGGAGGGGTGAGAGTCCTGTTTGATGGACGTAAATTGAATACAATCACTCAACCAGATTCCTACCCAATGCCTCTTATTGACACCATACTCAGCAAGGTACGGAATGCGTCATATATTTCTTCAGTGGACTTGAAGTCCGCATTTTTTCAGATACCTTTAGATGAAGAATCTAAGTTGAAAACTACATTTTCAGTTCAAGGAAGAGGTTTATTTTGCTTCAATGTGTTGCCGTTTCGGCTTAATAATTCTGCTCAAGCTATGTGTCGTTTGATGGATATTTGATATGAGTGAAAGTGTGAAGCTATATGAAAAAAAATACAGAGAAAGTGATAGGCCTGGTATCGTCAACTTTACTGCTTGTTGTTTATCTATTTTTATTTAATTTATAAAATACCTAGTCTAAATCAACTGTATGTATTTGTTTGAATGATATGAAACTATTAATTCGAGTTTTTTTATGTAGGAAGTTTATAATCGGCCAGATATGGCAATTATCAATAAACATATTTCGAAATTTTTTATTGATGATTCTTTATCCAACTGTGAAATTATTCGACATTTCAATTGTTTCTGAAAGAACTTTGGATAAAATATATTCAAAATTTCACGAAAAACATTAATTTAGTACTATTATACATGGATTTAATGAGAAATCATAATGTTTCATATAATTAAATGTGGTTTTCATAATAAAACCAATAAATGTTCACGCAACAGAGATCCAACAATTTCAAATGTTTTGGCTGCAGCATCTGGAATTTTCATTAATAATGGGAACTAACAGGGGCGGATTTACGTTGAGTGCCGCCCTCCTTACCAACAGAAAATAATGATCACAATATCTCTATACGAAAAACTAGGAGTTCTAGGGTATAATCACTTCGAAAAAATCAAAAACAAATGACAAAAAAGTATGATGACAATCAGATATTCATATCAGTTTGTAGCATATATTTATTCCATATCCATCGTCCGTCAATTTCACAAAAGATATTACACGCAACTTTTTTTTTTATGCAAGAAAACACATCAGATCATTTTCTATATCTAAAACAATTTTCTTGCTTTTTTCATCGCAAAGTCAGTGATCAAGTCGTCGGTATTCAAACGTGACAAAGTTCCGGACTCTATGCATAATAATGCTAAATTATTAAGACGCTCCTGAGACATAACAGAACGTAGATATGATTTTATTCTTTTCAAACAAGAGAAAGATCTTTCAGCTGTGCAATTTGTTACAGCAGTACAAACAAACATTCGGTAAGCTATTTCCACGTTCGGAAAAACAGTGTAAAGATCATTGGTTCGAAGAATCTTCATCAATTCCAAGGGTGATTTCTTTTCAATTTTTTTTTGTACACAGTAGGCGTAGAAATGAGAAAATTCTTCATCAAATAAATTTTCGAGATCTGATTTGTAAACTTCACGCAAAATTTTGGCTTTATCGCGAATTTCAGAAGCATTCAAGTCCTTCATCATTGTCAAAACCGAAAATTTTTCATTAATTTTATAGAACGCTGCGCATCTTTTTTCGAGCTCCGACAATAAATTATCGAGTATGACATTGAAAGTGTTAATTCGAATCTGATTGTAATTTTCTCTTTCTTTTTCGTAAAACAAGTGATCGAAATGTTTGACTCTCTGAAATTTCAAGCGCTTTTTCCTCATACAAATCAAATTCTTCACGGAAATCGGTGACAAATTTCAAAAGCCCGTTGTAATCATCAACAACTTCAGAAATGCTGATTTTAACGCTTTGCAGATGTGAACTGACAGAATGGAACCTCAAGAGTAAGGAATGCCAAAAAACTTGCATGAATGCTGTCTCTAAATGTTCTAATTGAGAACGTAACCCTTTCGCTTCTTCCCTAGTCATCGCATTTTCGGTCAAATCTTCTTCAATGGTTTCCAAAAGTACAATTATTTCACTGTAATTTTCATTCAAAGCCTTAACAGCATCAATACGAGCTGCCCATCTGGTACTAGACAGGGATTTCAGAGTGATAGACCGTTTTCCGATTCGTGAGAAAAGTTCCCATCGATGGGTAGACGCCGTAAAAAAATTATCCAACGATTGGACAGTAGCAAAAAAAGATGCTGCCTCAGTACAATTTTCCGCAGCATGTACTCCAACTATGTTCAAAGAATGCGCGGCACATGGCACATATTCAGCAAGATCATTTATTCGTTTAATTCGCGCTTGAAGACCCGAATAAGCTCCGGACATATTCGGAGCATTATCGTATGATTGACCTCTACAATCGTGAATGTTTAAATCATCAGTGTCTAAAGTAACCGTGACAACATCTGCTAGATTTTCCGATTTATGTCCGGGATTATCGATAAACTGAAGAAACCTTTCCACGGGTGTACCATCAGGTTGTACGTATCTTGTGATGAACGATAACTGATCAACGTGGGAAATATCAGGAGTGGAGTCTACAATGATGGAAAAATACTTTGCCACTTTAATTTCATTCACTAACACTGACCTCAACTTTTGTGCGACTAACTGGGTCAATTCCTCAAAAACTGTTTTAGATAAGTAACTAGTAGTGCCACTTCCTTTACTGCCGAACTTATTGATATGATTAGCCAAAAATGGGTCGAATTCCGCGAGAAACTCCAAAAGCATCATGTAATTCCCATTATTGAAACAATCAAATTTTTCATTGCTCCCCCTTAAAGCCAGTCCACGTGATGCCAAAGATTTCACTGCACTTAAAACCCTCGTCAGAACGTTTCTCCAATAAGCAACCTCTCGATCAAATTGTAGGGTCAACTCATGATCGATTCTACCTTGAATTTCTCCTCTTTGCTTCAAATTAGAAACACTTTGTTTGTGAGAACGAGAATTTTCGTGTTCAGTTGTACGCGACGATGCGTGTTTCCAGTCGTTGAATCCGTTTTCGTCCTTGAAAGCGCAATTGTGTTGATTGAAAAGAAGACACGTGATGCAAAACACAGCTCCTTTGCTTTCTGAATAAACAAGCCATGGTCTAGGCATTTCTTCGCCATTGAGGAGTTTTCTCTTAAATAAAGTTTTGGAAAGATATCTTGTAGTGCCGTCATCGCAAACTCTTTTGGAATGAGTGAAATCGAGATCTTCGTTTTGCTCGTATCCATGCAAAGCAATCTGATCGCGCAAAAAATCATCAACAATCCATTTAGCTGGATCATTCTCTGAATTTTTGTTGACACCAACGTCACCAACAGTATTTTGATCTACCGTTTCAACACTCGAGAAGTCTTGTTCCTCCAAACTCTGAGAAACTTCGGATCCTGCAAAATAATGTGTTAGATTATAGCATTGAATAGAAAAGTATCGTCGTCCGACATTTTTTGATACGATTAAGGCCGGCCGCACATTTCCTACAATCGATTCCGATTGTCTGAAACGATTGTCGGATCAGGGCATCTGACGCTCGAATACCTATACTTTTATACAATCATATCGCACACCTACGATCCGATATCGGATCGGACGTCCGACTCGGATGCACGAGCTGTGCTTCCTACCAATCGGACCGATAAAAAGTCTGATCCGACTACCGGAAGGCAAGCCGTGCGTTGTTTTTGCATAGTCTACCGCAAACATACGATTATTTCTGTCAGTTTTTGACAGGGAGTATAGAAAAAGGAATTGTCAAACCTTGTGCGATACTGAAAATTTGATTACCACGGTCGAAAAATATCCCTGCTTGTGACATTCAAATAAAATCGGACGTATTTTGTCGGCAGTGTGCGCTAGTGGTCCAATTTGAAATCGTTTCAGACAATCGGATCAGATTGTAGTAAATGTGCGGCCGCCCTTAAACCTCACTAAATTCGTGAACTTGACTGCAAAATTTCGAATATAAACATTTTTATGGTTTATCATATAAATTTTGAGTCACAGAATACGAATATTTTAAATTAAACGTTTATTTTAAATTAATAAACGAATTGCGGATTTGTTGACGCATTGACCGCGTCAACGATTCACAATAAACGAATATTTTGAATTAAACGTTTCCTCAAATTCCAGTGTACTCAACTCACCTCGCAAGGTTAGATAATATTTTTTAATCATTTAATTCATCTATTGTAATTTATTCATCGATTTTCGTTTATTTATCTTCTTCTTTTCCATAAAATCGTTTTTTTTTCAGCCGATTGTATGAATCTTGTTTTTTTCTACAAATGCTTGCTAAGTTTGACAGAAAAGTAAGAGATACATTATTTTCCTAATGTACATAGTGAAGAAATAGTCAATTCGGAAAAAAAAAAATTTTCTAAGAAAATGCCGTATATACCTTTACACTGATTGTCAACAGTTCGCGCTGCAATGGCATTTTTTGGTGAAGATTGATTCAAAGGAACATCTCGCGAATCTACAACATAACCTCAATTAAGTCATGGATTTCAAAAGAGTAATCGGACATTTGTAAAAAGAAATTATAAATAATGTTTTCGTACCAGTTGAATCAGAATTCGATGGGTTTTTCTGCGACGTACTACTAGTAGAAAAACGATCCTCATCTCGTGTTTTGGGAAAAAATGTGTCAAGTTTCCTTGTTTTTGCAATCGCTTCTTTTTCCCTTTGGGACTTTTCGGCAGCTCGTTTTCGATATTCATTACCACTTAACTTTTTCCGACCGTCACTCGTTTTTTCATGCAAGAAAGATAATATACCGTCTACGTTTTCATTGAATACAAAAATTCATATGCAATTATATTGTAATGAGTTTCAGTATTGACAGTATTGTTTATTTTCCGCAAAGTTTTCCGAGGGGTTAACGAATGTAGACGGACGTAGATGATCAGTGAGTACACAGATGGCACCATGTGGCATGTACAGGCTGTCCCATTTTCGATGTCCTAACGGGGTAACTCGGTTATTTTTAAAGATAGAGATTTGCGGTTTTCGCGAACGTTGGCTACTTTTTTGTGAATCACACAATACCGTGAACAAAATTTTCATAGCTTGCTTCGTTTTTGAGATACAGGGCGAAGTTGAAAATATTGCATTTTGGCCCTCGCCTTGTATCACAGCTATCTTTCAACTTATAGGAAAAGTAAAAACTGTGTTTTATACACTTTTTTACGTAGAATCCAGTGGCGTAGTGAGATTTTTGAAATGAGCTGTCATTGTTTAGATATAACCCAAAGTTATATTTTTTTAGAAGGGACACTCTGTATATTTTTCCATATTCAAACATAAATGCTTTGAGCTTTTCAAAAATATATAATACTTATATAATATTTCAAGTATTAGCCCTGTATTTAGATAAATTTCATTTTTGTTATAGCAAGTCAAGACAAATATCACTT
Organism: Cynegetis impunctata; assembly: GCA_030704885.1. Taxonomy (NCBI): domain Eukaryota; kingdom Metazoa; phylum Arthropoda; class Insecta; order Coleoptera; family Coccinellidae; genus Cynegetis; species Cynegetis impunctata. The sequence goes on from JARQZK010003643.1 coordinate 338,272, forward strand.
TAGTAGAACGTTTAGCGCAATAAACAAATATCACTCTCATTTATATATGGTAGCATGGAAAGTATTCATTAAAAAAATATTATTTAATATAAGTTACTAAACAAAGATTAATTTAAAAATTATTATAACAGAAATTAAAACTTATATGAAACACTGCTACAAAACAAAGCTCTATTATTTTTCGGTTGAAAATATTTTATAAATATTGTTCAAATTGCTGTCCATTCTGTTGAAGACACAACCGACATCTTCTGAGGATAGCGTCAATCGACCGCAGTAAGAACAAAGGTCTTATGCGTAAGAATTCGAAAGCTTCTCTCGTGGCATTCATGAGAGCATCTCGATTTTCGTGTCGCGTGTGGTTTATTTTATTTTTCATAAAGCCCCATATGAAAAAATCTAATATCGACAAGTCAGGGGACCTTGGTGGCCAGTTAATGGGACCATTATTACCAATCCACTGGTTTTGGAATCTTTCATTAAGAAAAGCCCTAACGGGACCTGCGTTATGACAAGGTGCGCCATCTTGTTGAAAATAACTGTGTCCGTATTGAGCCAACGGAATTTCGTCAAGTAGTTCACAAAGACAATCATCCAAAATTTCCAAATATCTTCGGTGATTCAAGTTAACGTCGAAAATGCGGTATGCCAATCTTCCTCCAAAAACGAAACAAGATACATTAAAGCCGAATCTGCCTTGCTGTTGACGAGCCACCGTAACGTGCTCATTTTCATTCGACCAATAACGATGATTATTTCTATTAAAAATGCCAGCGCTACTTATATAGCTTTCATCGGACCATACCACTAAATGCCCAAAATTCATATTTTCTCCCGTCTTTTGTATATACCACCTACAAAACTCAATGCGCTTCTCAGCATCACCTGGGTGCAGATGATGTATAGTTTGAGGTATGTAGGGGGTATATTTATGCTTTTTCAATATCTTCGAAACTCTTGTCTTTGGAATGCCGATCGAATCTTCAATTTCTCTGCAAGAAGTATTTTTGTTCTCTTCTACCTTTGCGAGGACACTAATTTCAGCATCTTCAGCATTTTCTTTCCTATAACTTTTTGGTCTAGGCTTATCAAAAGATCCAAATTTTCCAAATTTTTTTTTAGTCTACCAAATATTCTCCTACTCGGTTGTCTCCTTTCAGGAAACCTAAAATTCCTATCTTATTATCTTACTGACACCCAGTAAATGGGTAATAGTAAATACCTTTCAAAATAGAGGTCCATCGCTTGATTTGGATTGAAACCAACTTGGTAGTATATCCCAACCATATCTAATTTTTCGTAATTTTGATATCTTGGATTATCATTCGCCATTGTAAGAAAAATTTGTTAACTTTGACAGGTAGGTGACAGGAGTTATATACATTCTGCACTTGCTCTTTTTCCATAGCTACCTACTAATTAGGTCCACAGCGTTTATAGTCGATAAATAGTGTTTCATAAGAGTTTAAATTTATTGTTTTGTCGAATTATTTAGTGACTCATACTGAATAATATTTTTTTAATGAATACTTTCCATGCTACCATATACGAATGAGAGTGATATTTGTTTATTGCGCGAAACGTTCTACTAAAGTGATATTTGTCTTGATTTGCTATAACAAAAATGAAATTTATCTAAATACAGGGCTGATACTTGAAATATTATATAAGTATTATATATTTTTGAAAAGCCCAAAGCATTTATGTTTTGAATATGAAAAAATATACAGAGTGTCCCATTTAAAAAATTATAACTTTGGGTTATATCTGAACAATGACAGCTTATTTCAAAAATCTCACGACACCACTGGATTCTACGTAAAAAATTGTATAAAACAAAGTTTTTACTTTTCCTATAAGTTGAAAGATAGCTGTGATACAAGGCGGGGGCCAAAATGCAATATTTTCAACTTCGCCCTGTATCTCAAAAACGAAGCAAGCTATGAAAATTTTGTTTACGGTATCGTGTGATTAACAAAAAAGTAGCCAACGTTCGCGAAAACCGCAAATCTCTATCTTTAAAAATAAGCGAGTTACCCCGTAAGGACATCGAAAATGGGACAGCCTGTACATAAGCAGTTGGTACATGCACAGCTAACAGCTAGTTGATGAGCTCGCCCCGAATAAATCGAAATCGCGCACTTTTTTAAAATTATTCCTTTGATTAATTGAAACTCGAATCAAATCGATATCATATTAGATACAAAAAAAGACTATTAAAATGATTTAGGACATTTTTTCAAGTACGTAGTGAAAAATTCAAATACTTCGCGAAGTTATCGAAATTTTTTCTGTATTATGACATCGAAAAAAATTTGTTTCTCTCAAAATCTGCCGCCCCCCAAAAATTTGCCGCCCTGGGCAGTAGCCCATGTTGCCCATGCCTAAATCCGCCGCTGGGAACTTATCTGAGTTTCAATCAATTCTTTTGTAAAATGCAAAGAACATACCATCATTCTCGAAGTTGTATGATTTTTTTCAGATTGACTCCATACCTTTAATAAATCAATTTTTTCCCTTTCTCCAAAATGATTTTCTCTCAATAAAAAATATTTATTTGGCTTCGGAAATCGATGAAAGCTGATAGGTACTTGCATTTGTATATGCTTTAGAATTACAATTTTTCACGCCGCAATACTCTCTAGACTTGCTGATTCTACGTTTTGCAGAATTAACACTTTCCATTATTCAACTTTTGCGACCTTATTTGTAAGAAATCGAAAACTTGACATGCAATTGCATATGTTGACGTTGGAAATGAAAACTTCATCCATCTGGCCGCCAGAGTTCGCCAGCTGACATGTCAGATCCCAATAGCCGAAGCCGATGTTGTTTCACCTATTGCAGACACGATCGCTTGGCGAGCAAAAATAATGGCTACATCTCCGGACGAGTGTCCGTACATTGTACACTCACGTTTATTTTGTTGGTATCTACTAAATTTGTAGTATAATAATAGAGCAGAACTCTAACACAGAATTTCGAGTGAACCCGATATTCGAAAGATTATTTGCTGTTGTTTTGAAAAATTTCAGAGTAATAATGACTGATTCTTGATCCAATGAGAAGATTATAGACTTTGTTAACGAAATACATGTACGCTCTGCGTTGTGGAATGTAGAAATCCGAATATATAAAGATCGAAATGCTAAAAAAGACGGATGGGCTGTTGATGCTGAAAACTTTAAGATTTCAAGTGATGAGGCGTACAAAAAATTCATCAATAATTTTAAATAAGTTACTGTCAAGACTTATTTCTAGAGTTATGTTATCTTAAGTATCACGCATATCGAAGTAGGGTCGGTCGAATCAAGCAACAATCTTTTCTTTTTTTCTTTAAATTTTCTTTAACATAATATAAGCCTCTACGACGCGTAGATTTCGTCAGCCATTGTTATCCGATTGTGAAGCACGTTTACGAAACAAATTTACGTGGCCATACTCTTGCAGACAATGTTACCGAGATATATATTGACGAGCCATCTGCTGCTTTTAATGTTGTCATAATAGCCGGTGTACTGTTGCCAGTATTGTAGCCACATATTGCAGTAAAAATATTGCACGTTTAGAAGCACCTTTATCAAAACTCATACATTTTGAAGATATTTATACTTCTGTTTTTTCACCTTTGACCTTGAGTCACTTCATCCTTAAACTTTAAACATTATACTTAAACTATCACATACAAAAACTTTATCATTTGACGGATATGTTGGAACTATTGAAATATACTTTTTGTCTTTTCAGGAATACCTACGCAACTATGCATTGATATAATAAATGACAAAGTTTTTGTTTCTCAAATTTTTCAATACAAAATTCAAGCTTTGAATGTATATTTATATGTATATAGCTTCTTAAAATATTAACTGACAAAATCAAATAACATTTATTATTTTTTGAATATAAATGAATAAGAAACAATAAGTGTTCATTCATGGTTTTGAAAAACGATAAAAAATAAGACGATAAAACTTATACTCTAGGTGCATAATACGGAGATATTTCTACGGACTGATCCAATCTATGTCATCGGTAATTTTAGACATAATATTTCGTTACAACATTTTTCTATTTGCTAACCTTCCGTATTGAAGGCTAAAAAAATACATAAGAGCTGAAGTTTTTTACCTACCTTACTCTTTTCAAACAACTGGAGAAGGGATTATTTAGAAAGTTGTAAATCATACCTTTCCAAATTTTTTTTCCAATTTTAGTAATTTTTAGATATGATCTAATAATATGAGATTATATGCAGACTCTGTCAAATTTAAATTAAATATGCAAAAGAATATTCTGCTTGAAATATGTATTTAAAAAATTCCTTCTCAAAATTGTTTTATATTTTCAGGGTTTATCTTTAGGCAAATATATTCCCATAGAAGTAATAATAGATTGCCTGCTAGCTAATAAAAATGCTCAGATTGCTGAACTGCAGAAACAACTAGATGCCTACAAAAAGCTCAAATTAACCGACGAACAGCAAAAACAATTGGATCGAGCGGTAAGAAGTATAATATTATTTGAACGTATTTTTTTAACGATGTAGGTTGTTGATCAATGATTGAACTGCTCGGAAACGCCATGGCTTTCACTTGGTGGACTCGCCAAGGTATTCAATGGATCAAGTTTACTCAGAATTTAGGTCGTTACCATGTATAATTTCAAGGGAAATATGGTCCGCATATTCTGAGTTCGGCTATTCATAGTATCATTAGTCAGCTTTATACTAATTTCTGCGATTGCATGTCCCTTCTTCTCTGTGTTTGTAGTAAATTTAGAAATGAGCCAGTTATCATCGATAAAACAATGGTTTTGACCTAGAAGCTAGAAAAAATGAATCAACTAAATGTAATTAGTAGTAGGCCAAGCTAAAGAGAATTAGAGTGAGCATTTTGTGCAAAAAGTGCTAGAAGAAAACCAGCTCCGCCATTGTTTGTCAAATAGTTTCACATGATATAGTGATATGTTTTTCATTCGACTTTATTATTTATATCTTTGTTATTAACAACTTAATGCAAACAATCGCGTTTTTTTTAGTTTTTTGCTTATAAAATTGAAACTATCAAAGTAATCGTGATGATGTCAATAGACTTATTTTAGAAAATGAAAAGACGAAAAAAATGAGAGGTCGGACGACTCGATCAGACCCTTAGTCTAAGGGGAAATTGGAAAAAACCGGCCAGTTTTTTCAAAAGTTCATAACTCGGTTATTTTTTGAGTTGTAGCATAGATCCTCCGGTTAGTATTATTTATCAATATAAATTTCATTTGTGCAAAGATCAGGAACTGTCCGATGCATAGTTTTTGATATGTGGCCATTTGAATATTTTACTATGCAATTTTCCAGCAGACCTGAATGTGACAGGTATAGTCTGAGTTCAATTTACAAAAAATATTTTGAAAGTAGAATTCTCATAGTTCAAAACGTTCATCTTGGTTTTACATGAGAACGCTGAGAAATATGTTAAAAATAAAGCTGAATTCGACGAAAAACGGCCGAGAAAACCAACTCCGCCATTGTTTGTAAAATAGTTCCACATGATTTTGAAAATAGAATTCTCATAGTTCAAAACGTTCATCTTGGTTTTTCATGAAAACGCTGAGAAATATGTTAAAAATGAAGCTGAACATGAAGAAAAACGGCCGAGCGCGTAAGAGTAGTTGAAGAGTGGGGGTAGAGCAGCAGGCAAGGAGAAGTATGACATTCGAAAGCGTCGGCATTTTGAACGTGACAGTAATTTCTAAACGTTGTCAGATAATAATTGTAAACCCCCACTCTTCAACTATTCTCACGCGCTCGGCCCTTTTTCGTCATGTTCAGCTTTATTTTTAACATATTTCTCAGTGTTTTCATGAAAAACCAAGATGAACGTTTTGAACTATGAGAATTCTATTTTCAAAATCATGTGGAACTATTTTACAAACAATGGCGGAGCTGGTTTTCTTCTAACACTTTTAACATGAAAAAATCTCTGTAGCTTGGCCTATGAATGAAGTTAATATTTCTGAGCTCATCCAACATGTGCCATATATGGTTGGGTTGGGTTGTCATGGTTTTATTCTATTGAGGCAATAATTATAAAATGAAATGCTGATATAAGATATAAGAAAATGAATGCTTAAAACACATTTGCGTATGACCAATAATGGGCTTTACCTAGGTGCCAATGGGATTTTTTCAGAATTTCTACTTGAATCGGGAAACATATTTTCATTTTAATTAATATAGATGAAATATCACGTAAAATGAATTTTTTTTTTACAAAAAAAAACGCGAGGGACGCGTTGACACAAAAGTTGTGTCATATGCCGACAATTTTACTTTGTTACAATATTCATCATGTGCCAGATTCTTCATGTTGCCGTCAGAATGCAAGCCATATTTATAGCCACAAGTGCGGAACGCGGGGGCCGCGTTGCCGGCATATCGCCAAAGTCGTCAGAACGCGGGAATCGCGTTGCCGGCAGTGAATGTGTTAAGTTTGGTTGAATTATTTGACTGTCTATTTGAACTTGTAGAACTCTAGTTGGAATTTTAAGAAGTAAGCGAAATTGCTCGTATCTACCTGGAAATCAACCAACATCTACGATGATGGTCTATTGACCGAAATTGCAATCGCATTTTTATATTTTTAAATTATTTCTCCATTACCTTTTCAAAATAGATGCTATCATTCCACTAGAAATTGATTAATTTAGTACACTGTTTATTTCGTAATTTTTTTTTTCACTGTATTATGAGACTCAGTATTTTGTATACTTACTTTCGTCTATTGCATTTACTGATAAATCTCCGAATCGACTAATTTCCGAACAATAATTGATGAACGTCAAAATTTGAAGGTTCTGTCAGTTTATGTATTGTTGTATATTGATGTGGCTGTGGTTACTACGGAAATGAAATAATTTTAAAATTTTCGATTGGTGGAGAGACTCTATGTATATATCAGTAATAATATCACAAGAGCATCGAAAATAATCGATTATACTTCCGAGACTCGAGACGTATTTTGCGAAACATCATGAGATCGCAGCTCGAGTGATGTTTTAAGAAAATACGTCAAGTGACGAGGTTATTTTCGATTGCTCGAGTGGTATTCGTTACGATTATTTTATTCGTATGATATTCAATCAGAACGATCAATTTAGTTAAGTTGCATTGTATAATTTCTATAATACCTGATTATACATAGAGTAGGTAGTTCTACCAATCGAAAACTAAGAGGACCGTCAAATTTTGACGTTTATCAATAACTGTTCAGAAATAAGTCGATTCGGAGATTTTTACTTAATATACTCAACAAATAATCGTATCAAATAAAATGCGTACTTTAAAATAAATACGGTTATACATCTCAAACTTCCAGCATAACTACAAATCGTGTCAGTTTGACAGAGTAATCCTCCGGAATATTTAAACTGTCAAACTGACACTCTATGTAATTATGCAACAAGATATCCATGTATAACCTGATTATTTTGAAGTACTTATATAGGCCAAGCTACAGAGATTTTTTCATAAAGTGTTAGAAGAAAACCAGCTCAGCCATTGTGTGTAAAATAGTTCCACATGATATAGTGATGTGTTTTTCACTCGACTTTATTATTTATGTCTTTGTTATTAACAATTTTATGCAAAAAATCGCGTTTTTTTTAGTTTTTTGCTTATAAAATTGAAACTATCAGAGTAATCGTGATGATGTCAATAGACTTATTGTAGAAAATGAAAAGACGAAAAAAACGAGAGGTCGGACGACTCGATCAGACCCTTAGTCTGAGAGAAAATTGGAAAAAACCGTCCAAAATGCAGTTTTTTCAAAAGTTCATAACTCGGTTATTTTTTGAGTTGTAGCGTAGATCCTCCGGTTAGTATTATTCATCAATATGAACTTTATTTGTGCGAAGAGCAGGAACTGTCCGATGCATAGTTTTTGATCTGTGGCCATTTGATTATGTTACTATGCAATTTTCCAGCAGACCTGAATGCGACAGATATGGTCTGATTTCAATTTACTAAAAAGATTTTGAAAGTAGAATTCTCATAGTTCAAAACGTTCATCTTGGTTTTCCACAAAAACGCTGAGAAATATGTTAAAAATAAAGCTTAACATGACGAAAAACGGCCGAGCGCGTAATAGTAGTAGAGCAGCAGGCAAGGAGAAGTATGACATTCGAAAGCGTCGGCATTTTGAACGTGACAGTAATTTCTAAACGTTGTCAGATAATAATTGTAAACCCTCACTCTTCAACTACGCGCTCGGCCGTTTTTTGTCATGTTCAGCTTTATTTTTAACATATTTCTCAGCGTTTTTATGAAATACCAAGATGAACGTTTTGAACTATGAGAATTCTACTTTCAAAATCTTTTTAGTAAATTGAAATCGGACCTTACCTGTCGCATTCAGGTCTGCTGGAAAATTGCATAGTAACATAATCAAATGGCTACAGATCAAAAACTATGCATCGGACAGTTCCTGATCTTCGCACAAATGAAGTTCATATCAATAGCTAATACTGGCCGGAGGATCTACGCTACAACTCAAAAAATAACCGAGTTATGAACTTTTGAAAAAACTGCATTTTGGCCGGTTTTTTCCAATTTTCCCTTAGACTGAGGGTCTGATTGAGTCGTCTGACCTCTCATTTTTTTCGTCTTTTCATTTTCTACAATAAGTCTATTGAAACCATCACGAATACTCTGATAGTTTCAATTTTATAAGCAAAAAACTAAGAAAAACGCGATTTTTTGCATAAAATTGTTAATTACAAAGATATAAATAATAAAGTCGAGTGAAAAACATATCACTATATCATGTGGAACTATTCTTTCTTCTAACACTTTTTGCACAAAATGCTCACTCTAAATCTCTGTAGCTTGGCCTAATAGTATTACTACTGATTATGAAGGTAACGAATACAAAATATTAATTTTTTTTGACAAACGTCAAAACATCGTCAATATGAAAACATTCACCTTTTGACGCGAGGCGAAACACCAAAACGATTATATCACGTCGTCAAGGGTATATTCACTTATCAATACGCAGTAGTTATGCAAAATTCACAGATTCTATTGGCTTATTCATACATGAGTTATAAGATCAGTAGTAATACTATAATGAGTACTTCAAAATGATCAGGTTATACATCGATAACTTGTTGCATAATCACAAAGAGTGTCAGTTTGGCAGTCTAAATAATCCTCCCGCTTCGCGGTCGGATTATTCTGTCAATCTGACACGATTTGTAATTATGCAGGAAGTTTGAATCATACGAAAAAAATAATATCACAAGAGCATCGAAAGTAATCGATTATAGGTACTTCCGAGTCACGAGATGTATCTTGCGAAACATCACTCAAGCTGCGCTCTCGTGATGTTTTAAGGGCAGTAGTTGACAGTTGTTGTCCTTCCACGCCATTTCATTCAAGGCAATGGTTTGATTAAGTTTGTTCATCACTTATAAAATATTTAATAACGGATCCAATGCAGCATTCCTATCTTCAAGGCAATCCAAATCCTTCATCACGAAGCCATATATTGCTGTGGTAATCGATCTTCCTGCTTTAAATTCGTGTTATATTTTCGTGGTTCAAATTATGTGTCACAAAATTATGAACTTCGTTCATAATTTTTCATGCATACGTACGTCTGTCATCAGCTTCAACAAGGTTGTGTTTGTAATATCCTTTCTTGCATTTCGCATGAGTTTACTCTATTCACCCATCATTGTATTCATCTCTATATAATATATTTTCAGTGCTATTAAGGATCAAAAAAGTTTCCAAAACTATTTGAAATTTGACCAATTTAGGGTAATTACAGCACATATAAGGATAATCTTTCGTTTATAATTTTTTGATTGAAAAATGAGTGTTGATGATATGCTGAGAGTAACAGCCTAAAAAGTATTTCACTGGTCGTCAGCGCTATCCTCTCCTGCAATCATCAATTGCCAATCCGGTTATGTTAATATCTGCTTGACTTGAGTTTTTTTTTGCTATTGGTTTCACTAATCCAGTCTCTGATGAAATAGATAGTGAAGAAAAAGTTAATTTCTGACGTGTGTGGCCAGATGCGATAAAAATAAAGCATCTCTGAATCTCTTATTTTGTAAAACGTTCACATCAAAATCACCTGGAATGAAGGTTGAAACCATGTCACTTAAAACTATTTCAATTTTTAGGTGAAACGGTATTAATTTAGAATCTGGTGCTTACAATTTAATTTTTGAGGTTGTCGTTTCGTTTGCATCCCTTGTTTATTTTCTGGTTTTCGATCTGGTGACGTAGAATTTCTAGTTTAATGCTTGCATGCTAATAGCATTTATTATCACCAGAAGGAATTACCCTTGCATCAAATTATCCATGTAGAAAATAAAAACTATCTGCTGTGACTTCACATTGTAAATGCTCTAATCGTCTCATCATGTTAAATGTTTATAAAAAGTGACCAGCCTGTCTAGTGATCATAATTATATAGATTCAAGTTGGAAGAGATTTATAAGTTAGTCTATCTACATACTACACAATATGGTTGTTCCATTTTCACTAATATTATAATTAATAAAAAATAAATATAGTACATGGCACAGTCTGAGAGTTATTAGAGAATTTGAATTAATCAACTGAATAATTGAGTTATATGTATATGAAGTGAAATCAATAACAGTTAATGGAGGCAACATCAATAGTTATGAAAGTTATGAAATTAGACCACTCGATCGTCAACGCCATGTGAAATGTAGACGCAAGAGTGTATATAACGAGAGGAAAACGTATCGCCATTCTATATAATTGAATATAAACCTACAATACGTAGTCATTATTTTATGCAACAAATTTGTAAAGTTTTATCTTTTCATTATGCCATATCTCATTCCTATCGTTATCTATTCTTTTATGCATATAACTCATACAAAATTATTTCGATGTTTCACATCTGACTTTTTCGAGTTGCTTGTACATGAATTCATGAGTACATATAATGCATTGGCGATTGACGTGGCGGAGTAGGAGCAGAAAGAAAAGGGATGAGAGAACGGAAAGAAAAAGGGAGAAAAAGAAAGGTATACAATATCCGCTTATGTTAACTAAAAGCATGACTTTCGTCAGTCTATTTTCGTCACACTTTTTAGTCTCGCATATTTTTCAGTTTGGTCCCACAGCGAAATCCCTATCTACTCCAAGCTTCCTCCAAGCCTAAGGAACTTCGTTCCACTAAAAAACATTTTCCAAAAACAAATTCTGAAACAATTTCACAAGAAAAATACCACCGAAACTCTTTCACCCAACTTTGTAGAAGAAACATAAATTTTCAAAAAGAACATTAAATTTCAAGTCTAATCATCAATTTTCACAAAGAAAAGTTTAATTAATGGATATATTGACAATGCGCCTATACTAACTTCACGGTTACATAGACAATATATTCCGGGAGGCAGGTAAAAATTTGGTCAATTATTTCCTCTCGAACGATATTGGTGAGATTCATCAGGGAATAGTATCTTAGTATCATTAAGCCTCGTGAACGACAGCTGCGGTTCCGTCGGGGTGGGGGGGATGAGCGGCGAAATTTGAATGAAAGTTATATAATTTTTCTCCGATCGTGGGAAAAGTGACAATATTTTGACCTGTTTTCTATGCGTAAAGCTCAACATTCCAAAATAGTGGTCAATTGCTAAGCAATTAGAAAATAACAGTGCGGTAATATTCTTACCGCACTGCTGTAGCGTGCGGTAATGTAACAAATGGATTATTACATTAAAATGAAACAAAGTATGGTTTTAATTTTTATAATTGTTGTTAATATTTACATTTTTTGTATCCTGTAGCTTGACGTTTTAAAACTGCTCTCAGTTTTTGGTACTGGGCAATATTAATATTATTTTTAACAGACAAAGTTGATCGAAGCATGGAATAATGTTCCCACAACGTCGAAGATTTCATTGTTTTAGCCAATTCAGCAACATACGCCATCAGTACATTCTCAGAAAAGGATAAACTGTTGTTTTTTCTACAAAAAATCATGAAGCGTTGGTACGCAAGTTCATACTTCGCCGGAAGTTAATTAAGTGAAGCCACGTTCGCGGCTTCTACTAGTTCAGGAGCCGTGCAAGACAACTAATAATCACTATCAGTGTTCATGTTTACTAATTCTTTTTTAATTCCTTATAAAATACAACGAATCAAACAAAACCGGCTTTAAAATTATTTTACTTTTGTCATAACGGAGTAATTTCCATGGTTACCACTTCTATATTTCAATATGAACATAGAGAAACCTATTTAAACTTACTTGATTACATCTTGGATGAAATATTTTTTAATTAATTTTTTAAATGTAAATCAACGATCGGAGAAAAAATAGTATGTATAATTCGTGGGAAAAGCATATTCCCAAACTCCTGTGTTACCAGACTCGTCGCTACGCTCCTCGTCTGGTAGTTATCACAGTTGTTTGGGAATATTATGCTTTTCCCACTAATTATACAATATACTATTGTTCATTTATTCTGAAATGTCTCAACGAAACGTCAAAGAACAAATAGAGTAAGGAAAACACAGAGCTGAGCGCAAAGCACAAAACAAAATTTCGTATATTGGTTGAGAATACTAGATTTTCATTGAAAATACTAGGCTACTAAATTGAATCGAAAAGACTAAATTTATTAGGATTCTACTCACAATTCCAACTGTTATAGTTTTATTGTTTATTTTGTATTATCTATTTTAAACCTTTTTTATTTTTGTTTTCACCCTATAACTTTTAGAAAGACGAAAAAATCTGTATAACGGAGAATGACGTTTTTCGGAGTTGTCATATAAGAAATAAAAAAAAGTGATAATTTGTCAAAAGTTGAATTGCGAATTTTCTTTGAATCAGCGACATAATGAATAATCCGTCCTCAGGGACATTGTGCCGTCTTAAGCCGGCAGACAGCCACATTTGGTTCTTCGAACCGTTGGAAGAAAATTTTCATTTCAATTTGACGACATTATGACAAGTGAAAAGGCGTCGGGGATCGTTAGAAAAGTGTACAATACGAGACTGCGTGTACGAGCCCAAACCGAAGATAGTCAGACAGACTTAAGGGGCGTTGTTGATAAAAGTGATGTTCAACAACATAAAATTAGTGACAGAATCAAGTTACAGAAAAATATTCAAAATGAAAGAGCAGACGAAGAAAGCAATACACAACTTGAAAATCATAAACAAAGGTCAGTACGATCTAAGAATTCAGTGGGTCGGAAAAGCGCAACTTCTTTGGCTGAGAGGCGGAAGATGGAAATGAAATTAGAAGCAGAAGCCCAAATTTTAGAGCTGAAAGAAAAGGCGGAAGCGCAAATGTTAAAACGTAAAGAGAAGTTAATCTTGAAGAAGTTAGCTTTAGAAAAATTTAAAATAGATAATACAAAATAAACAATAAAACTATAACACCAACCCTTTAACACAATAGGGCGTTTGTAGCAAGATCATCGGTATAGCTTAGACCCTTCAAGCGTAATAAATATTTTTTTTCTTCATGCGTGGGAGGCACGCATTAAGATTATAGTATACCTTGCAGAGATTATCATAAATCTGACAAACTTCTCAAAACTCAGAGGAAAGTTTAAAAGCACACCAATGTACAAAAACAATTGTACTAAAATTTTAGAAATAGAAAAACAGCAGAAATGGCGATAACATTTTTGAATGTTCAAAAAAATTCAACTAAGTTCATAAATGATAAAACACATATGAAATATTCAAGTACAGATTTAACCTACCTAACGAACAACCACAAATCAAAACACAAAAATTGATCCAAAAACTCAAGCATAAGCAACTCAAATTCTTCGATAACATCCAATCAACTAACTGCCGCCCCTTTCTATAGTGGATCAACTTCAAATGAAGATTTAATTTTCTCAACACCATCCACGTCTACATAACATCCATTCAACTATGAATCTCATACACAACATTGATTTTTTTCTAGAATATGTATAATTCAGAAAATAGGCGAAATTACAATACAGAAAATAGGCGAAATTACGTGTAATGTTTTTTTAAAGACATGAATGAAATAATTAAAAACCTGCATTGTACCGGGTGGCCAAAAAAGAATGCGAAGTGCTTTATCTCGTAAATGTTATAACTATATCTCGTAAAATGTTATAATTACAGTGGCTAATAAAAAATCCTGGAAATTATTTTCAGTTTTCCAAGATGACCGCCAGGAGGAGTAACCGCCATCTAAAACATTCAAGGTGATTTTTATCTGAAATACACCACCTAGTGAATGTACCACAAAATTATTTCCTTTCTTAAGATAAGCTCATTTGAGTAGTTTTTGTTCAACACTTTTTGACGTTTCCATTGAAATGAAGTAGTGGTGGTGATACAATGTATTTTCAATAAACAACTCCTGGACGACTGAACGGATTTCAACAAAATTGGTCTCGTTGAAAAAAGTATTTATTGTTACACCAGAACCATTTTATCTGTGATATGTCAAATTTTCAGTGATGTTTCTAGAGTGCGTTTTTTGATCTAATAACAGAAAATTGCCAATTTCTCTGAAATATCGAATGCAATTACCTGATTTTCTATAAAAATGTAGTGTAATGATACCAAAATAGGCTAGCGAAAACTGAATATCGATATCTTATTTCTTGCTTAAGATATCGAAGAAAGAAAATTTAATTATCATGAAATTCTGAAGAAGCACCACCGTTATTTATTTTTATTTATTTATCCTTTTTCAAGAATCAATGATGAAATTTCAAAATCTTATGATCTTTAAATAGTAGTAGGTGTTCTTCGTTCCAAAAATTTAAGCAAAATCGTGTAGGGGCATAATAATCAATGAATATAATATGCAAGTGCAGGGTAGACAGAATATGAAGAGTAGGCCAGGGAGGAAAAACAAATGCCTAAAATAAGCTTTTCAAAAAATATTAAAATTATAATTTATACTTATAGTGGTAGTATCATGAGTTTTGTGGCACACACAAGGATTGAAAACGATTGAAATGCGTTTACAAATGATGAAGCTGTTCAGCTGTCTATATAATTGCATTATATTTTGAAATTTTGAAAAAATTTAAAAACTCATTTTCAAAAAAGTATGGCGGACCTAAACACCCACCGGAGAAGTATGGCATACAGCGAGCGTCGGATTTTTTGTTGTTAAAATACCGATGAATTGAAGAAACTTTGTGAAAGAAATTGTTTGACAAATAATTCTGCAATTGCGACCCGCGCACCACCGGTAAGAATGTCATTTTCTTTCAATTTGTTACGTATATGAACCCCCCTTAAAGCGCCATACTGTAAAAAATGACTTCACAAATCCTTCCAGTATCTCTCGGTCTATACCTTGCACTTGCATATTATTACATTGATTATTATGCTCCTACACCTTCTTCTAAAATTTTCAAAACAAGAATAGGTACTATAATTTATAAATCATGAAATATTGAAATTCTATTATTGATTCTTGGAAAAAGACAAATAGATAAAAATAAATACCGGTGTAATGGTATCTTCATAAAAATATATGATAACTAAATTTTCTTTCTTCGATATTTTAGGCTAGGAATAATATATCGAAATATAGTTTTCGCTAGTCTATTTTGGTATTATTACACTACAGTTTAATGACAAAAAAGTCAGGTTACTGCATTCGATTTTTCAGCGAAATTGGTAATTTTTTGTTATTATATCAAAAAACGCGCTCTAGCAGGATCACTGAAAATTTGACATATCACAGATAAAATGGTTTCGATGTAACAATCAATGCTTTTTTCAACGAGATCAACTCTGTCGAAATCCGTTCAGACGTTCAGGAGTTACAGTTGTTCATTCAAAAAAACATTGAATTACTCCCCACCACTTCATGTCAATAGATAAATCAAATTGTTATAAACAAAAATTACTCGAATGAAGCGTAGCTTGTAAACACATGATACATTTACTATATGTATTTCAGAGAAAAATCACTTTTAAAATTTTAGATTCCGGTTATGCCTCCTGGCGGCCATCTTGGAAAAATGAACATAATTTTCCAGATTTTCTGTTGGCCACTTTAATTTTAATATTTTTGATCTCAAGTCTCTAAGACGAAAGGTTTACGAGATATAGCACTTTGCATTCTTATCTGGCCACCCGGTACATTACATGAGTAAGAGTTTCTGTGGTTTGCTTTATCATTTGGTATAAGCAGACCTGACTTCTGATGTTAGACTCAATAGTAAGTAATTAGTAACTAAAGATGGCCACAACTGCAATCAATTATATGAAACATAGGTAGTTTTTCTTTAGTTAAAAACCACTTTTGCATCTTAGTGTTGACTTTCGATAAAGAGCAATAGTCTATTATTTTCAGAGAAAATACGAGTGAAAACAGATTTTGGAGGATTTTTGAACCTCAAACCCCTCTCCAATTTGACTGACAACATTCATACTTGGATTAAGTTGGAAAGTGCGTCCGTCTGTCTGTCACCAGGCTGTATCTCAAGAACCGCGATAGTTAGACAGTTGAAATTTTCACAAATTATCAATTTCTGTTGCCGCTATAACAACAGATACTAAAAACAAAATAAAATGAATATTTAAGTGGAGCTCCCATACAAACGCGATTTTTTTGAAACATGTAGCCACTTGAAATATTTATAAAATAGTTGATGGAATCCGTCGTTACTACGTGATAATTTAACATGATGAACAAAAACAAAACTTGAATTTACTACGTTTATTATCACAAAAAAACTTTGAAAAATATTACACTGCGATTGCAATTTCGGTCACTAGACCATCATCGGGCAGACTCAGTTCTTAACTAAGTCTGCCCGATGATGGTCTAGTGACCGAAATTGCAATCGCAGTGTAATATTTTTCAAAGTTTTTTTGTGATAATAAACGTAGTAAATTCAAGGTTTGTTTTTGTTATTCATAAAATAGATACTCAGTTGTATTTTTACTTTGATAATAAATAATAAAATAAAAATAAAATGAATATTTGAGGGGGCATAGTCAATGTTGATGTGCAGTTTGTCAATATTGACGTTTCAAAAAACCATTATTCTTCCCCTGGAAGAAAATAATTCCCAAATACAACGTATTGAAGTTGTTACCTATCAGCTTCATTTGATTCTAGAAATAATACAAGCCACCATAGGCGCCAGGCAGTTTGTTTATTTTAACTGCTCTTGAAACTGAAATGGTTTTTTTAAGCACCCATCAGTAACGCAGGTTCATCTACATCTGCCTATCGAATTGATGTTTAAACCATTTATATTCGCATAACATGAATATATTTATAAGTTCGTCTTTACTGCAGGATATGTAGGTAAATTGATAATTTCTAACTAGTTCACTGGGTATTCGTCGATTATTAGTAGTAATACTATAAGTACTTCAAAATAATCATCGTGTCAAAATAATCCTCCCGCTTCGCGGTCGGATTATTTTGACTGTCAAACTGACACTCTTTGTAATTATGCAACAAATTTGAGATGTATAACCGTATTCATTTTGAAGTACGTATTATTTGATACAATTATTTATTGAGTAAATTGAGTGAAAAACTCCGAATTGAATCATTTTTGAACAGTTATTGATAAACGTCAAAATTTGACGGTCCTATTAGTTTTCGATTGGTAGAACTACTCTATGTATAATCGGGTATTATCGAAATTATAAAAGGTAACTTAACTAAATTGATCGTTCTGATTGGTTGAAGATTATACGAAAAAAATAATCGTAGTAACAATAATTATGACCTATTAGTACAACAAGAAAAATCAACTAAAGAACTTCTATTTTGAAGCTAAATTGAAGTTGAAATTAAGTCAAAAAACAGTGACTACTGTGCAAAAGAGTTCTCTAATATGACATTTTCTTTCCAGCTATCTGCAGGTGATCAGCATGCAAAGGAAAAACGAGTTGAAACAAAAGTATCTACTCCATTAAGTTCAAAACAAGGATCACCAGATGAAAATACCAAATCTGATTATTCAGCTGCAGAACAACCAACAGAGAAAAAAGATCCTGAAAAAAAAGAACTAACGCCTAAGCAGACTATTGAAGTTGCAGAAAAAAAAGAGCCGGAACCTGGTAAAACTACTGACACTGAAGTAAAACAGCTTGGACCTGGAAAAACCACTGACACTGAAGGAAAACAGGTTGGTCCTGGAAAAACCATTGACACTGAAGGTAAACAGCTTGGTCCTGGAAAAACCACTGAACCTGAAAAAACCACTGACACTAAAGGAAAACAGCCAGAACCTGAAAAAACCACTGACACTAATGGAAAACAGCTTGGACCTAAAAAAACTACTGAAACTGAAGGAGAGCAGCTTGGGCCAGGAAAATCCACTGACACTGAAGGAAAACAGCTTGAACCTGAGAAGACTGACACGCAAGGCAAGGACTCTGATAAAAAACCTGGACAGGCTGCAGATACTGAAGGAAAAGAGGATGCGAAGGAGAAACTTGGCCCTGAGCAGGCCAAAGAAGCTGAAGATAAAAAGCCTGGAAAAAAAGAGCTAGAACCCGGCCAGGCTCCAGGTACTGAAGATAAGGAGTCAGAAAAGAAACAGCTCGAACCTGGACAGCCTTTAGGTACAGAAGACAAAGAGTCTGAGAAGAAAGACCTTGGGCCTGAACAAACATCTGTAACAGAAAGCGAAGAACCTGAAAAGCTTGGACCTGGAGAAAGAAAACTGTCTAAAGAAGATGGGGAAAAAGGTCCTGATAAAGAAGAACTTGAACCTGACATTACTACCGATACAGAAGAAAAGGAGCCTGTTGAAACGGATCTTGAACCTGATAAGACTATTGATACTGAAAAAAAAACAACTGACGAGGAAGAGCTTAAACCTGAAGAGACAATTGTCATGGAGGATGAAGATTCCAAGAAAAAAGAAGAAGAGGAAAAGAAAGAGGAGCCATCCGATAAACTACTAGAGAAGGTGAGTAGTTTTCGAAAATGATAATATTACAAACTGATACTTCATTTGAAGGAGTTTAAAAATATTTTTTTAGATTACTAATCAAATAAGATTTCTGGAAATATTTTTTAGTTATATCAGTTTCGTATATTCGAAGATACGAAAGATCACCTTTTCTACTTCAGAATTAATTTCCTTAATGTTTCATAACTCATTGAAATCCTATGCTTGCGTATTGATTTCTAATGAGTTCCCTAACAAATGAAGTAAGTTAACAAGGCTATTTCGAGAGGCCATAACTCAACTCAGAGATCAAGTTGACTAAAAGCAAATTATAACAGTAAATAGAAATTCATTTGGTTAGTCTATCAGGTTTTGATCGTGCTGTAATGAAGTAATGTTGGTCCATTAGGGAATAATAATAGACATGTTAGATTGTAACACTTTGACGTTTATTCACTAAGAATTACAGTAGATTCTCATAATGATCGGTCAGAGTGTTCTCACTGGATAATATTACAGTACCTAGAGAGAGTTCCCTCATTGTTATAGGAATATTCGTCTAGTTATATTATTCCTCGTCGGCAGCTCCACCTTGGGCGAGCCGTTGAGTAAGCAATATGTATTTGTTTATACATACATCTGTTATAACAACATTCTTAATATTTGACACTGACCTACTTCCAGTGCATAATATTTAGTTTTCACTTGCACAATTCATATTCCTTGTGGAATTGTATGATTGGTTCGACTGACGAAACAAACCATTCACACACACACACACATACACACACACACACACACACACACACACACACACACACACACACACACACACACACACAGACTCAAGTATGCTTCCAAAGTAGTAATTGCAGATTGGTTTTAAGACTGAAGACTATGACACTAGGTTTAGTTTCTTTTTGTGGATTGTACTTCATTGTATTTAATCTCGATTACTGTCTGGTCATTGATAAATATACGTAATCTGTTCATAATTTTTTTGTCATTGAAGATATCGATATGAAATTTTCAGAGCAAATATGATCTGACTAAGTCTATTTTTAAAAATTATTTTGAAGAAAATTGCACTTCCGGTTTTGCCGGAAGTAATATCAACTTTGTTTGTTCAAATGGAATACCCTGTATATCTTGTATACGTCAAAATAACTCGCTATTCGATTTCTCAGGTGTATTGTTATATAAATTATTACAAAATTGTGAAATAGCTTTGTTTTTATTAACTTTAGGTATAGGGAATGGTTATACAAATTGAAAGGTAATTTAATAGCAAGTTTAATAATGAAAAAATATACATAGCATTCTATTAGAAATAAGAAAAAAAAGAAATATTAACGTTTAAAATTTGCCAACTTCACCCTAGATTTTTTCAAGTAATTAGTTAGAAATATGGAAAATTTCGACAAGAAATAAATAAAACAATGTTTCAAGGTTACAAAAATCCAAACCGCATACCAATAGACTATTAGTACTATCAAAGAAGTTATAGCCTATTTTTGTTGAAGACGCAACTGTCAAAATTTTACGAAAAAAATGAATAACTCGAAAACTGTTCATTTCAGGTATAAAGAGTAGTATGACAATTCTATTATAAATTACATAAAAAATTCGATAATTCAAAGATATACAGGGTATTCTATTTGAAATAACAAAGTTAATATCACTTCCGGCAAAACCGAAAGTGCAATTTTCTTCAAAATAATTTTGAAGAATAGACTATATATATATATATATTTGCACTTCCAGGACTGAAGTGCCAACTTTAGTCCCGTATAACAGGGACTAAAATGTATCTTTCAGTCCCTAGAGATATAAAGATGCATTTCAAATACGATTCGTTTAAATGTCAACATTAATTGAAATGTCACTGAATTGAAAAATTTTGTTGACATTGTTGCTATAACGTTACCTACTGAGTAATCTGCGTACCGTGTTTATATAACTCATCAAAATTATAAATTGTATCAATGTTGAAAGTTATGATACTGGGAAGTGCAAAAAATAGCGTATATGCCTCAGGACTAAAGAGATATTTTATCTCTTACGTGATTATTGGCCGTCGGGCTCTACGAGCTCTCAGGCAATAAACATCACGTGCGGGTTTAAAACATTCACTTTAGCCCTTGTTAATATACTATTATATAATGTGAATGTATGTTTGAAATGAAATAAATTTCGATTTGGGATAATTTGCTCTGAAATTTCTGGTTTGCTTAATTACTGCAATTTTCGGAAATAATTCCAGCAGTATATACATATCATATCATGTTGGTTCAAAAGTAATTAAGACTCAATAATATACAAATGAAAAAAAATGTACATTTTGATATGTATGTAATTCATGCTTTTCTATGAAGGAACCACCACCAGAAGAACCTACCAAAGATGATAAGGTGTCAGAGCCTGGTGTGCCTCTAAGAAGAGAATTCCAGAAAATTGTTGAGGGTGATTTTAGTTCAGGTAAGAAAACTTCCTTAGTTTCAGGTGTGTATTGTATATATAATATATATATATATATATATATATATATATATATATATATATATATATATATATATATATATATCAGGCGCGGATCCAGAGGTGGGGCCCGGGCCCCACCTAATTGTTCTGATTGGGAGCTACTCAATTTACCATTTGGCCCTTGAATATATAAAAGTTTATTGCATAAAACTCAGACGAATTGTGATAGAACTTAGATAGTCTACATTTATATATATATATATATATATATATATATATATATATATATATATATATATATATATATATATATATATATATATATATTATAATCTCTTGATAATTATTAGCAATAGCAGGCTGGTTGAATCTTAAAAAACTCGATTTTATTAAAAAGTTGATGTTTCACTACGACAATCGAAAAAATTAAAATTTCTTTGACATTTATTGATTTGAAAAAACCTGAATAGACAAAGACGACTTCATTTATTATGTGCTAATCAGTCCAATATAAACATTCAAAATTGTTATCATCAGAAGGTAAGGGAAACTACAGAAACCTTTACCCACGTAATGTTCGAAAAAAATAATAATAGGTTACTATTTATCTAACAACAAAGAAATTAGTCGCGGGAAAATATTGAAAAAGTAGAGCAGAATTATCGGTATAGAACGCTTATATGGAAGCAGCCGTTGACACGTGTTTCGGACTCTTTGGTCCTCATCAGAACGGCGTAGCTAAGTATTGGATTGAAAATTTGGAGATGAAAATAGTATAACAAATAAAATCCTCTGTTATGGAAGACAATCACATATTTGTGGTTTATTGTTTGAACTCTCCGGTATGGGAGATTTGGTCAAACTTTGCCACGGAGGCGATTAATTCCATCTGCGAGATCTCAGAAAGAGTAAATTAACAATAACAAAGAAATTAGTTGCGGGAAAATATTAAACAAGTAGAGCAAAAATTATCGGTATAGCTCGTTTATATGGAAGTAGCCGTTTTTAATGAAATTTTTATTTAGAATTTCAACTTTTTAATAAATTCGAGTTTTTTAAGATTCAACCAGCCTGTTATTGCTAATAATTATCAAGAGATAAAAATAGATCACAGGCAACAACAATTCAAATAAATAATATATATATATATATTATATATATATATATATATATTATATATATATATATATATATATATATATATATATATATATTACATATATATATATATATATATATATATATATATATTATATATATATATATATATATATATATAAATATATATATAAATATATATATATATATATATATATATACAGGGTGTCTTAAATAGCGTGTGCCACTATTACTATCTCCGAAGCCATAAGAGTTACAGAGTCAGTTAAATTAGAGAAAAGTAGCGTTTCCCAATAACCAATCTTAATACATTGACAGTATTGCCAAATTGATTTTACTTTTAGAAATATTCGGGAAAATATTAAAAACTTACTCAGTACGGCCCTGCTTTTCGGAATAAATTTGATGAATTGAAATATGTTACACTATTTACACCAAAAATGAAATTTAAAGGAGTAAGCAAAAGTAACAAAACTTTCAACAGTTTTATTCAACAGAAACTCAACATTTTCGAATAAAATAACACAGTAACCCTTAATTCGTTTTTGTGCAAAGTTTGAAACAAACAAAAACAAAAAAGAGAACTATTCAGGAAAACGAAATTATAATAAGTTGTTGTAGAAACTCGATAAAGTGGTTTGCCCAATGTTTGATGCTCTGTATATGAAAAACAAAACCTTTTGACGTTGTCAATTTTTTGAAATTACATTTTGAGATTGTCAGTTTTGTTGAATATATTTTACGATAAAATAGTTATTTTGAGTCTTATTTTGAACAGTATTGGATTGCCTTTCTCCATATTAGACGTCTTTGTTCACCGGGTAGGTGTTCTTTGAAGACGAAACATTTTGGCGACCGTGACAGGACACACCAGTGATATACTATGGAGAAGGTGAAGAAGATGCTTGAAGCTCAGAGAGCGTCTTTTACTCGAATTTATGATGCGGTGATTACACTGCTTGCTGGGAAGAATGTTAATTTCATTGAAATTCGAGGAAAAGTTCGAATCTTGGACCAGAAAATTTTATTGATAGCAGATTTGGACAGACAATTGTTAGAATATGTCCTAGAGTCGGATAGCAGCGAACAAAGTACTTTATATCCGAAATCGAATCAGCTGATGTTTTTATGAATAAATACCACGAACTTAAGTTGATAGTTGAGAGTCATTTACCGAATCAATCTGATGTAACTAGTACTAATTGTTCCAGCCACATGAGCGTAAACTGAAACTACCTACTATCGAATTCAAGAAATTCGGAGGTGATATTAAAGACTGGCTTCATTTTGGAGTCACGTTCAAGCGTATTCACGATGACGAAGATCTTCCCGTTGAAGACAAGTTTCAATATCTTCTTCAAGCGATGCGCTCCCGAACTCTCGTTCTCGTCAATTAGTTGAGAAGTTATCCACCTAGCGGAGACAATTATCCCAAAGCTTATTGACAGCCTTCAGAGTAGATTTGGCAGAAAAGATCTTCTTGTTGAAGTTTACGTTCGAGAAGATGCTGAAATTAGTTCTGAATGGTATTGGGAAATAACAATAAACTCAGTTTCCTGTATGATAAGCTTGAATCCCAGTTACGATCGTTGGAAACTCTAAGATGTTACATCAGACACATGTGCAGCGATGTTATACCCATTGGTGGAATCTTGCCTCCCCGAAGATTTGATAAGGTATGGCAAAGGAGTAGTCATTATGACGTTGAATCCACTTTGAAAATACGTTTGGATTAACCTGATGATCTTTCTCAGGAAGGAAGTTTAAAATGAAGAACGGGTTACTTTTAGCGGTCTCTGGTTTCGACATGCAATCTAAAACAAAAAAGATTGTCGATTCTTACTCCCATGAAAACTGCTCTTCCGACTGCATCTGGACTGATGAATAATAAATTCCAGAAGAAATGTCAATTTTGCAGTGCAAGTCATTGCAGTGAAACTTGTTCCGAAGCAAGAAATTGGACCTTAGCTGAACGTAAGAAGAAATTGATTGAGCGGGGGTGCTGCTCATCTTTGTCTAAAATATAGTCACATTGCCAGAAAATGCAGATGGATGGATGAACTATGTTCATTGGGAATCGAAATTTCAGATACGAGAGATGGCCCCGTTGATATTTTAATTGGAGCTGATATTGCTGGGAAGTTACTTACTGGAAAACGTCATGAACTCAAATGTGGTCTCGTGGCATTGCATACGCTATTGGGATGGACAATAATTGGCAAGGTTACTTCTAATGAGCGATATATCAATTCTTCAATGCTAGTTGTTACTTCCATGTTGAGTAGAGATTTAGGCCCAGCCGAGAGTCTTGACTTCCTTGGAATCACCGATCCATACCAGCAGAAATCAGAGAAGGAGACAGAGAAAGCAGTAATGAAACATTTCACTGAAACTGTTTCGAGAAAGGAAGTTGGAAGATTTGAGGTTTATATGCCTCGAATTGAGGGTCATCCTCCTTTACCCAACAATTTTGCAATGGCACAAAGAAGATTTGAAAATTTGATGAAAAAATTGAATAGTGATGGATATCGTCAGGGATATTCTCAAGTCTTCAAGGAATGGAAGAAGAGAAAAAAAACCTCGTCACAAGATATGGGAGAGTATTCAAATCCCATCGAAGTATACAGGGTGATTTCAATTTGAGTTACTCCTCTGAAGTTTTGTAACTCAAGGTGGGAGTATGTTGTAGAAACTCGATAAAGTGGTTTGCCCAATGTTTGATGCTCTGTATATGAAAAACAAAACCTTTTGACGTTGTCAATTTTTTGAAATTACATTTTGAGATTGTCAGTTTTGTTGAATATATTTTACGATAAAATAGTTATTTTGAGCCTTATTTTGAACAGTATTGGATTGCCTTTCTCCATATGAGACGTCTTTGTTCACCGGGTAGGTGTTCTTTGAAGACGAAACATTTTGGCGACCGTGACAGGACACACCAGTGATATACTATGGAGAAGGTGAAGAAGATGCTTGAAGCTCAGAGAGCGTCTTTTACTCGAATTTATGATGCGGTGATTACACTGCTTGCTGGGAAGAATGTTAATTTCATTGAAATTCGAGGAAAAGTTCGAATCTTGGACCAGAAAATTTTATTGATAGCAGATTTGGACAGACAATTGTTAGAACATTTTGCGGTCGCCAAAATGTTTCGTCTTCAAAGAACACCTACCCGGTGAACAAAGACGTCTAATATGGAGAAAGGCAATCCAATACTGTTCAAAATAAGGCTCAAAATAACTATTATATCGTAAAATATATTCAGCAAAACTGACAATCTCAAAAAAAATGTAAATTCAAAAATTGACAACGTCAAAAGGTTTTGTTTTTCATATACAGAGCATCAAACGTTGGGCAAACCACTTCATCGAGTTTCTTCAACATAAGTGTTGGAAATGACCACCATTATGTCGTAAACATTTTTGGA
This sequence comes from Cynegetis impunctata, assembly GCA_030704885.1. Lineage (NCBI taxonomy): Eukaryota > Metazoa > Arthropoda > Insecta > Coleoptera > Coccinellidae > Cynegetis > Cynegetis impunctata. The sequence continues at coordinate 364,242 of JARQZK010003643.1, forward strand.
AACGTACAATAACATTTCTTTGAATTCTATTCAATATTCTAGGAGTAATTTCGTTACATGCCTGTCGAATTTTTATAATTAGGTGATCTAAATTCTGAGGTGTAGTTCGATACACCCTATCTTTAATAAAGCCCCAAATGAAAAAATCCATTGGAGTAATATCAGGTGATCTCGCTGGCCATTTTATAGGTCCGTTATTGCCAATCCATCTATTAGGTTTAAAGTTGTTTAATAACCTTACACATCGACGGTCGCGATGTGCTGGAGCACCATCATGTTGGAAGTACTTAAAATGTCGAAGAACATTTATCGGAAGGACATCTAAAAGATCTTGAAGTGAAATAGATAAAAAGTGAAGGTAGTTAATCCAGTCAAATTTTGTTGAAATAAGTACGGGCCCACCACTTTTCGGTCTAATATCCCGAGCCACACATTTATACCGAACCTTTCCTGGAAAGCGGTTTCTCGGTGAAAGTGTTCATTACTTTCAGTCCATCGGTAATGTATATTGCTATTAAACCATCCATTATTGCAAAATCGACTTTCGTCCGGCCATAAAATTTTTTTGCAAAAGTTGGGGGTCTTGCCTTCGACGCCTTAAAAGTCAACGGCAAAATATCCTCCTCTTTGCATAGTCAGTTATCCTCAAATGCTGCACTTTTCTACAGCGGTTGTGTCTTGATCTATTACGATGTAATTTGTTTTTGCCGAATCTTTTGATACACCAGTTTCTCTTTCTATTTCCCTTAGGGAAACTTCACCGTTACTAACATTTTTGTAATGTACATATCCTAAAAAAATATTGTTGAGTAATTATTAAAAATATAAGTTATAATTAAAGCAAAAATGAATACCTAATACGTTGGTCTCGTCCTCTCCCCCTTTCAATGTAACAGTACAATTTCGTTTTTGAGGCTTATTAAAAGACTCGTGCTCCCGCATTCTCCTTTCTAATCTTGCAAACATTTTCGGGTTGGGTATTCCTCTTTTCGAGTACAAATGTTGATACATCTGAACAGCGTTAGTAGCATTACGAAATGACCTCGCATAAACAAATATCATATCTGTTTTTTCATAATTTGAAAACTCCATTTTAAATAAGCAGAAATTGTAAGACAATACAGTTTGTAATAAAATGACATAAAATAAGTTTGACACAAAAGTATCTGTTGATTTTTCAATTGTTTTCAAAGCCAACTCTAGGAAAGACGTCTCAGTAATACATATTATATTACAGTAGGTGGTAAGCTTTGATGTTTTAACTTATTTAAGGGAGAACTTGGATGGACTTACCATATATCTGTGTTACTACTTACTGAGCAATACTTTTTGGAAGGCTTACATTACAGAAATATTAACAACGGGAGTATTTCTCCAGAGAAACCCAGTGTTAAAGTTATGGTATAAATAATATGAAGTAGTAATAAATTTATGTATTTTCCTTCAGTTGATTTTCTCCATTTTTTTAAAACTTATTCAAGGGATCAAATATTTTAATGCAGACGATACGGTTCCCGCGAGGCTCCAGTGGCAATGGACGGTTTCAAACGGCTCAAAACCGTGTCCGTGTTGTAATCGTACAATGTGAAATCGGCCATACACTTCACCAGTCGACTGAGGAAAATTGCCCTTACGGTGTTTTCCCGCACGTGCGGAATCGTGTAATGTGCAACTAGCGTAACTATCAAGTAATTTACATGGTGATAGTTCCTGCGATAGTTGCTGTCGTAGAAACTATCGGTAACTATCGTAGAAACTATCATCGTGAAAATCAGCCTTTACATAACTATTTTTCAGTTGTCCTCATCTTTGTCTGTCCTTGGCTATTCGGGACTGAGCAACGCCTGCGCGTTCCCTCATCTCATGTTACCATATCTAGCGACCTCTTAGTCGTTTAATTCCTCTGGGTTACTAATATGTGACTCCAAAGGTCTGTTTATTCTTTTTATTGATGTTGTACTGACCGGTAATTTAGGAACACAATTCTATGAATTGGGTCAATCACTTCAGTTTGTCGTTTCTGTTCTATTCCCTTGCAAACTCTTTTAATTATTCTGGTTGTAGAGGTATTTTGGATTTGAATTTGATTTTATTTCATCATGAAAACATCCATGACTGGCAGATACTTCTGTGATTTTCTGTCTACTAGTTCACTGTACATTTATTTTTCCACAACTAAATAGTTACTGAGTGTTTTTTGAGTAACTAGGTGTCGTTTTTCTCTAGGTCAGTTTCGTCCTGATCTAAATTTATTTCTGTAGTATTTTTATATTCAGTAAAATATGTTGCATTATTTTCCTTTTCCTGACTGCATTTTTGCTTGAAGTTTAGGCATGAAAATATAAGTAACAGTGATAGCATTTCGCGAAGTATGTGCAATAAAGATTGAATATTTCTATTTCTTTCATTTATAATCTTGTCGACAACTGCTTTTTGTTCAACTTTCTAAGAGTTCTCGAAAAAATATGAGCAAGGTTTTATTCGATTCGGAATAGCATGCAGATATTTTTTGAAAAAAATGAATTTCCGCTAACGAAAATTGTAAAAGTGAACAATTTACTGAAAAGAAATTAGTTTGAAATATAAAAAAAGATTCTAAAAGAGGAGGGAAAAAATTATTTAATCCGAAAAGTTTATAGACAGTTCAGGGACAGAAAGCATTTTGGAGCGTGAGCATAGCATGTTTAAAGTTTCACCGTAATCGGATGAATGTTTTAGGAACGCATAGAGAATGAACAGACAGACAACTTTTATAATTTAGATGCTTTAGGTTTATCGAAGCAGATTTCCAAAACCCTCATTAAATACCTTTCAAGTTCAGTATTGCACAAGGCATAAGTATGAAATTCTGGTATCATACTCTATCAGTACTCTATCACAATTCGTATGAGATTTTCCAAAACTCTACATAATAGGTAGTTCTCAATTTTATTAGTTTCAATAACACTCAAAATAAATTGCAGCTGGACGAAATAACAGATAATTGTTTTCAATTAATCAAATCAGCTCCTACTGAATGATAGCTGCCTTTTCTCAGCTTCATACGTAGAATGTAGTTGAAAATATGAGCTACTACTTCAAAAATTCAAATCAACTGGACAATATCGAAGAGAGTTGATGAAATACTTACGTTGCAATAAATGGATTGAGTGAAAATGATAAACTCTCTCATCCACCACACTAAAATATACCTTTTGACAATACCTCTTATGTCGAGATAAGAAGAAGTCAAAATGAGTCCTTGAAATATTACGTACTGGATTTTGTGAATTGGTAAGAAAAGACAATTTGTTCACAGGTGAAATGGGCGAACCAAGCAGTTCATTTGATTTCCCCTTGAAGAGTAAATTTATCCAGATATCAGAGACGTTAGGAGAAGGAGACGTTGAAAAGGGCCAACTAGAAGAAATATCGAAAGATCAATTCGCCAACAAAGACGAAGTCATTTCGGCTTTACAGAAAAAGTTAGAGGTGAGAAAATAATCGGACTCGGGTAATATTACGATGAAAATATATCACATAATGTTGTGTCATGACAGGTTTGTAATTAAATCAATTCAAATACATCTGAATTTTACTTTCTTGATTTCAAGGAACAAAGAAAATCGAACGAACTAGCAGAGAGAGCTATAAATCAGTTAGAGAATATCAAGGATATAATAGAGAGCAGTGGTTTATGTTCTGGAGACGGAGTCCTGTGTAATCTTTCTTGTAAATTCGTCTGTCGTGCGTGCCCTAACTTGTTGAAGAGGGCCAATGATATTGACAATAAAAAACAGAAATTGGAAGATTTGATGAAAGAAAGGGACCAATTACTGCTCAAGGTATCCGAGTTAGAAGCTAAACTTTCCAAATCTGATGACTTGCCAGGAAAAATAAAACAGTTCGCAGTAGACGTGCAGAAGGAAATATCTACCATACCGCCCAATGAGTTACAGAATAGATTGGATCAAGTGGTTGGGTATGTACAAATAATTTGACACAAACTGGCACATATACTACTATACATGTTGTACCCGTCAAGTTGGCCTGGATAAGTTACCATGAATCAACAAATAATTAATGCTAGTCAAGTGCTGAGATTGTATCGAGAAAGTTTGGAAAATCTCTCTCAATTAACAGAAATCGGATTTAGCATTTTCCTGACCAACTTGACGGCAGCTTTGGTAAGTCGATAATTTCCAGAAATATTCGAGGGCGACAACAATGCCTTGCTAAGTCTGCCGTCAAGTTGGCCCGGAAAGTTGAACCACCATTTTATGTTAATTGATGAAAAGTTTCTCCGAGTTTCATCAGCTCTTCATTAGCATTGTTATTGATTCATTTTACTGGCATCTTATTCAGAAAATTTTGCTCTATATTTTGCGATCGACAAGTACGTTTTTCTTTTTATTTTTTCAACGTTAGGTTGGTACGGAAAAATAATCTTTGAGGGAGATTTTTCAAAATTTTAACTTTCAGCACTTGACCAGCATTTGATGTCAGTTTTATCTTTTTGGATGAAGGCATTTTTTCATGCCAACTTAACGGCACTGATTTTCCGACAGTTCCAATATGTGATGATTATTCGTCACATATTGTTCGAATAATTTCGGATCAAACTAAAATAAAGCGTGATGAATACGAAGTTAATTATAGAAATTCTTTCAATTGAAATATGGGTGAAGTTTATAGCAAGCTTTTCATTTAGGTCCTCTTACAAAATGTCCAAACATAAACCCTGATTTCTCAATTCTGTGTGTTCAAGTGATGCTCTCCAATGATGGTGTTTATATGATGAATATAATCGGTATGGTTTTGTTACTGTATTTAAACAGAATAGCACTGCTGAAACAATTTCAGCTCATACGCAAAACACTTTTTCAAATTACTTCATTAAGAACTAAAGTCGTCACGGACCAGAAAGATTTAACAATTTTATGTTCAACGAATGAAATCTAGAATAGTTCTGTTACAACTTTATCTTGTTTTTGTATATTCTTTTGAGGGGAAGTTTATAGTGCATTACAAAAACAATTGAATGCATCAATAAACTTACGTCATTGTATCATAGATGCTAGATACATAGTGAATTCCATGAAATTTCTACTTTTTACATTAATATTTTGGAAAAAAGTGTTAAGTGGCCAGATTTTATATTTGTATCAGCACAAAAATGCAAATGACTCGTAAAGTTTTACTGAACAAAATAAGTAGGTAGGTGACTTATAGGATCCACAAGATAAACAAAAGAACAATGTTACAGGAATAAATTCTGCCCACAAGTCTTGCAACTATACTTCGTCAGTGTTGTTCTTTTTGTTGCTCAACAGGTTTGTCAACGCTTTATATTTGCACCTTCAGTGCTCAGAGGATTAGCTCAAGAAACTTTGGATTTTTGAATTTCAGATGAAGTTTGAGAAAATTCCTCAGAAAATGACGAAGGTAAGCGAGTCATAGGTGATGGTCCAATCAAGTGATCGTCTAACAGTTCTCTTTCCAATCTTCGAAGAAACAGTCGATGTTTGCCTCTTTATTTCAGTTCTCTATATGAATGACTTGAGAATTTATTCCAGCAGTATTCAGGACTGAAAATAATACAATCGTCGGCCATCTTCTTGTACCCGCCACAATATTCTAAGAGCAAAATATTTTATCAAAAATATCTACTCCTTTGTATTCATTGTAGTGAATGATATTCTCAAACTTTGTCACCAGTACCTTCATTAATTTGATCGATCATGTGTAAACTTGAGATGAGCATTATTCTTTTTGTTCTATCTTCATTTTGCAGGATATATAATAATAATAACAATATGGTTTATTCAAACTCAAATGACAGTTGAATCAGCAAAATAATCATACAGATTCAATTGTCTAGATTGAGTTGAAACTAATTCTTAATTCCACAAAGTCGTTTGTCCGCATCCTTCTTTGTATCATTAAATGAATTATTCAGATATAACACAACCGTATCATCTACAAGGCTACTGACTTTGCCTTTGATAGGCATTAGCAATAATAATTCATAACAAATATTATGATTAGGATGGAGTCAATCACGGTACTCTCAGATACTCCACAATGAACTTTCTGATATAAATCGTTTCCTATCAAATATGAACTGGATATTTCTGGTTATAGAAATAAAATCAGGTATAATTTTGTAAATATCAGCTAAGTCCACGAATATGGCCAATATGTCGTTTTTCCACTTCGAGAACCAAATTGGTTAAAAGTTATGATGTTGACTTCATCCAAGAAACTTAACATACGTCTTCTTAGGAAATATCTCAGTTGTCTTACTCAAGTTCAATTTTCAATTTTCAATTTTTAGTATCAAGAAAAAAATCGAGTTTATCATCTTTCATATTTTTCATTACTTTTGAACGAATGTCATTATTGCTTGCTGCCTTTTTATTATCTAGTTGCATTATGTATTAAACTAGCGTTTCTGCTTTTCGAAATGCTATGCTGGTTATTTTACATGGTAAATTTCTAATTTCTTGGAATGAATAAATTTTGAATCAATGAATGCACATATTATGTCATTTCCACATGCAAGAGGGGTAGGGGTCGAGACTTTGTATTTTTCTAGTGTATACTTTATGTACTAACACCCTCAAACAATAGCAAATTCTGCAGTTGTTTATCAACTTATCCAAGGAGTCGGGAATAGGTACTAAACTGCCAACTGCTTTTTTTCGAAGTCTACTGTTTTATAATCAAATCTCACAATTTGAATCTAAACCTAAGGAGCAACATCGATAAATGACAGGTTTTGATTTCAAATCCATATTCATCCTAAAAATCTTCAAGATTTCTGCTTTCAGCTATATAACGTCTTGCCAAAAAAAGGTATATGAATACCTAGATTTCAGTGATATAAGTATGGTGGGCACTGGGCAAGTCTAGGCTGTGAGTCATTATCTTGTGTACTCCCAATATGCTGCTCTGTGTATCAAACAACCATATCTACCATATCATATTTCTTTAGATAGATACTTCCAGTTATCCCTTTTGTATCAATAATTTGCTTTTCCTATTACACCTGAAACCGCATTATTATATTGTACTTGGCAGTTTTCCTCTGATGACTTTAACTAGTTTTTTTCAAGTAAATGAATTGATTACCTTTAGGCCTTGCATCTGGTGGCAAACGTTAAAATACCCTTTCTCTCCTTACTTTACAGTTTCGTCAGTATGTATGTGTTGCTATGCTTTATTTTTAAGTCTTTCTCTCGCTCCTCAATATTCCTTGACTCGTCAACAGTCTTCCTCTTTTAAATTATAAAATGATTAGGTCAAACCTCAACTTCATCAATGTCATACAAAATTATTTGGTGGATTATTGCTACATCAACGGGATCATTCAAGTGAAAAATCATTTTCTGTGATGCTATCGTATTTCAGTAAAATATAAAAAAATTAGTATTCTACTGATATAATTTTAAATATAAAGTTATGAACAGAAATATCATCTGATTGACAATACCTACCAATGAATTCACTGTCGTACCAGAAAGATAAACGCGCTTGCTCATCCCGAAGTTACAGGAACCACAGTCGAGGAGATACTGACAGATGCTTGAAACAACCTTCTTGTCAGTTATTTCCGTTGTAAGGAAATCCTTATTGTAACATTTTCGGACTCAAATTTTTGTAAGTGGAGCTCAGGTTTGAAGGATAATTTGTTCGTTTTTGATATGAGTAGACAAATCAGTTCAGTTAATGAGTATATATTTTTGTCTTATTATGGCTAGGGCTTCGCAAGACTACAAGACTAGTCTTGGTCTTGGCAATAGGATCACGATAAAGACGAAGACTCAATAAATATTCTCGAAACCACGACCGAAATTCGACGTTTAAGACCAATATCAAGAAGAAGACTAGAGAGAGAGAGTCTCTTCTTGGTTTTGGTATAAATTTAAAAAAATAATGAATATATCTACTTTCTATGTTTGATTAGTTTCAGATAAATGTTCTAGTTTCACTTAATTTTATAAACACGGCACGTGTCTCGATAACACGAAGAATTCTTACTTTTATTTATTTGCCTCCATAGAGGGATAAAATTCGGAGCGATTGCTACTTGCGGTGTGTAAATGTTGAATTACAGCGAATTGATGTATCAACCTTACCCTAGCAGATATAGTAGCCACCTTCGGGTGTCAGGACGAGTTCTCTTTGCCGAAATGTTTCCTGTCTGAAAGATGTGGTTCAATTTTTTCTGACTGGTGGCACTGTGTCATATTTATATGCAACTGTGTTGCTAGAAGGAAAATATAAGACCGTTTGAAATGTTGGGTTGGTTATCACTTTCGATGGATGGATGATACTGATGAGCCCCAATAAGGGCGAAACAGTCTGTCTATCAATTTCCATTGATTGTGATAAGTACCGTCTAAGGTAGATGTAGATATTTCGATGCTTCGTGAATTGTTATAACCAGCTCCGCTAGGAGGTTTGTTTGATCAGTTTCAAATAAATGTCCTAGTTTCACTTAATTTCATATATATATATATATATATATATATATATATATATATATATATATATATATATATATATATATATATGTATGTATATAAATATATATATATATATATATATATGTATATAAATATATATATATATATATATATATATATATATATATATATATATATATATATATATATACAGGGTGTCCCACCAGGAACTGCATCGATAGATATATGGAAAACTAACCATAGGAAAGATCTGAAAATTTGGCTGTGTACTAATGTCGATGGGGGACATCCGACTATTTTCAAGGTGATGGCACTTCCGGTTATACCGGAAGTAGGTATCAGCTTGCTTATTTCAAATGGGACAGACTGTATATTAGTACATTTTTGGATTCTTCACAAAATTCTAGATAGATTTTATATATAATATCCTATAACTATCTTCAACTGTTTCGGAAATATTTGAATTTTTTTGTCAAAAATTACGTATGCAGATCGAGTAATAATCATATTTTTCTTCAAAAAAAATGGTATTACAGCCCAATAAAGATAAATTTCCTAATAGAGGTGGTTCTGTTTTAGCGTAAGATGAATCGTATTTTGACATTTAATATACAGGGTGCTCAGGAAAGTATTACAAAAATGGATGTGGAAAAAATACAAATATTCCATTTTTTCAAATGAATACCTACAAATTTTATTATTTTATTCGATTCAGTATCAAAAATAAGGGCTACTTTGTATAAGGTCGCCTATTCCTAAATGTTATAGTTTTCGAAATATTTGCAAATTAATGGTTTCTGGTTAAAAAAAATGATTTCCTGAAATTTTATAATAGTAGGCGTGTGATGTCATATTTGTTCTCGGCCAGGTTACCATGGAAACAAATTCCAAAGAGATGTCATTATTCGAAAAATTATTATATATAGTAACACAATCATGCCAAGTCGTTTGAATTATGCAAACGAAGATTACCTGAATTTGTTTATTATTTATGGAGAGTGTAATAAAGTGATAACAACAACAAGTGATATTTTTGCTGCTTGGTATCCGCAAAAACCAAGCCATCACCAAATAGGTACCGTTAAAAATATAATACAAAATTTTATATATGTTGGATCTGCAAAAGCAATACGCAGAAAATTAGACCATACCTATTAGGTGATGGCTTGGTTTTTTGCGGATACCGAGCAGCAAAAATATCACATATTCTTGTTATCACTTTATTACACTCTCCATAAATAATAAACAAATTCAGTTAATCTTCGTTTGTATAATTCAAACGACTTGGCATGATTGTGTTCCTATAAAGAATAATTTTTCGAATAATGACATCTCTTTGGAATTTGTTTCCATGGTAACCTGGCCGAGAACAAATATGGCATCACACGCCTACTATTACAAAATTTCAGGAAAAAATTATTGCGATTTTATGACATTTACGTTTGTCAACATTCACCTAGCAACGATAGTGCCTACTATGCAATGTTATTAATTCAAACCGGATTTTTTAAAATACAGATTTGTATTGGATTGTAATAAATAACTAGTATGACATAAAAGTTTGTATGTACCATGGGTATAAATAGATGTGTATACCCTCGGGCGACTTACAATCCCTCGGGCCAGAGGCCCTCGGGTTCGTGAGACGTCGCCCTCAGGGCATAAACATCTATTTATAACCCTTGGTACATAAATAACTATTAGGTTAGGTTAGTCACCCTCGGGCGACTTACAATCCCTCGGGCCAGAGGCCCTCGGGTTCGTAAGACGTCGCCCACAGGGCATAAACATCTATTTATACCTTGGTACATAAATAACTATTAGGTTGCATTAATAATGGGCATTATGAATGCTTGCCGTGCAGCAGAATTGCACTCTATGCAGATAACAGATTTAGAAGATCATGGATCTAGTTTTAGGGTCAGTGTACCAAATACAAAAACAAAATAGCCAGAAAATTCACTGTTACGGGAAATTTTTATAGCATAGTTAAGAAATATTTAAACCTTCGTCCTACCGATATATCGCCAAAGATATTATTCTGCAAATTACAAAATGGAAAATACACAAAGAATTGGTATTAATAAATTTGGAGCGATGGGGAAAGATATTGCAACATTTTTAAAATTACCGGACTGTAATTTATATACAGGGCATTGTTTTCGCCGCACGTCGGCAATATTTATTAGTAGATGCTGGAGGGGATATAACGGCATTGAAACGCCATTGCGGTTGGCGATCAAGTACTGTGGCTAAGGGGTATGTTGATGATTTCGAGAAGAATAAGATAGATACTGCAAATAAAACATACAGTTCTATAACACCTCAACCAGTTAGTATAACAACAATATTTACGCAAAAAACACAAAAAGAAACAATAAAATTGCATAATTCAGTCCCACATATTCAGTTTATTAGTTGTTTCAACATTAGATTTAATTTGATTAATAAACTAAATGAGTATTTAAAAATAAAATTTTTATAACATTTTTATAGGTAACTCTTATTAAGATTTGTAAATAAAGTTCATTCATTGTTATAGTCGTAGATAAAGTAAAGTATCAAACTTGCGGTAATGGTCATAACTCACTTGATGAATTACAGCACTCGCTTGCAGCTCATGCTGCAAACTTCATCTGCGTGAGTTATGACCTACATTACTGCTCGTTGAATGATATACTATAAAATTTCTTGAAACTGTATTTAAATTAAAAACAAAACTTCTTGTCAAAATATATTTTTTTGATACATGTTTAGTTATGGTAAACTTAATATAAAAACACTTTGATTTGCATGCTATAGTTGAAACTACCCAGAATAAATTTCAGGGTACCGCGTCCCCTTAAGCCTTTCAAAGTTTATCATATTTCAAGTTTATCACCATCCTCTGATGGGGATATGCCGTATCAATACGTCGATCCAGATACGGACAAACCTCAAGCGGGACCTTCCAAGAGGGTTAAGATAATTTAATTATTTGATTTTGAATATCACTCAATTTCCTAACAAATAAACTTTTGTTGTACTTATCTTTTTTATTCGTAGCTTAGCTTAAACACCATCGTTCACATTTCTCATTTTCTTTTTTACATCCGATCGTAAAAGTACATGGCTTCGATAGTATAATCAGGGTCAAAATTCATTCAGAACGACAGAATTGCAAAAAATTGCGAAGTTCGAGAAAAATGATAAACTTTGAAAGGATTAATCTCGGAAACTATTGGGTCTACAGAGACAGTTCTAACATCATAATTAGCCCTAGAGTATGTTATGAGAAACGTAAACAAGGGGAATTTAAGAACGAGCGGAGGCCAAATGGTCGCATATGCAGACGACATAGTCATAGTAACGAAGCGACGAGAAATAATGAAACAAATACTATTAGAACTAACAACAGAAGGTGAGAAGATGGGATTAAAAATAAACAGCAGCAAAACGAAGATAATGAGATTTGGGAAGCAGTGTGAAAAGAAAATTATAAAAATGGGTGAATACGAATTTGAGGAAGTCGAAAAGTTCAAATATCTAGGGGTTACGATCAGCAGTAACGGAGAACGGAGATCAGAAATAGAAGAAAAAAGAATGGCAGTAAATAGGGCGTTCCATGCCAATAAGAAACTATTAAAGAGTAAATTATTAACAAGGGCCACTAAACTCAAAATTTATAACACAATGATAAGACCGGTTATGATGTATGGAGCAGAAACGATGACGATGACAAAAAGAGAAGAGGAGGAATTGAGAATAGTGGAACGAAGAATAATGGGAACAATCCTAGGACTAATAAAAGTTGATAACAATGAATACAGGCAATGGATGAACTATGAAATACTGAGGGAAATGAACGGCGAAGATATAGTGAAACGAATAAAGAAGCGAAGGATAGAATGGCTCGGCCACGTATGGAGAAGAGGAGAGGATGCAATGGTCTGCTCAGTGCTGCAGTGGGAACCAAGAGGTAGGAGAAGGCGAGGAAGACCCAGATCTAAGTGGCTGAAGGAAGTGGAGGAGGATTTAAGAACGATAGGTGTCGCTGGATGGAAGGAAGAAGCTAAGGACAGGGCTCTATGGAGGAAAATAAGCGAGAAATTATAGGAATGATGGGGATTGATCCACCCCAGAAAGCGGATTTAGAAAGCATTTATGCGGCTCAACCCCACATGGGGTGTTTAGCCATTTATTATTATTATTATAATGTAGCACTAGTAATTGAGTCTACTGTGAGAACAACTCAAGAAAGTTCGAAAAAAAAAGATTTTTTCCCGGTTTTTTCGATTTTTGACAAAGTTGCGTTTGGCACTCGATGTCACAAACAATTACTGATTAGGCCAACATCATGAACAAGTCTGCAAAAAATCAGAACTACCGAATTTTACGCATGTTGTGATGTATAATTATTGCAGACAACTCTTTCCTAATGCGTAACATGCATCATGTCGCGCCGAGCAATGAGTTTACGAAAATACTCTTAACTCTTAAATTTGTACACTGCACAAAGATGTCCCAATAATGTGTAGATAAAGTAAAGAAGCCATATAGTTCTTGCATAGCAGAAAAGAAGTCAACTACTCGTGTTACGGATTCAACTGCACATGATCATACTAAATTTAAAATAGGCACCACAAGAAACTTAATCTGAGGCCTAAATATATACCTGACATGCATTATCATAAGATTGACCACTACAGTTCATTATGTCCAAACCATTATTTTCTAGAGATTTTAACAAATCTTTCTCAAAATCATTAGCATTATGGCCGATATTTGGTAGACATTGTAGTAATCTTTGAACCTAAAATTACGTTCTTTCAAGAAATTATTATCATTCGTGCATAGCTCTTGCATTTGATCGCAGAATTGAATTCGCCGATCATACTCGTCTTCATTTAGCTTTTGAACAAGGCAACCTCATGATGTTGATACTTTGCTTGCTTCACAATGTTGTGAACCTTGGACGCTGCCATCTTGAAATCAGAAGCCACTTGGTTAAGAGCTGAGTGATGATTATCTAGTATGGCCACCAAAACGTTAAGTTGATCTTCTTCTGATTTTGAGTGTCGATTTAGTTAAACGAACATGTCCAAAGTTACGGCGATTAGACTAAACAATGCTTACCATGCTTTGGCTAATGGGACGCCGACTAGGAAGAGTTTTACTGAATAATTCAACAACTTCTTGTTGGGTGCGCATCTTGTCTCGAAGTCCGAACATGCAGAGAATTTCAATTCGTTCTCGTTCAGTTAATTTCACAATTTCTTTATAGAATAACAAAGTTACTTCTCAAAACAGTTTTTGAATTATTCATAAAAAACTGTTCAACAATATGCGTTTTTTCAAAGAAAATTGCACAGTTTCAATCGTTGATAACTCGAAAATTATCAACTTTACAAAAAAAACTTTATGAAATAAAAGTTGCTTAGAATTAGTCAGTTTATCAATTTCTGATGTAATTTGGTTTCACTCATTTTCATCCCCTAGAAGGGGTAGCTTTCACCCCTAAGTTAAAAGCACACTTCGGCATATTATAGATTTTGAAGAAGGTCATAAATACTACTTAAATCCCAATTTTCGAAGAAATCGACTTCGATTCTCAGAATTCCACGGGAAAACGGCTGATGACTGGACTAATCCACGTACCTACCTATCTTATGCACGGGTTGCGCATCTTTTTCTTGAGAGACTCCAGACGAGAGATTCACTTAAGGTATACCAGAATGGCAATATAAGAGGGAATAATAATGCCAAATGTTTCATGAATAATAATGCTTCCTTCATCTACAAGCTCTACTAGCCAATGTCTTACACTTTGATTCAATTGATATGCTTGAAGACTCGATCAAAGTTATCAATTCTATTGAGGTTAAAGCCTTGCAAACTCGTCTGTTTAGAATAATTTGTTAAGGCATTGGTTCACTCCATGGAAATCTCTTTTATCACTCAGGTGAGAAGGCTGACTAAAAAAAAAGTATTCACTCGAGTTTTGGAACTTGGAGCTAAATTGTTAATGTTTTTACAAGATGCAGAATATAAATATGCGAATTATTTTTGTGACCCCGCTCGGTTATTAAAATTTGCGCTTTCTGGTGGTATTTTTGACCTTTTCAATAATTAAGATAAGAACTTCTAACGTAAGAAAAAACTTTTTAAGAGCCAAGAATAAAATAAATGGATTACTCGCAAAATTGCGTTCATTGTAAGATTCTCTACAATAAAATGCATGAGTATTTCCCATGCGTCCAAAACATTCTCGAATAAATTGCATGGGTTGATAGTAAGTTCTCACATTTCTTGAATGATACAGAGCTTGCATAATTTGGAAGAAATATATTAAGTTACTTCCTAGAACTGTATTCCCAAATAACTGATGAGCAAAGATATGTCCAAATCCTTTTTTGGATATATCAACACAATATTGTTCATGTGTCATTCACAAAGATGAAAGAAAATCTTAAAGATTTATCTGCTGATGGCATGCTTGAAATTGAATTCAATTCATGAACGACTGATATCTTCTGGATGTAGGAAAAAAGAATATCCAGAGCATCCTAGAGAAGTTTTAAAATTATTATTGCGATTCACCACTTCCTACCTATGCGAATAAATGTTCTCTTCAATGCTGAATATAAAACTAAGAAGATCAATAGGCTTCAATTTATTTGACTGTTTAGGTCTCAAAACTTCAACCACGATAAATCAACGCATTAAAAAACAGCCAAATCACTGGAAATGTACTCTTATTGCATGCAGTAATGGCCTTCAATTTTTACTTTTACTTGGTGGCTTGTGACCGCGATCTCCTGATTAACACTTAGAGGTCACCGACACGTCCATTAAGCTGGCATTGTCAATATAGCAGAATCGAATTTGAAGAAGGTAAAAATTTTTTGACTATTTGTTACAGCAAAACTAATTTTGTTGATTCATTCGTTTGAAAAAAAGAGACAATGCCAACTCATAATTAAGTTCGCATTGTCACATAAATTTTCGGTATGGGTAGTGGAAATAACTTACTGCTTTTGAATTTGTTGTAATAATGTTGATTTAAAATTTAAAATTTCTTGATTTGTTATAATTTTAACTATTCAAAACATTAGCAACCAATTGTTGCTAATATTTTGAATAGTTGAATGATAACGAATCAAGAAACTCTGAGTTTCTTGAAAATGAAAGATTTCAAATTATAGGCGGAAAATACAGAAGGAACAAATAGTATTCGGCAATCAATATCCAACCACTGCTGCTAGATAATATTAAAAAATATAAAATGAAGAGCTTTGGTTTTGAAGATAAAGCTCTTCCACTGCTAGTTGAATGTAAGCCCACAAAATTTAGTCAAATTAACTCAAGATGGGCATTATTAAAATTACTCATACCTATCAAGGAAGCGCGTAATGGATGATCGTAAATGAGATCCTAAAATTGAGCTGCGTTTAAATGAAAGCTGTGTAGATACTAGTTGAAAGTCGACACAGCACTGTCAAGATTATAACTGATATAATGAGAGCTATATAAGTTTAGATCACTCGGTGAGCAATTATATGGTGACCACGGGCTACACGTTTGTTCAAAAAATTCATGTAAATGCCAATTTGTTGTTTACTTAGCATTAATACCACATTGATGATTATTCATAGCACACAGGTTCAAAAACAATGACCTATACTTTTAAGGGCATCTTACATCAATCTATCAACTAATTATCCAGGAATAAGTCTACCTACAATATTTGTTATTTTATAAGCGGAAACATATTTTACGGTGGAATTAGAGAAGTTATCGATTACTATGTAGCGCTCTTCAAGCAGATAAATGCTTCGTTATAGAGGATCTTCAACGGTACCCGGAAAAAAATTGAAATACAAAATGTCGAATAAGATAAGATCGAGTAACAAAAAGCCGAATAACAAATGATCGAATAACAGATGGTCGAAATAACAAAAGATCGAATTCCAAACAGTCGAATCTGGAAAATATTGAAAATACAAAATATCGATAAAATTGAAACAATTCTTTAAACCTAGTTTTATCCTGGCGTTACCTAACACTGTTTTTACTGAATTATAGAAACTACTAACCATACCAATTTTTATGCGGTATTTTATCACTCGCACTTTTGTCTCCTCGCTATTTTAACACTCGGTATTTGGGCCGTCGTTATTTTAATGCATATCCCATATCAATACGCACACCCAGTATAATGATAACAGAAGGACAACTATTGAACAAAATGCTTGCAAAACTTTTATGTGGTTTCTATGACAATTATTTGTCAATTTCAAATAAATATTTAATTAGAAACACCTTGAAAGAGGCTCCGTTATGACAGAAAAAGGCAAATTTGAATATGTTATGAGCCAAAAAGGTAAACGAAAGCTATACTGCGATGGTTTTTTTATGTGAAAGAGAAAGAGAAGAACCATATAGTATACTGGAAGTGTGATAGTTATAAGAAACAGTGTAAGGGCCGTACAATTTGTAAAGGCAAGGTGTTGACAATGAAACAACCACACAATCATGAAGGTAACCCTACAATGTTAGAAGTAAACAAAATGATGTCTCATGTGAAAGGCCAGGCGTCAAACACCAAAGAAACTCCACGGGCTATAATCGCAGAAGCTTCCGTCCACCTTAGTGCTATAGCCAGTACATCAAGTCCCTCTATAAGCTCCATCAGCAGAACTATTAGACATATAAGGGAGAATCAGAATTCAAGATATTCTATTCCATTTTCTTTAAACAACTTAAGTATTCCAGATAAATTTAAGAAGACTGGAGAAGGAGAAAGGCTCTTGTTCTTTGATTCGAAAGATAAAGATAGAATTCTTATATTTGCTACAAAGAAAAACTTGAAATTCCTTAATAACAGCCAACAATGGTTTATTGATGGCACATTTAGATCAATACCAAGCCTTTTCTATCAACTGTTTAGTGTACATGGTGTATGCATTATTAACCAGAAAAAATGAGAAGACGTATGTTAAGCTATTTGAAGAGATTCGATTACGATTAAACATGCTGAAAGTAGCATCAATAATGAGCGACTTTGAACTTGTTGCAATCAAAGCCACGAAACTGTTGTTTCCGACAGCTTTACGTCAGGGTTGCTATTTTCACTTCCGTCAATGCATTTAAAAACGTCTTCAAGCCACCGCGCTTAAAGTTAAATACGACTTGAATTTCAACATAGAGTGAAGTTTTTTGTAGCAATAGCATTTGTTTCCATGGACAAGAAAATAAGGGCATTTGAAATTTTTTGTGACAGCGACCTAGTAGATGCAGATTCCACTGAAAGAGTATTTCGAAGGGAATTGGATTGGAAAATTGGAGAAAAAAGAAAAAAAACAACCAATATTTGAACACAGTTTATGGAACTACCACGGAACAACTATCCATGAACAACCAAGGACCAACAATGTGGTGGAAGGTTGGCATAGCAGCCTCAACAAGCATATTCAAGCGAAGAATCCCTCAATTTAGAAGTTTTTGGAGGGTCTGATTGAGGAGCAAGCATTTCAGGAACTTCGTCTCAATCAAAACCTAGCAGGTTATAAGGAAACAGAAAGGAAAAAATATAAGGACAAGAATAAGAGATTAGCTTCTGTTGTAAGATATATGACGGAAGAATTTGAAGATACACCAGTTTATATTTTGGATTTCTTGCATCGTGTCGCTTATAATTTATAATGTTAACTTAATACTGTTAACTTAAGTAAGTATCTGTATCTCAAGCCTCACTTTATTCTTTGCGGGCTGTTGACCAGTGCTTTCTTGTCAATGTGCTCTTCTGAAATTTTTGTCCTACACCCTTCGGTCTGCGCGGTTTTGTACTGCGCACACTTCATACAAGTCACTTTGTAACATTGTATTCATATTGTATTCTCGATAATTTGTTATTCCATATAATGTAATTCGACCTTTAGCGGTTTCGACATTACGTGTTTCTATCACTTGTAATTTCGACATATTGAGCTTTCGACCTTTCGTAATTTCGACATTTTAATAGATTTCGACATTTTGTATTTCGATGTTTTTTCCGCGAATCTTCAACAACCATGAATGAAGATAGTGTATCGTTCAATCATAATGAAAATCAATACTCATCAGTACATTTTATTATCAAGGTTAGAACTAAAGGTGCAAGATTTGGTTAGCCAGATCTTGGATAAGGAAGAAACTTGTGCAACCACCAAAAATGATGGACAAGGAAGAGACAGGAATGGAGACAAGAACCAGTTAGATGATGCACAAAAAGCGCTCCTGACATCTCAAAAGGTTAACGCTGAAAACGAAATATTGAAAAAGAAATTACAAGAATTATCTCGATCTGAAAAGGAGCAAGGTATTTCCTGTTATAATTCAAAAATGAGAAAAAACTATTTCGACTATTTATCCATTCGCCATCATTGCTTACATATTTAATTCACTCGAAATTCTGTATAAATTATCACACAAGTAGGGGAGACCGGGGCAAAATGATCCAGTCGGGCAAAACGATCATCCCCAAATTTCTGACCATGTATTATATTCAAGTAAATGGCAACGTCGCCAACTGATCGAGCAATCTTTCTTTTGATCAGTTTCACTGTAACCGTCAATTTGCGTAAACGTCTTATAAGTTTGTGGTATAAAAAACCATTTTTGGCGCTGTTGATCTAAGGTAAGCATCTCGATATAAG
Organism: Cynegetis impunctata; assembly: GCA_030704885.1. Classification (NCBI taxonomy): domain Eukaryota; kingdom Metazoa; phylum Arthropoda; class Insecta; order Coleoptera; family Coccinellidae; genus Cynegetis; species Cynegetis impunctata. The sequence continues at coordinate 383,389 of JARQZK010003643.1, forward strand.
GTCTATAATTCTGTACTAGTTGTTTTAATGATATGTTTGAATGGTAGTTATTGAACTCTGCTTATTTTGCTAGGTTTAGGTCGTTTCAAAACTTAACTTGATATATTATATTTAGTGCACGTGACTCAGTTTACAAGAGTAATAAATGGGGCAAAACGAACCTCTTTGAGGTGGGGCAAAATGGTCCTGGATCATTTTGCCTCACTATGTCGGTTCTAATTTCTTTGCAGACTCGATTATGGTGCGTACCTACGTAAGAAAAACCGAGCGACAGAACTGGACCATTGAGAGTATTGAACAAGCTATTAAGGCTGCGTGCATACGTACGGCATCAACCACTTTTAACGTTCCAAGAATGGCGTTAGAACAGCGCATTATCAAGAGAAGAGCTGGTATCACCACCCAGCCATTGAAAAGTCTGGGATTCTTTCATTGTGTGTTTACAGAAGACCAAGAAGCTGAACTTCTACGCTATATATTTGATATGGAAACCCGTATATATGATCTGACTCCACGTGATGTGCTTTGCCTAGCGTTTCAGTTAGCTGAGAAAAATAATATATCACACCCATTTACGAAAGTGAGTCAAGCTGCCGGTAAAGACTGGTGTTTTCAGTTTCGGAAAAGGCATCCGAATTTATCTCTAAGAAGTCTAGAGTCAACATCAGTAGCACATGCAAAAGGTTTTAACAAGGTAGTTGTCAATACATTTTATGGCTATTTACATAAAAACAGAATCCATAGACAAACATACTCATAGAATCTTCAACGTTGAAGAGACTTCAGTGAGTACAGTTTCAGGAATGAATCCAAAATAGTTGCGTTGAGAGATCGAGTTAGAATCTAATTCCGAGTCAGACAATGATGCAAAATGTTTGATCTGTGGTGAGTCGCGAGGTCTGCGAGTGGAGAGGGTTGGATTCAATGCAGCCAGTGTCATCTGTGGACCCATGACGCCTGTTCAGGGGCAGATGAAATCGATGACGTCTTCGTATGTGACCACATTGTGCGTATAATCCTTTAGCAAAAAAAGTATCTCGTAAAGTTCTAGATAAGGTACACGTTGTCTAAATAAATAAATTTTGTAAATTGGTATATTAATATTTAGGTATATCAATCATGTTTAGGGATCATTGCAATTATATATTTTGTTTTCTACAATGGCTATATTTCAGATTTTTCAAAAATAAACAGTTGTCGTATTGTTATTCGATATTCTTTTTGAAGGATCATTATACCCCATGAGGAGGGGCAAATTGATCCTTAAGTCATCACGTCATAATCCGTAATTATCTTATATTAGACTTCGATTACAAGAATGGCCGTACCGTGGTTTTATTCATAAATGATGACTTTACTCACACCAACTGTAACAAATCTCCAAATTACATATACCCTTAATTATGAACATTTAAACCTTAGGGGGATCATTTTGCCCCGGTCTCCCCTAGATATCAATTAGCGAAACATTTCACACCAATCGATGAATCGCTGAAACTGAAATTTTTTTTTTATTTATAAAATTGAACATCTCAAAAGCTTTGAAAAATAAGCTACATTGTTATATTGAAAGAACACACTGAGACGTATCTTGAAATTGTTTAGTATTCTAGTCAACAAGTGCTTTTTAGTTTAACTTTTTCCAGCAGGAAAAATATGAGCAAAGCGTCATTCCATTTGGAATAGCCTGTAGATATTTCTTGAAAAGAATGAAGTTCCTCTAGCGAAAACTGTGAAAGTTATAAACAATTCACTGAAGAAAAAAAGAGTTTGTTTCTTCACAAATGTCTCAAAAACTCATTCAGATTTTTGACATCCAAAAAAAGATTCGAAAATAGAATAAAATTTCCTAGATGAAAGTTTAACTTTCGAAACTGTAGAATTAATATTTATAATTTTCTCAGAGGGGTAAAAACTAGGCTGAAAACGGGTGATCTGGCTTGCGCAAACCCAAACAGCATTATATAACCATATTAAATACAAGAATTAAGATATAAAAAAATTCAGGCACTAACTGATGATTATCAAACTATAGATCTGAAATTTTATAAATTATAATTTTTTTTTAATTCTTTTATGAACAACAAACAGCTTCCGATAATAAAAAACGACTCATTAAATTTAATTGAAAAAAACTAACTTTTTTTAATTTTCCAACTACGTGAATTGTTAATAAGAACCTGAAAAATTAGAATTTTCAAATTTTTTCAACGGAAATCAATTCTGAAGTCTTTCAAAAATAGCTGCAAGAAGTTAAATAGTTATAACCCAATTTTCATGTTCAAGCACCAAAAAATTATTGATTAAATATTCCATAACTAATTGAAAAATCGTGATAAACCAAATTATTGTTCATTTACCTATCCAGTAAGTGGCTGAAATTTTTCATTTTTGTATTTAATATGGTTAATTGATATTTATTGTTAAAAAAATTATTGATTAAATATTCCATAACTATTTTGGATTGATTGGGCCGATACTTGGTGTAAATTAATAAACATATTAAAACAATGGTTAAAAATAACAATTTACACATTTATTATAAAAAATACAATAACTAATTGAAAAACCGTGATAAACCAAATTATTGTTCATTTACCTATCCAGTAAGTGGCTGAAATTTTTTATTTTTGTATTTAATATGGTTAATTAATGTTTATTGTTAAAGTGTCCTAAATGGGCTTGGAATGACTTGAGCAAGCCAGATTATCCGTTTTCCGCCGTATTTTCATTCCTGTGAGAAAACTATAATAATAATCATACAGTTCCAGAAGTAAGACTTCATTATAGAAAATTACCTCTCCTCTTTTTGAATATTTTTTATATAGTTATTTGTAGAGAAACAAACAGCTCTTTTAATCTTCCAGTAAATTGTTTATAACTTTTACAGTTCATGAAGCGAATGACATTTCGCTCATATTGTTCCGAGACTTGAGAAAAGTTGAATAAAAAATCATTTGTTGACTAGACTATAGGTACTATTCATCTCTTATCTTTGTAGTAGCTTCGGACAAAACATCTCAATAACTCTCCTGTATTCATTTCTGATTGGCCTGCTCCATATTTGCCGTTATTGATAAAAATACTGTAAATTTAATTTACAGATTTTTGCAGTTTTACTTGATTTTTCAGAAAAATATTGCAATCATCGAAGTAATCAAAATATTGTTGCATAACTAGTATCATGTTTCGTTTGTTATAGTTCAAGTTTGAAAAATTCAATATTTTGCTAGCTGGATATTGACGTCATATGGACGATATCTTTCAATATTGATTATTTTTAAAGTGTGAAACGATTTATTTTTTTTTTCAAATTCAAATATTTCTGGTATGAAGGTGTAATTATATCTATTTAAAAGGGCGGATCCAGACAATCGTTTTGGAGGGAACCATGAGTGTACGAAGATGTATTTGTAGAATCATTGCAATCGATGTCTAATGATTTAGCTTAGTTAAAGGAATTTTTTTGCCATTTTTGCGAAATTCGAGGGGTATTTTACTGTTTTTTTACATTTTATCTCTTACCTTCGAATCTTCCTAGAATCCAAGCACATATTTGGATCCTCCGAATATTTTACATCGAGTCACCGAACATGGCGTTGTGAAACTTCCAAAAACTTTTTTACGCGGTCTTGTACCTGAAAATAAGCGAAAATAATAAGGCGAAAAGATTAAAAAGAAAACATATTTTCTCTTGGCTACATTGTCTAAATAATTGAACAATCTAAATCAATCCCATAAATATCTGAGTATATATATATATATATATATATATATATATATATATATATATATATATATATATACCTATATATATATATATATATACATATATATACACACACATATATATATATATATATATATATATATATATATATATATATATATATATATATATATATATATATATATATATATATATATATATATATATATATATATATATATATATATATATATATATATATATATATATATATATATATATCGGAAGTATTTGAAAAACTTGGTTCTCGGAATGAACCGCGTAAAAGATTTGAAAAATCTCGACTCTCAAGTTTCGGCTCCTTTTGCGAAGCCATCTTCAGGAGAATTAGAAGGGAAATAATTCAGATACTTGGCCTCAATCTGCCTACTCCACGAATCGAATTAGGAGGAATCGGAAACAGAACGATTGCGTGGTCTCAACCTGCCTACTCCACCAACCGTATTGCTTCCAGTCAACTCTGAAGTCTCAACCTGCCTACTCTTTGGAGTCAACTGACGGGCCGATCGTCGCGTGGCCGTATTTATAGGGGAGGAGGGCGAGTACTCTATTGACGTAGTTATTGACGTAGTATTGACGTCAATGGGTATTCACGCTCATCAGTGCGGGATGCACTCTGATTGGGTGTGACATGGCGACCACTGAGAAGTGGTTTCCATGCTGATGGGAGTCTGTGACTGTCATCTCTGGTGTTCAAACAATTTGGACGTTTTTCTAAAGGAGCCGAAACGTCGAGATTTTTCAAATCTTTTACGCGGTTCATTCCGAGAACCAAGTTTTTCATATATATATATATATATATATATATATATATAAATATATATATATATATATATATATATATATATATATATATATATATATATATATCTATATATATATATATATATGTATATATATATATATATATATATATATATATATATATATATATATATATATATATATATATATATATATATACAGGGTGTCCCACCGGGAAAGAACGCGATCTGTATATGGAAAACTACACATAGGAGACTTTTGAAAATTTGACAGTATACTAACTGATAAGATAAGATGGTGGCACTTTCGGTTATACCGGAAGTAGATAACAACTTGCTTATTTTAAATTGGATACCATATATATTAATACATTTTTAGATTCGACGCAAGATTATAGGCACATTTCATGTATTATGTCCTATACCTAAGTCTAAGCGTTTTTGACATATTTAGGTTTTCATATCAAAAATGACGATTGCAAGCCCTAATATAATTATCAATTGTTCCTATAAGGATTCCCGTATTACTTACTTTGGGGTGGATTCCTTATTGAAAAAGACTTGCTTTAATAGATTTTGTATAGTATTTGGATAACTAATCATACAGGGTGTTCGAAAAAAAAGATCTAAAATGAGATTGAGAAAACTGACAAAAATCAATTTTTTCAAATGGAAACCCCCATTTAAAAAGAAGGTAACTTTGTATAAAGTTATCTATACCTAAAATTTGAAGTTTTCGAAATATTGCCAATTTAATATTTTTATATGGCCATTTTGCATTTAATCGTTAAACAATTAGATCTAAGATAGCCACGATCGTATTTGACATTTCAAATCATCGTAATGGCACCCCGGTTAAATTATATGAACGAAAATTATTTAAACTTTTAAGGCTTATCTAAATCATTTTCATTTAAATGCTGCACTAATGAAAATATGGATAGCATAGGGATGATATTTGTGTTTCCGTAAAATTCTTAGAACTGACGATTTAGATAAGCCTGATTCTAATGCTATCTGCCTTGAAAATTTTGTTGGATATGCCTCAAAATATCCCAAAATTGCTATTTCAATATTTTCATTGTTAACAACTGGTTTTTTTTTGTACATTTATGCCTTTACGGATCCAAAATTCTGGAAGTTTTCTATAATTTGTTTAACAGTATTTGGTGATGGTTTTTGTTTATGAGGATATCGGGTCGCACATGTATCACATGTCCTTGAAATAATTTATCACATTGTCCATAAATAATAAATAAGTTTAAATAATCTTCGTTTGTATGATTTAACTGGGGTGCCATTACTATGATTTGAAATGTCAAATACGATCGTGGCTATCTTAGCTCTAATTGTTTAACGATTAAATGCAAAATGGCCATATAAAAATATTAAATTGGCAATATTTCGAAAACTACAAATTTTAGGTATAGATAACTTTATACAAAGTTACCTTCTTTTTTCCATTTGAAAAAATTGATTTTTGTCAGTTTTCTCAATCTCATTTTAGATCTTTTTTTTCGAACACCCTGTATGATTAGTTATCCAAATACTATACAAAATCTATTAAAGCAAGTCTTTTTCAATAAGGAATCCACCCCAAAGTAAGTAATACGAGAGTCCTTATAGGAACAATTTATAATTATATTAGGGCTAGCAATCGTCATTTTTGACATAAAAACCTAAATATGTCAAAAACACTTAGACTTAGGTATAGGACATAATACATGAAATCTGCCTAGAATTTTGCGTAGAATCTAAAAATGTATTAATATATAGGGTATCCAATTTGAAATAAGCAAGTTGGTATCTACTTCCGGTATAACCGGAAGTGTCACCATATTGAAAATATTTTAGTCGAGTTGCCCCTATCAACAATAGTATACTCTCAAATTTTCAAGAGTTTCCTATGTGTAGTTTTCCATATACAGATCGCGTTCTTACCCGGTGGGACACCCTATATATATATATATATATATATATATATATATATATATATATATACACATATATATATATATATATATATATATATCTACATATATATATATATATATATATATATATATATATATATATATATGTATATATATATATATATATATATATATATATATATATATATATACCAAGTATGCAAATGGTAAATGGGAAAAAATTGGAATTTGCGATACTCACCGTAGAACAGCCGTAACTTTGGTTCTATCAACATGTTTCAATAGTCAAATGAAAGAATTTGCTTTATACAGGGTGTTCTACAAGCTCTATGACAAACTTTGACAGAAAGTAGGTTGCTTGATTTTGAACATATTTTTTTCAATAAACATGGGTCCGATTAGTTTTTGTTTAGAAGTTACAAGCATTCAAACTTTATTAACAATTAATTATAAAAATTCAAACGTTGACACTTAATCGATGCTGAAATCGTCTTGGTCTAATTGCATGTGGATTTTGCAACGCCCGTATGTTCATTATGATTATTATTTATGCCATCCCTAGTAAAGCACGCTTCATCAGACCACATGACGAGCGAAATGAATCTATCATTTTGTGCTTGTTGCTGAAGTAACCAGCGACAAAATCTTAATCGCTGTGGGGAATCTCCAGCATGCAACGCCTGTACATTTTAGCAATGAAACGGATGTAAAATTTCTCTGTTCAATACACGCCATACAAAATTCGATGATACACGAAGGTTACTAGATATACGCCGAACACTGATTGAAGGGTTATCAAGGACATCATCTATCACATTTTCAATAATTATTGTCATAACAACCGATATTTCTATTTATCAGCCTACGTTTTTTATTGAAGCAGGTCTATATTTCATAAGTGTGCATTGTTCAACATGCTTAGTGACTTTCTATCATTTCCTGCTTGACTGAAAAAATTACGATTCTTCAAATACTTGTAACTTCTAAACAACAACGAATCGGACCCATGTTTATTAAAAAGAAAATGTTTAAAATCAAGTGACCTACCATCTGTCAAAGTTTGTCATAGAGCTTGTAGAACATCCTGTATAACTCGAATTTCACTACAGATTTCTATTTGAAAAAAATTCAAATTTTCCATAAGATTGAACGACAAAGCCATAATTTACCGCAATTATTATAACGTCTATTATGACACCGGAAGGAAAACTTTTAATTTGACTGTGGCAACATATACCTATATATATATATATATATATATATATATATATATATATATATATATATATATATATATATATATATATATATATATATATATATATATATTTATATATATATATATATATATATATATATATATATAAATTTTAAGGCATTTTAAATCGCTGTAACTTCTGTTCAAAAGGAGCTATTGATGGGCTATTGGGGTTCTATAAGGTCACAAATCGAAGGTTTTGCTTTTAGCTATTTAACGAATTAACTCATAGATGATCCAATTATTAATGCAATGTTACCAAGAGACAATGTAGACTGCCCTTTTAATTTTTTACATTTAGCATTTTCGCATATTTTCAGTTACAAGAACGCGTAAACACGTATTTGGAAGTTTCACAAACCCATATTTAGATGTAAAATTTTCCGAGGATTCAGATATTTGCTTAGATTCACTGTACACTTAGACTTAAAATATTCGTGGAAATTCTAAAAAAATGGCGAAAAAAATACCAGTTTGCGATCTAAAATTTTTTTTTCAAAGTTCATATAATTATAGATTTTTCCTGAGAATTTGAACGATAAAAAAATGGTGTTCTTGAGGTATCAACTATTAAAGTTATCATTAGTTTTACTAACTTTTTCTGACACAGCAACAAAGTAGAAGAAAACCTCAAAACGATTAAAATTTTATAAGCCTAAAAATTGTGAGCCAATTCTCAAGACATAGATTGCAATCGAAAGTACCATTGATAAGGAAATCCTACAAATATAGCATATCATAAAAAGTGCGAAAAAATAATTCATTTCAAAACTGTTTAGAAGAAAACTACTGGAAGATTGCGAGGGAATAAAAATTGTTATATCCAATTAAGTGTTATTATAAATGGCTTTTGTAAGATATAAAAATATAAGTTAGTTTTAATTCGTAGTCATTTAACTATATTTTTCTACGATTTAGCATTTTATAATACCTAGCGAACTCTCATACACTCTCTTTTATTTAAGCATTTTCAGCTTAGAATGTAATTAAAGCTCTTCTCTCCCACCAGTTTATTGCTTTAAAACGACATATTTATGTTTTTAATCGCATAACATTCGATTTGGTGTCGCGGGTAATTATTTTTATTTTAATTTGTGGAAATCATTTCATTATTTTAAGTATATACAACATGTTCTGGGGGAGGGGCATGCCCCCCTCCCCCTTGGATCCGCCCTTGATTTATGACAACCACCTTTTTTCGCAGTTTCGTGTTAATTCACTGATGTTTGTGTTTTTGAGTGTTGGCTAATATAATATTTTTTCTACTTCTAAAAGAAGTGTCGACACATAAATTTTTCTGTTATTTTAGTTGATATATGTAGAAGATACTGTATACCTAAACACTTTATATGTTTTGTTGCTACAGTCAGGAAATTATTCCAAGAATAATTTGCATTCAGTCGGACATTTTCTAATTGAAATTACTGTAATAGCCAATGAGGGTCAACTAAATTATATGAAATTAAAACTTCATTTTAAAACAAGATATAATAATTTTTGTTTCACGTTTTAGTAGTCAATAATTTTACTAATTCAAACTGTGTTGAAGATGAATTGAAGAAAAAACTCAGCTCAATGGAAGAAGATAACAAATCCAAACACGATACCATTCGAAATATGGAAAAGGAGTACAATGCGCTCTCTAATCAGTTGGAAAACGTGAAGCAGTTGAAGAAGGAGAAAGATATGATGCAACGGCAAGTTGGCGATCTGGAATGCTGTATAGCAGACCTGGAGGATGAGATTAAAAGACTTGTGGGCCACATTGATAGGTTGACGGAAGGAAGGGATGAACAACAGGTAAAAGTAGAAGATCATTTAATGTATATAAACTTTACACGATATTGTTTCTACGAAAAACTTTATTTTAGAGTTTACCGAATTGAACAAAGTTTCAAAACTTTTTGAGCGAATTACTGACAGAATAAATTAAGGTATCCCGCCAATCAGTCGCATTACCTACAATGCAAGGACATAGTACGTACTTTTTCAACCAAATATGTCAAAATTACGTACAGAATAGTATGTAGAACGTTTATCCAATGTGAAATTTCAGAATACTTTATTTCCTACTTATATACGAACAAAACTTATATTATACCTACTTGATTCTCTATAAGTAAGTTCAAATTTATTCATTCGTAAAGTTGCTACTAGATACATGTATCGTATTTTCAGGAATTTTTAACATATGCATAGTATATTCTACCTATTATACCTTGTTAGTATGTACAGGCTTTACAATTCTCGATGTTCTCATGGCATAACTCGCTCATTTTTGAATATAGAGATTTGCGGTTTTCCGCGAACTTGGTTAATTATTTGTGAATCTTAAGATACCAAAAACAAAATTTTCATAGCTTGCTTCGCTTTCTAGATAAAGGGAGAAATTGAAAATACTGCATTTTGCCCCCTCCCCCTGTATTACAGCTATCTTTTAACTTATAGGAAAAGTAAAAGCTGTCTTTTATACATTTTTTTAAGTAGAATCCAGCGGCCTAGTCAGATTTTCGAAATGGGCTATCATTGTTTAGATATAACCCAATGTTACAATTTTTTAAATGGAACACTCCGTATATTTTTCCATATTCAAAACATGAATACTTTGCGCTTTTTAAAACTATATAATACTGATATATGATATTTTAAGTATAAGCCCTGTATTTCGATAAATTTCATTTTTTTTATAGTCAAGACAAATATTATTTTAATAGATCATTCGGCGCTATGAACAAATATCACTTCCATTTATATATGGATAAGAATAAAAAGGATTCATTGAAAAATTATTATTTTACATAAGTTACTAAACAATTTGACAAAACAATAAATTAAGTTTGTTTCAAGAATTTTATTTCCTGGTATCTGGAGTAGTAGTCTATTACTACAAACACCATCTCTTGGTTTGGTAGTGGTCCTATGAGATCGACGGCTAAGTACTGCCATGGGCCTTCTGGGAATCTGTGTCTGGACATAAACGGAGGTCTGTTGAGTTGTGTAACTGTCAGGCAGTCCCTGCATCGTTTCACAAATTTTTCCGTTTCTCTGTCAATCCCTGGCCACCATACTTTTGCCCGCAGTCTTCTCTTCATCACGGTCTCTCCCGGATGGCCTTCGTGTGCTAGTTCGAAAGTCCGCTGTCGTAGGGCCTGGGGAATTACGATTTTGTTCCCTCGTAGTATCATCGGTCCTAACGACGTCAGTTCCCAACGAAACGAGAAATATATGTTCTTCTCTGTTGCTTCCCAAGACTGATGGTTGATTTTCCCAACAGCTACTTTAATTTCATCATCCTCTTTGCTGGCAGTTACGATATCCGAAATGCTCAAGGCTTTTGGTATGCTTTTTTCGATGATTGTGAAAATATGTCCCTCACTTTCTTGGTCGAACGATCCTTCTTTTGCTATCTGGCACAACCTGGACACTGAATCTGCAATGTTTGATTTGCCCGATTGGTATATGATTTTGAATCTGAATGATTGAAGTCTCAACACCCAACGTTCGATACGAGCAGGGGGCTTGGACGACGGTTTGAAAATTACTTCGAGGGGTTTATGATCTGTTACCAGCTCAAAGTCTAATCCAGCCAGGTAGAAATAGAATCTTTCTACGCCCCAAACTAGAGCCAGGCTTTCTTTTGCCGTTTGTGAATATCTGCGTTCCGTATCAGAGAGACTCTTGCTAGCGAATGAGATCACACGGGGGCATTCTTGATCATCAAATTGCAACAGCACCGCCCCTAACGCCACTGGACTTGCATCAGCAACTAAACGTGTGCGAAGATTTGGGTCGAAAGTTTGGCCAATGCCTTCTTCAGTTTGTTGAAGGATATCTGATGGGTTTCAGTCCACGTGAACTTTGCTTCATGTTTCATCAGTTGTCGAAGGGGCTCCGTAGTGGTTCCCAGGTCCGGAATAAATTTTCCTAAATAGTTTACTAGGCCTAAGAAGCTTCTCACTTCTTCTTTTGTCGGAGGTGGTCTGAAATTTATGATCGTTTCGACTTTTCGTTCGTCTGCATCAATACCTTCCGCGGACAGCTTGTGTCCCAGGAAACTTAACCTCTTTAACTTTCTTCAAGTATTTATTGTCGTTGAGCAAGAATATATGATTGTGGAGTACGTCGATATATTTGCCAAACCTCGGTCCGTGTTCCTGTTCGGTACTGCGAATACAATGATATCGACTAAATAATTCAAGCAGTTTTCGCAGGGGGATAGGATTCCCTCTAAGGTTCGTGGAATATTTCTGGCGCTGAGTTAACGCCGAACATGAGTCTTTTGTATCTGAACATTCCCTTGTGAGTGTTGCATGTGGTAGTGGCTCGACTATCTTTATGTAACTCTAGCTGATGATAGGCGCTGACGTGGTCTCGTTTGGTGAAGATTTGTGCGTTCTTCAATTTTGTCATAAATGACTCAAACGTCGGCAAAGGATAGTTCTCTCTTAGTATTGCCTCGTTGGCTCTTCGCATGTCAACGCATAATCGGATATCTCCTCCAGGTTTGAAAATCACGACTATAGGAGATATCCATTCGCTTGGTCCAGTTACGTGTTCGATGATATCGTTTTCGAGAGCTTCTTTCAATTTTTTCTCCACTTGCCCTTCAACTGAAATCTGAATCCTTCTTAGTGGTTGTTTGACCGGCTTGATTTTATGATCGATCGATAGTTTGACGCTGATGTTTTTTATTTTAGGAAAAGTGGTATGCTTGGTGGTATTATTTACCATTGCCATTAGACCTACTTTCAGCACACCCAACTTCAGTGCTGATTCTTTACCTAGTAGTGAAACATCTCCGTCCTCCACTACGTAGAAGTTAGCAAGGATACCTGTTTTATCTGGAAATGCCACAGTGCTTTAAAATCGATGACTTATTTTCAAGGGCTCTCTAGCTCCACAAGGTTTCAATTGGTCATTTCTTTTTGTGTCTACATTCCACACTCCGGCTTCTTGACTTCTTAGTTTCTCCCAGTCTTGCATTTTGATTATGTTTACCCCGCATCCTGAGTCGATGAGAAGTATTAAGGGTACCCCTCCTACTATACATTGAACAAGCTCCTCTCTTGCTTCTGGGCTACTGTGTTGGCGAATCTCATCAATTTTGAAACAATCAAAGCTTTTGATTGGGGTATTCGTTTCAGGTTCCTCGTCTTCGACTCCCTCCACAAAATGGACCCTTGAATTGTATTTTATTCGCTTGGTCATTGCACCTGTTGAAGAGCTGGGCTTTCTTTTGTCAGCTCTCGTGCGACAACATGCCGAAAAACGTCCTTGGGATCCACATTTATAGCATTTGGAATCTTTTGCCGGGAACTGGTTAGAGAAGGACTGATGACCATGCTTTCCGCACCGTGTACAATAATTTCCTTGTGTTCGTCTATTAGTTCAAGTTATTTTATTAACTGCAGATACAGATGCTCCCTGGTCGGTTGAAGTCATTGATTGTGACTGCTGTCTTGCTTGCTCGTGTATCTTACACAATTCGATGGTCTCCTCTAATGATCGTTCTTTTTCCAGTAACTTTGCCTTCAGTTCCGATGAAGCCCACCCGTCAATGAGTTTGTCTTTTACGCTGATATCCCTGCATTCTTGAGCTGTTGATCCAAAAGCACATTTCGAGGCCTGTTGCCTGATCTTGAGCAAAAATTTACTAAAATTTTCTCCTTCCTCCTTCTTCAGGTTTCTAAAAGCATGCCTTTCAAATGTGGAATTTTGAATCGGGGAAAAATACTCCGTCAGTTTTTCTACTAGGGTTTCGAAAACGTCAGTTTGTGTCTCTGGGTCGACTTCTTCAACTGCACCTGGTAAGTTGTATGCAACTTCTTGAAGCTGTGTTCCCCCGATATGTAACAATTTATTTCTTTTCTTCACTGGATCAACAATTTATTCTGATGCCAAGTACAGTTTAAGTGATCTAAGCCATTTTTCCCACTCGTTTCGGATGAGTGCTTTATCCAAATTCTCGGCGAAGAATGGTTTGATGCCTGAGGAGTCACCCATTTCTATAACTTATTTTATTCAATATCGGTACTGAAAAAAAAACAAGAATACATATTGCTGTGATATAACCTTTTCTGTAACGTTATGGATGGTACAGATTGAATTCACTTCAAGTGAATGAAACGAAAATAATAGACAGTAATTAAATAAGCCCTCTATTACAAATAAAATATAAAACACATCTATAAGTAAATGTCACAAACCAGAATTATTGTTATTATTATTTGTTCATCATTTTTTTTTTAAATATAATTATTCTATGTATGGGCTCTCAGCCTGTTACCTACGATTTCTTGGCTCTCAGCCTTCATTTCTTTCATGGCTCACAGCCCACTTCTAATAACCTTTGTTACTGATGGCTCACAGCCCACTTCTCAATAACCTTTGTTACTGATGGCTCACAGCCCCCTTCTTAATAACCTTTGTTAATAATGGCTCACAGCCAAACATCTAAAGGCTATGTAATTAATGGCTCTCAGCCCTCTTATGTTAGCGGTTCACTAAAGTAATGTCAAGTATTATTATTACCATCATGACTAATGTGTAGGCCAACGTTAAATTGATATACTTTTGTACTTACTTTATTGGTTGTGTTTCACCTCGTCGCCAGTTTGTGGTACCCCAGGGTGATCACATAAACACACTCTTTATACAACTTCTTTTATTAATTTATAATAACTATAATAATAACGGATTAGGTACTTATTTAACGAACACTTCAATATCAATTGTATCGATGTATCTACCCTCGCCACCTGAATCATACTACCTAGCTTCACCGACCGGATTTATCACAACACCTCTCGTGAGTCACCGCCTATGACTCCTCTTTCATAATCGCCGGTCTCCACAATGAGCCTACCGTAGTTTCGAAGGTTACTTGAATCTCCAAAGATATTTTGAAATTTTGGATGATTGTCTTTCTGAACTACTTGACGAAATTCCGTTGGCTTAATACAGACACAGTTACTTTTAATAAGATGGGTGCACCTTATCATAACGCAGGTCCCGTTAGGGTTTATCATCATGAAATATTGCAGAACCATTGGATTGGTAATCATGGTCACCAAGTTCCTCTGACTCATCTATATTAGATATCTTCATATGGAACTATATAAAAAATGAAATAAACCACACGTTGCACAAAAATCGAGATGCTCAGATGAATGCCACGAGCGAAGCTTTCGAATACAGAGTGTTCCATTGAAAAAATTATAACATTGGGTTCTATCGAAAAAATGACAGCTCATTTCTAAATTCTACGTGAAAAACTGTATGAAATACAGCTTCAACTTTACCTATAAGTTAAAAGATAGCTGTGATATAGGGGGGGGGAATGCAATTTTTTTAATTTCGCCCTGTATCTCAAAAATGAAGCAAGTTACGAAAATTTTGTTTGAGGTATCGCGAGATTCACAAAAATGTAGCCACCGTTCGCGAAAACCGCAAATCTCTATCTTTAAAAATAAGCGTTATCCCGTAACAACATCGAAAATGGGACAGCCTGTACACATATAATTTTTTCAGCATGAATAGTAATATTTGATCAAATTTGCACCTACTATAACATGTGTTACGCTCTTTCCATACGTGCCACGTATGGTAGAAGTAGTTGCTCGGGCGCCACCTTGATTATAGTGGTGAGGTCCACTATACGGACCTGGCCTTGTTCTTTGGGGCCAGGTACCCAGAATAACTTCGCAGCTAAAGACGGTGATTCCAGGGGTCACGCCTCTGTGTTTTACTGATAAACTCAACTAAAATTCTAGAGGAATCAAACTACTGGTTAGCTATATACATTTATTTACACTATTTACATGTTACTTCTATCTACGGTGATACATCGGTGAGAAATGCAAGAAGGAGGCAGTGAATCAAATCGGATTAAAGCATACGGATACGGTTAGTGCGGTTTTGAGGGTACGGATCCAGCGGCGAGTCGATTAACAGTGAAGCAGTAAATAATAATAATGCATGGTTAATAACAAGCTAAGAGATGAAAGCTACAGGCTAGTTCGGTGTAATGCAACTAAAATCAATCATAAATACGAAAATTTGTGCAAACCAAATGATGTGCGATGAAAGGTGGTGGGGACAGCATCTATGATTTCGGACTTCGGAGCAGGGCACAAACGGCGCGTTTGTTGATTGAAACAAAACGAATCCTCCTGGTGCCTTACCGTCAACTGATGGTGGTTCGGGAAAGTACGGTCACTGATTTAAAATAGGCCGTTATTCAGGAGCCAACAACAATCGGCGGCAGACCCCCGGTGGTTATACGATAATCCCAGAATCTCAGCACAACGTGACAACGCTGATTTAACACAGTTGCCACTCTGTACTGTATTCCGGAAGTTCTCGTTACGGTGCACTCGCGGATAACTGGTCAACGGATCATCGGTCCCCCTGGTGCCTCACCGTCGACTGGTGATGGTTCGGGAAAGTACGGTTATTGATTTAAAATATGCCGTTATTCAGGAGCCAACAACAATCGGCGGCAGACCCCCGGTGGTTATACGATAATCCCAGAATCTCAGCACAACAGGGCAACGCTGATTTAAAACAGTTACCACGCTGTACTGTATTCCGGATATTCTCGTTACGGTGTACTCGCGGATCGCCGACCCCACCGTGACTCAACGCCGGCTGAAGGTGCCTCAGGAAGCGACGGACATTAATTTCAAATAGGCCGCCGATTCCAGAGGCAACAACACCCGTCGACAAATCCGCGGTGGGTTTACGATCACCCCCGAATCCCAGCGCGAGGTGGCAACGCTTATTTAAAACAGTTACCACTCACACTGTATTCTGAGGGCTCTCGCCACGGCGCACTCACAACACACTGCACTGGCCCGCCACTATACCTACGGAGACAGTGCTCCCCCTCCACCTTTCACCACTGCACTTACGGCAGTATTCGGACTGGTCACTGCTGCACGGCCAGCACTACTGACTCTACTGCGAAAAAAAAGGAAACAGACGTGTTTCATTCCTCTCTGAAGTAGGTATGTGTCAGGGAGGTGGGCAGCTTGAGTTTGGGATTAACTCCTTCAGCCAGATTAGAGGATACACTTGTATGTACAAGTGCATTAAGGATAGGCGAGACGGGATATTTATGGAACATAGGAAGTGTGGGTAGGGTTCAGAAGATTAATACTGACCCAGCATTCGCCTTATAAGTTTGCAAGCAGTGCGACTTACATTACCATGAGGAAAACTCTGAAAAAAACTCATGGCAGACCAGTCGGCCCCGGGGTTTGAACCCGAGACCTCTCAAATACTAGCCAGCGTACGCTAAGTACTCGACTAACTAGCCTCTACTGCGGCAGTTCCGCTCGTTATAAATGATTCGGTCGGTCAGGTTCGGGAAGACTCGGTCCTACTGCGCGGAAACTATACGATTTAACTGGCTTGTGTTAATAATGGTCTTATTGAAATTCAGTAACAAGCAGGATTTTTGAAAAATAAAAGTGCTTTGTTACACATGAGAAAGTCAATTTATATATAGGACGCTCATATTCCCTATTATCAATTTACATATTTTTTACGTATTGAGGAGTGTCAAACTCAGAAGTTGTAGATCTGAGTAAGTATGTATTCAAAAACATATTCACACTCAGGACAACTTAAAATTCCTTTTCCAAAACGAATTGTGAAACAATTTATTTACTCCTCAAAAATTTTTAGAAGATCGTGAAATTGTACACTGGTCAATTATTCAATAAAATGCCCTCAAACATATTGCTACTTAAATAAATCAGAGCAATTCGTATTTGCAAAATTTTATCAATCTATGCTTGTCAGCAAACAATTGATACACCTACTTTTCACTATAAATAACAAGTAAAGATAATTTGTAATTACGGATTTTTGATTCAAGATCACTAAATGTAGGAGAATAATGATTGTTATATTCGTACTCATACTTCCACCACTTTGCGTTATTTATAGGTCAACATATTTATATTTTTTCATTATTGGTATATTTTTAGTATTGAAGTGCTTAAACACATAAATTCAATTGTCATCTATTAGTCATGATTCTGAATCAATTGTTTTGATTAAATGCTTATTGTTCGTAGGGATTTATCAACATATTTAATTAAGTATTCGACAATGAATTATTGTTTCCACCGTGAAACGAATCTCAACATCTCTTCTTTCAGAGTAGAATGCAAAACGCGATGTCGGATATCAGAGCAGAACTAGAAAGGAAAACTTCTATAATAGAAAAATCCGAAGAAAAGCTATCAACCGTACAGGATAAGTTAGAAAAATCTATAAGAGGAGTAACCAGTGAAACTACAGTCTATAAAAATAAAATTGAAGATTTGGAAAATAATTTATTGATGAAGGAAGAACAAATAAAAGGTTTGAATAAGAATTTGGCAGAGAAAGATCATATAATCGAAAATTTTAAACAAACTAAAAGAGACATCGATCAACCAGGGCATTCAGAAGATTCTACTATAAGAAATTTGAAGCAAGATCTGGACAATTCCATCAGACAAAATGAAAAATTGCAGAGAGATCTAGAAAAATTAATTATGTTCAACAACAACGAGACTTCTACCCAGAAAATGTTGACACAATCTAAAGCAGCTATTAAAAGAATCAGGGAAGAAATTGAAAGGCAATACAAAGAATGGGAAGCTGGGTCTGGGGAAGATTACGAAAGAGTAGAGGAATTGAAAGGAAGAATCAATTTATTGGAAGCAGAAGTTTCACAAATGAAAAGTATAAATGAAGAGCTGAAAGGAGCTTTGCAGAATCAAAAAAAATGTACCTGCTTGACAGGTATAGAAAACACAGCTCTCAAAAAACATTCAACAGAAATACAGAACATTGCTAAACATCAAGTTGAAGATCTTCTAGAACATTTGAAGAAAGCTCAAACAAGAATACTAGAACTGGAAGAGTTATTGGGGGAAGATAAGTTACCGAAACTGAAAACAGAAGTTAGAGATGTGGATGTATTATGTGATATTGAAAATGAGGATTTACAGAGATTGATGAAAGAAAATGAAGTTTTGAAGCAACAGTTACAAAAGGGGCAAGATGTTCCCAGATTAGGTTCAGCGATGGACCAAGACATTCTCAATGAAATTCAGAGACTGAAAAATGAGAAAGCATCACTTGAGAGTGATAAATTGAAATTGGAAAAGGAGAATGAAAATCTAAAGACAAAATCTCAAATTCAGCTTTCAATTGATCAAAATGAAAGAGGAAAAGAAAAATTGGACAGTGTTCGACAAAGTCTCGAAGATCAGATAGCAATGCTGAAAAAAGAGAACGAGGGTCTCAAGTTAGCACTGGAAGAATTAGAAAGAAAATTGCAACACCCTGATACTATTGCTGGAGCGCCTACTTCTAATCTACAGGATAATGAAGATTCACTCAAGGTTGAGCTGAATGAGATGAAAAAAGAGAATGAAGAATTGAAAAAAAAACTGGAAGAAATGAAAAAACAGAATGAAGCATTACTGGAAGAAATTAAAGATAGGCCTGTTTCTGACGATGGCTTGAACAAAGAAAATATGGAACTGAAGAATAAGCTGAAAGAGATGGAAAAACATCATGAAAAAATTGAAGATAAACCTGTTTCTGATGATGCTTTGAACAAAGAAAATATGGAACTGAAAAATAAGCTGAAAGAGATGGAGAAACTCTATCAAGAAATGAAAGATAAGCCTATTTCTAATGATAATTTGAACAAAGAAAATATGGAACTGAAGAATAAGCTGAAAGAGATGGAGAAACTTTATCAAGAAATGAAAGATAAGCCTATTTTTGATGATGATTTGAACAAAGAAAATATGGAACTGAAGAATAAGCTGAAAGAGATGGAAAAACTTTATCAAGAAAACCAAGATACAAAAACCCCTGTTGATGATATAGCGAAAGAGTACTCTGATTTAAAAAATAAGTTCCAAGAAATGGAGAAACGTAATAAAGAACTTAATGAAGCATTAGAAGACGGGAAAATATCTATTTCTCAAAACCAAGCTGATGAAGCTCTGAAGAGAGAAAATGAACGGCTGAAAAAAAAATTACAGGAAAAGGATAACCTAGAAAAAAAATTTAAAGAAGAAGCAGAAAACGAGAAAAAAACGAAGTATCAGAAAGATGTTTCAGATGAAGCTACAACCTTAGAAAATACTGACCTAAAGCAAAAGCTTCAGGAAATGGAAAAACGTAATAAAGAATTATCTGAACAATTGAATAAAGACAAAAAGGAAGAAACGACCATTGCTCAGAGTACGGAAAATGATTTGAAGAAAGAGAATGATGAATTGAAGAATAAACTAAAAGAGTTGGAGAATCTCAAAAAAGAATTAGCAGATTGTGATAAATTGAAGAAAAAGAACAGTGAATTGCAAAATAAATTGAAAGAGTTAGAGACTTCGAAGAAGGAACCAATGAAACTTTCAAATGATGAGAAAAAAGATAAATCACAGATGGACTCGGTAGATGAGTCTGTAAAAAATGAAAATAATGAATTGAAAAATAAGCTCCAGGAGCATGAAAAATTGAAAAAGGAACTACTTGATAGTTTAGATAAACAGAAAAAAGATTTTCAGGAAGAGAATACCCAGCTTAAGACTAAGCTTCAAGAGATGGAAAAGTTGGAAGAAGAATTGAAAAAACAAAACCTTGAACTTAAAAATAAGATACAGGAAATTGAAAAATTGAAAAAAGAATTGGCTGAATGCTTGGATAACGAGAAGAAAGGCGATCCAACCCTTGAACCTGAGACCAGTAAGGACGATGATCTGTTGAATAAGAAACTTAAAGACATGGAAAAACTGAAAAAAGAACTAACTGAATGTTTGGATAACGAGAAGAAATTGAAATCCCAAATACTTGCGAATGAGGAAGCTTTGAAGATACATAATGCTGAACTGGAAAATAAGATACAAGAGGTAGAGAACTTGAAGAAAAAATTGGCGGAGAGTTTAGATAACGAGAAAAAAGGAAAACCTGAAAGTCAAGCCACAGACGATGCATTGCGAAAGCAAAATGCTGAATTAAAGAATAAACTTCAAGATATGGAAAGATTGAAAAAAGATTTAGCAGAATGTTTAGAAAATGAGAAGAAAGCGGAAATTCATGTTCCTGACGATACTTTGGAGAAAGAAATCACTGAATTGAAAAAAAAATTAGATGATTTAGAAAAACTGAAAATAGAATTAGCCGAATGTCAAGAAAAGGAGAGGAAAGCTCTAGGAGATGCTGATGATGCTCTTAAAAATTTAGAAATATCCAACAATTCTAATGTGATTCTCAAACAGGAAATTGATCTTCTCTCAAGTCAACTAGCTGAATGTTTAGAAAGAGAAAAACAAGAGGGAGGCGTGACTGATGGAGCACCACCGCAAAGTATCTCTCAGGATCAATCTAGAAGTTTGGGAGATCTCGAATCTCTCAATAAGAAGTTGAAAGAGGAAAATGATCAACTGAGAAAAGAATTAGTTGATAGTGAAAGGAACGAAGAAACAAAGAAATTATCTGAGGAGGTTGGTCGACTGAAGGAACAACTAAATCAGTGTTTGGAAGGAAAATCTTCTGATGAAGAAATGGCCGATCTTAGGAAACAACTGAAGGAATGTCTGGAAAAAGCAAATCAGTTGGTAACTTCTCGGGAAATTCCTTCGAGCGGAGATGCTGAAGTCGCCCAAAAACTAGATGAGATTCCTGAGGGAACAGAGGATTTACAAATTGAGTTCAGATCTGCACCGATTGATTTACCAGGTAAAATGATAATCTGGTGCCAAAAACATATTTTTAAATAAATATCATATTATTATATTTATTTAAACATATACATATAAGAACTAATAAGCGATATATTCACTTCCATTAGATAAATATCAAATACTTAAATACAAAGTTCAAAATGGAAAATTAATGAATGGGTGTAGAATTTCATATTCCTTGGACTGTCGTTCTTTGAGGAATTGATATGTTGGCAAATGTTCTAATTAATAATACGATAATGTAAAATTTCACCGATTTATATTTTCAAAAAGTCCACCTTATTTAGAATTTCTCAATCCAAACGAGTTATTCTAAATTTCAGATATGGAAAAAGTTTAATCATGTCAAAATTTGTTGAAAAAACCTATTCACATAAATAAAAGTTTGGTTCTACGAACTCCTACTTCGCGATGAATAAACTTCTGTTGATAATTCATTAAATATATATATATATATATATATATATATATATATATATATATATATATATATATATATATATAAATATATATATATATATATATATATATATATATATATATATATATATATATATATATATATATATATATATATATATTTATATTATATATATATATATTTATTATAATAAATTTATATATATATATATATATATTTATATATATATATATATATATATATATATATATATATATAATCTATTTTTCTATCCATTTTCGAAAATTCATTTATATACGAATTGTGCGCTTCAAACCAAATGAAAATTCCAAATGAATGTGCTTTTGAAGCTCTCTTCTGATACGACGGAAAATATTATTTTCCATTCAGCTTTGAAAGAGATTTATATTTGAATAATTTATTTCTGGAATCATTATTCATCTCTCAAGTGAAATCTGTTTCAATGAAAATATACTAGGTTCTATTATTAATAATCTGATAATATTTCTTGTCAACTGTATAAACCTTATCATAAAAAATTCGTTTTGTCCATAAAAGAATGTGAAAACATTTATCTGTTAGTCTGACGATGAAGTACAAGTCAAAAATTTAACTACATTTCAATTATTATGTCCTAGATCTAATATATTTTAGTATACATTTTTCTGAATACCTACTTCTTAAATTCAGAATCTCCCGACGTTACGAAAGAAGAGCTCTTAGCTGAAATTAGACGCCTGCTTAGAGAAATGGAGGATCAAAAAGCCGAATATACTAAAACCATTAAAATGCAGAAAGAACAGTACGATAGGGACGTGAAGAATCTGAAAAATAATAACCGTGTTAGCATTGAGAAATTACAGAACCAATATGATGATCAAGTGCAAGGCTTAGAGTCTCAACACGATCTAGATGTTAAAAACCTGAAGAAAGAACTGAAAAAGAGTCAGATGTCTGTAGAAAAACTAGCTGGAGACAAAAGCGATCCACTGAAAGACGTAAGCACTCTTCTGACGCGGAGATTTCTGCATATTTATTTAATTTTTTTATAGAGGTTTCTATCTGCTCAAACGTTTTGTGTTTGTTCAGAAATGCCAAGAATAGTACCCATAATCACCACATTTGGAGCAGAAATTGGAATACCTCAGACGGAAAGTCCTTACGACAGACCAGGCCGGTGGCCTAAGCCTAAAGTACCTTCCGATAGCATGATAAACCAAATTCTGTTTAAGGCGATTGAACATGGAATGGAGGTTTGTTTAGATATTTTATAATTTATATATATATATATATATATATATATATATATATATTACTTTGCCGTGATATCAGAACACACGTGTGGCGATGTTGTTAACCGAGACAGCGACTAGAATACCAATTAGAACGGTACGAGATCGATCTGTTGAGTTTTTCGCGTTATTTTTGATTGTTTTTGGATAACGTTTGGATAAATCAAATATCAGAAAATAATTGTGACTTTAAGTTTTATGAAGTATCACGGTTTGTGTAGTTACATTCTTGGTTTGGTTTTACCGGTATCCTTGATTCCTTCCCGCTTCCCTATCATATTACAGGTAATAGTGTTTGACGTAGAAAATAGCTGTGACACCAAACTGTGGTAAGTCAATCGTTTCAGTTAGTTTTTGCATTTGGTTATTTCATAAAAATAAACCCAAATTATATTTTGCTATACAGTCCACTCATACAGTACAAAACAATAAATATATATATATATATATATATATATATATATATATATATATATATATATATATATATATATATATGTACATATGTATATATAATATAATATAATATAATAATATATAGTTTATTGAAATAGTCCATTTTTCATACAATTTAACAGAGATTCAGAAAACAATACAGATTATAAAATATAATTCAATAAATCACAAAACACACAAAGGCAGATTGCCTGTGCGTGAGTTGTTAAGATTCATCTTACCTAACTTATTTGCTTATTTAAATTTTGTATGTACATTTAAAGAGTATGTACCGAAGCAACACAACTTAGCATCACGAGTATTTACTTTCGCATGTCTACCATTCTGACGAGTTCATCTTTCGGGTATTCTGGAATAAATTCATTCAATTTTTTCTTGAATTGGTGTATATTATGGACTTCTGTTAAGGCCTTGCATGCTTTCTCGTATCATATTGATGTGTTAGAGATTGTAGATTTGATGTATTCTTGAATTGATGTATTACAATGGAACGATAAAACAGTTGCTTTACGTCAAAGATTTGTGCTTCTTTGTAGAGATTATCCGACGGATAGATATGAGATTTTCTTAAGATTATTTTTAAAATATTTCTTGTAAAATACAATTTTTTTTAAGGTGTATGTTCATTGCTCCATCCCACCCTATGATACCATAGTTCAATCGAGAACCCACCAATGAATGATAGACCATTTTGAGTTTGATAGTATCCAGAATGGTTCTCGGAAGTTTAAATTTATACATTGAGCATCTGATATTTCTACTTATGTTTTCTATATGTTTATCCCATCTCAAGTGTTTATATATAATGATTCCCAAATATTTTGTATGATCTGTTCTTTTAATCAAATGATTCCCATCAATTTTTAGAGTTTCATAATCTGCTAAGTTCCTATTTATGCACGTGAAGGTAATACATTTTTGTGATAATAAACGTAGTAAATTCAAATTTAGGTTTTGTTCATCATGTTAAATTATCACGTAGTAATGACGGATTCGATCAACTATCTAATATATTTAGTTTTTTCGAAGTAAATTGTCAGTAAATTATAGTAGGTACATCCAATCTTTGACTTCTTTCCAGCTATCAGCTTGATATAAAATGGCTATATAGTCTGCGAAACTAATTATCCTTCCACGGCTATTCAACTCAAGCAGATTATTTATGTAAAGAGTGAACAGTATAAGCCCCTATACGGTTCCCTGTGGAACTCCAAATTTAATCTCGGAAGCTCCACTTATATGGTTCCTTATTTTGAAGTATTGCTGTCTGTTAGATTAATAGCTTTCCATCAGATTGAGCACATTACCCCTTAAATCAATATCTCCCAACGCCTATAATAATTGTGGGTGGCTTACAGTGTCGAAAGCTTTTGCTTTCACACACACGTGCTTGGCTCACTCTTATCTAAAGCCTCATAAATATTCGACACTATCAAAAAAATCGTATCCTCTGTGGATTTGATTGGCTGAAATCCAAACTATCTATTTGATATATTTTTATCTGTCACATATTTCTCCAGCTTGATAATTTTTTCGAAACTCTTTGCTATATTTGTAAAATCATGATTGATGAATAAAATTCAAAAAGTTCATGACGAAAATAATTCCTTGAAAATAGCTCTGTTATAAAAGTTATAACGACCAATAGAAAATTTTTGTTATTTTTGGTTCTACTACTGAAAGTTACTAGACTCAAGTTGTAAAGAATTTCATTTGCAACAAAAAAATCTTTGAATAGTTTTTTGTGAGATCTATAGTTTATCAGATTAACCATAAAAACCATTTGTATCCCTTTTTCCAAGATGGCGGATGTGGGACAAGGTAGAACAACCCCACAAACTTGGATTTAACTTTACACTAACACCTTCTTGATATCTGAAAAATTAAATTGCGTCCTCTGACAAATGCAACCCCAAATATAACTTTTCAATGGACTAAATTATTAGCAGTCAGGTCTAATAATCAGGACTGGGCGAAGTTGAGAAGGACATGTCGACAATTAATTGTTGACGCGTCAACTACGATTTCGACGTCGACTTACTATGTGACGACTTTAGTCGTCTGAAGATAAAAGGCTGAAAAAAAATATATGTAGGTATATATATATATATATATATATATATATATATATATATATATATATATATATATATATATATACCTACATATATTTTTTTTCAGCCTTTTATCTTCAGATATATATATATATATATATATATATATATATATATATATATATATATATATATATATATATATATATATATATATATATATATATATATATATATATATATATATATATATTTGTTTGTTTCAGCCTTTCATCTTCAGACAACTAAAATGTATGAATTGTTGAAATTTTTTGACTTTAAGGTCTTTAAAAATATCAAGAATTTTTTTATATTTAGTATTTTGATCTTAGTTTGATTTTACAGTCTCTCTCAATGGATGAATTGAAAATAGTTTACGGAGATTTGGTGAGAGCCATTGCCAAACTCAAAGGTAAGGTCCTTCCTCCAATGATGAAGGCTATGACAGTTCAAGACCCTATGACACTTATGGACAAGATTGAGGAATTGGAAGATAATTTACAAAAGAAACAACGTTCCGCTAAGCAGAAAGGTCAGTACATTGCAAAAAAAATTCTATTGTTATTCAATTTTCATGCGGTTTATGGATGTTCGTGAAAAATTTCAGTTCATGCGATTTTTGTTTTAAAATATTCACAATTCATAGTACCTATTATTTTAACTTTATTCCTGCTTCTACCTTCATAAATCATATTAGTTGAGCGCTTCATTTCTCAGCTTGACAAATATCCTATGTCATGCTATTTTGTAGCATTGGATTGTCGATGTATTTGAAGTTTTTCATTCCGTTAAATTGTTTTACATATATTGTATATTACATTCAAGAACGTCATCAATTCACGGTTCTCAAAGGGGGTCGAAGTTGATCACAATTTTTTGTACTCATTCTGCTTCTAGATGTTTCGAGTATTTCTCTGGTGGTTTTCCTTTGTTCTGATGTAAAACCTAATTTAAATTAATTCCATAAGCAGACGAGAAATTGTTTTCAATATCTATAATTTCCGATAAATAACGAGTGTCGAACGATTTGTTCGACACTAGTTATTTATCCGACGCGTTCGATTAACTCCCACGCGATTGGGCCGCCGGTGCCAGTGCTATGACCATCATTTTCCTTTTTGCCTTTACGTAATTAGACCCCTGAAGAACCGTCATACTGGTACAAATGACCTAATATTTTGTGTCACCATCTCCCGGTCTATATATATTTAGTACATGACAAACACAGATGACAGAAGAAATATCTTCAAACTGAACCAATGAGAGAAATAGGGCAGTTAGGCTCGAAGTAACTAAGGGTCGACTACCTGCTGCCTTTATTCTTGGAAATATGTTGAATGACGAAAGGCAGAATATTGAAGGTTGACAAATCTGAACAGAGTAAAAAATGCAAATAATCCGAAAGTAACATTATAACACGTTAAGTGGTCTGAATTGTCTGAACGTAGACAGATCTTAAACTAGGTATACGTGCAAAAATAAAAGCCCAAACAAAAATTATTCAACCAATATTTTACTTCAGAAGAACAAGCAGCATTGTGAATTATTACAAGTAATTTTTACAATCAGAAATTAGAATCCGTAAACTGTTACAGAATGTTGACAGATGTAACAACACTTGAGTATAAGATTTTGCGCTAACCAAAAATTAGATATAATTTTTTGAATTAATCAGGAAAATTTGAGAATAATCTTTATTAAAGCTTAAAAATTTTTCTTTGTTTCAGTGTTTCATGGATGCCTGAATTTTTTCTTAGTAAACTAAGAGTTGTATTATCAGATTTAATGTTCATTTTTAGTTGTCGCCCTTCATGTGGCCATTCGCTCAGTTGAGAAGAAGATATCAGATATGAGGAACGTCTTGGAGAAAGAGAAAGAACATAATGCAGAACTTAAATCGAGATTGATGTCAATGGAAAGAGAATCCCAAATATTGCAAGTAGAAAGAGATTTAATGAAACAGCAGACCAGCTTCCAAGAACAACAAATTGCCAAGTTGCAGTAAGTTATGTTTTGCTGTAATATTTTGCACGAATGGTTTCTTAAATTTAAGTGAAACCATAATTATGTGGTATTGTGATCTGACATGGAGGCGGAGCTAAGGTGATAGCGTCAAAACATGACGCTTCAACACCAACTTTGAAAAACCGCTATATAACAGATTTGAAAGTTTTTTTCAGTTTTCATAACAATTTTAGTTTCAAGAGAAAGCATGAAGCGATATGCCAATGAAAACTTACTCCAGACAAAATTCAGAGAAGGTGATAGGTTGGAAAAATGCAAATTCATCATACAATGTGGTAAAAATGAATAAATGTAGAGTTCCGGAAGAAAGAAAGAAAGAAAGGAAGAAAAAAAGAAATAGCTTTATTGTCATATAAATTTACATTATTTTGTAGACAAAGCATATATAAAGTATTAAAAATAAAGTTTAACAATAACAAATAACCATACAAAACACACTTTCAATAGTTGAATATAAACAAGAATCTATTAAAATAAAAGCACAAAACAGAAAACATTTATGTGTCAATTGAATGGTATCATCAACTTTACTGCTTTTAGCCAATTGAATTCAAAAACTCTTTCTTTTCTGATTTATACTATTTTCTATGTGAAACTGCTTTCGTCCGATTGTGTTTCAGCATTCACCTTCAATCCTACATTTAAGACTTCCACCATAAAGAAATGAAATTGAGATTGTCTCTTTCTGTAAAAACATCTTGGTTAAATCCTGTATTGTTGGAGGGACGATATTTCTTGATAACTTGAGTATTCACTGAAGTATCAGATTTAACGTCACGATTAATTCTTCTTTCTGCACGTGCTCGGCCTGCTTTCAAATTTTTTCCTCATCATAAGCTTTTGGAAGATTACACCTAGGAACGGCGTTTTTCTTCAAAACCCAACTTGTGGCTGTAGCATCTTGAATTTTCATTAATAAAGAAAACTAACCTGAATTTCAATCATAGAAGTTAATTACCTGGAAGAATATAATTTTCTTTTGTAAAATACAAAAAACACTTCATCATTCTCGGAGTTGTGTGATTCTTCATCAGATTGATTTTCCATACCTTCAAAAAATCAATCTTTTCCTTTTCTCCAAAATGATTTTCTCTCTACAAAAATTTGATCGGCTTCGGAAACCGATGAAAGCTAACACTTGTATTTGAATATGCTTTTGAATTACAACTTTTCACTGAACATCACCCTCTAAACTTGATGATTCTACGTTTTACAAAATTTGCACTTTATATTTTTCACTTTTTGCGATGTAATTTGTAATAAATCAGAAACTTCATGCAATTGCATATGTATTGCATATATAACATTGGAAATAAAAAGTTCACCCATCTGGCCGCCAGACTGCGCCAGCTGGAATGTCAGATCCCAATAATGAGTTTCACGTTCATAATTTGAAAAAAAATATTGTAGTTCGTTCGGTTAAGAAACTTCAATAACAATTGATGATGAGAACTATCATATTATTATTGAAAATAAAAAATATTGGTTGGATGTTCAAAATTGTAGATTTGGCATTTTTATAATATTTTGGTGTTCTCATATGTATAATTTTTATGAGTTTGAACTTCATTCACTGCTGTAATTTAACATCTCTAAAATAGCTCGGCCTATGAGTGTAAAAATCCTTTTAATTGTAAAAACGTATATTGCCGTTTCAAAAACTACCGAAATTTTGGGTATGAAGTAGGTAGGTAAGTATATAATATGACCATAAAATTTCGTTATTTTCTTCACTTTTTTGAGTCTGCAAGTGTAATTAGAGTCTATATCTGCTGATAAACATTTGAGTTTTCAAGATGTATTTTCATTAAAGGGATAGAAAAATAAAAGATAAATTTAAAAAAATCATTTTTACCTATGTGATATTGCATGTGTGAAGTTTGCTGAGTAAACTGTCTTTTAATTTATGTTGTTTGATAGAAAACTTAAATCTGTATATACTGTAATGGAATGTTTTATATTAGTTATATTATTTTTGACTTTTGCAAAATTTTTTCTAATGTGAAACATTTTTAAAATGCTATGATAATATCCATAAAAGGAATATAATTCAGAAATCTTTCTTCTATGTTCAAGTGGATGAAAGTGAGCGGTTAATCATGGGTTGTCTATTATAAGCCTCACTCTTCGTTTTCAAATAAATTTAGTTAAGTAGGTAATGCTGGACGAACTTAAAAATAATTTAGTAAAAAAAGCTACTTTCGGGTGAATATATCAATGAGATGTTTCAAATCTGCAGCTCCAACAGTGAGAAGACAAAAAAAAATAATAATTCAACATATAAATCGACTTTCACATATCTCTGTGAAAAACAGAAAAGTCCTTATAACTATTCTATTATCGTTCCTTATAATTTAGATATAATGATCTTTCCTTGTTTTCTGTAATGTCTGACTGTTAGAATTGTAGTTTGTAAAGACAACACTCCTACTAGAATGAGCAACAGTGATGAAATTCATCGAAAATTCAATCGAAACAATTATCTGTTATTCTCTAGTTTATTGGTTTTTATATTTTTGTTATTACTATAGTGTTTTAATTATTTGAGCAGTGGTATCATATAGTTCGAAGAAGTCATTCATGTTTTTCATAAAGAGATCCGCATATGATTTTTCATGATAACGTTACCCCCTGCCATGCAAAGAAACAGTTTGGTATAACTTTAAATTTCTAATTTCAGGACCAACTACGAAAGCAGTAGAAGTAGAATCAAAGATTTGGAAAATGACCTCACTAAGAAGAAAGTGAAAAAGGCACCAGGAAAATGTTCGTTCTGTAGTGAAAACAAAGAAGTAAGTATATATATATATATATATATATATATATATATATATATATATATATATATATATATATATATATATATATATATGTATATATAAGAAATCGAATGTTTTACGAGCATATCAAGACCTTAGACGTAAAAATATAATGATGAGTTGTAGGTACGTGTATGTTACGTACCCCTTGTTTTGTGTAATTCTTTCTTCACCGAGGTCATTCCTATGTGTTGTTTGTAAGCTTGAAAATGGATAAACTGCGTCGAAAATAACTTAAAAAATGACAGTTTTACTCAAAATTATTATATTTCAAATCTGACAAATCTATTTCGGTACACAGTAGAGTTGATTGTATATAAACAATTCGCATTAGTATAGGGAGATAAAATATTAACTATTCACAACATTCTCCCCTCTTAACAATTTCTATTCACAACATTCTCCCCCCTTAACAATTTTATTGAAAAGTGAAATTGTTGAGCAAAAAAAACTCATTAATAACCATAACGTTTTGGTGGTACGACTGTACGTCCTGCTCTTGTAACTCTCTGGGTATCTTCTTCATTCTTGTATGAGGCCGCCTTTTCCTCTTGCCTATTGTAAGTCTCTTCCATTTTATTTTGCTTCCCTCCTCGTTTTTCTTTGTCTTCACTGTCTTCCTTTCCTGGAATCAATTTTTTCTCACTTGTGATTTCCAATGGATGTAGTCGTTGAAATGGGCGTAGAATTTCTCCATTCATCGTTTTCACTTTGGCTACTCTGTGAAGGTTATCTCTTCCAGGATACGTTTCTATTATTTTCCCTAACGGCAATTTAATCTCTTAATATTATCGGCTCCAATATATACGATATCTCCTACGTTCAGATCGCGTAATTTGCCTTGACCAGAATGTACCAGTTCCGCCAGGTATTCCTTTTTGAAACGATGTCGAAAAGCATCACGTATCTTCTGCATGTATCTGTATCGAGTAATGAGATGATTTCTATCTATTTCATCCAAATCTGCTACGTCGTTACTGGGTATATCATTGATAAACATCGCAGGGGTTAGAGGGCTTAAATCGTTATCGTTTTCTGAAACATATGTAAGAGGTCGAGCGTTTATTACTGCCTCACAGTCACACAATGAAGTTAACAGTTCTTCATATGTTACCGATGCTCTGCCTAGATTCCTACGAAGTAATTCCTTGATTATACGGACTAGACGCTCCCACCATCCTCCCCACCACGCAGCTGTCGGTGGATTGAAATTCCATCTTATTCTTCTGATTGTGGAGTATTTCAAGACTTCGTCCCAATCAATTCTATTCATCTGGTTATATGCGCCAACCAGATTCGTTCCATTGTCTGAATAGATGGTAGAAATTCTTCCCCTTCTTGACACAAAACGTCTCAACGCCAAAAGAAATGAGCCCGTTGAAAGCGATTTGACTAATTCAAAATGGACTGCTCTGTAAACCGAACAAGTAAATAACACTATCCACGTTTTGTCTCCACATTTCAAGAATAAAGGTCCAGCTAAGTCTAATCCAACTATCTCAAAAGCTGTCTTACAAGTTAATCTATCTCTCGGTAGTGGAGCAAGTGGGGTATTTACACATTTTGCATTGAATCTTTTGCATATCACACATTTTGAAACGATTTGTTTTATGGTTTTTCTGCACTTCAAAATCCAAAATTTTTCCCGAAGTATTCCTATAAGTGTCTGCACTGCTGCATGCAAATGTATATTATGATTTTCTTCTATCAGCTTTTCTACAATGTGATGTTTATTCGGTAGTAATATAGGGTACTTGAAATCTTGTGGAAAATCTCCCAAGAGTAATTTGGTTCTGATTCTCCATATTCCATTTTCATCCTTGAATAACTGCAGGTTTTGAATGGATTTTGCTTCATCACCAAAACTTTCAACCTGTACCATTTTCAACAAATATCTTTCTGCTCGATTTATTTCATCCCATGTGAGCTCACGAGTTGCTCTTGCAGACGCTTTTTTCGCATTTTTACAGAATCGTAATATCCAACCAATCATCCTTACGATTTTTGTATATCTGGAGAAATAATTGTAGTCCATAGTCGATATTGTCACCTTAGAGACGAGCGCTGTGACCATTTTTCTTCTTTCTTTATCAATTATTTCTACTGGACAAGCGATATCATGGTGAGGCCAATCATTCGGAGCTCCTTTCAACCAGCTCGGGCCATTTATCCAACCGCTTTTCAGTAATGTTGTGATATTACATCCTCTTGATGCAATATCTCCTGGGTTCATTTTTCCTGGCACAAAATTCCATTGTTCTATATCAGTATGTTTCCTGATTTCCTGGACTCTGTTACCTACAAAAGTGTTCCAGTTTCCTTTGGTTTTTATCCACGTCAATGCAACCATTGAATCACTCCAATAATATGTTTGCATATTACAAAATCCATCGATGTCTTTGATTGAATGGTATAATCTTACTCCCAACAAGGCCGCTATCAGCTCAAGTCGAGGTATCGTTGTATTTTTTGGAGCTAACCTAGACTTAGCCTGGAGTAGTCTCAGTGAAACGAAATCTGTAGTTGCAGTCCTCAAAAATATACAACAAGCAATTGCTAACTTGCTCGCATCACTGAAAACATGAATCGTGGAGTTATCGAGAAATTCAATATCGAAATTTTCACCGAGTGTTCTGGGAATTTTCAGTAAAGAAATCATATTGACCTGTCTTAACCAAACTTCAAAAGGTTGAATGATTTCCTCTGGTAAATGTTGATCCCAACCTAGTTTCCTTTGCCAAGTTTTTTGTAAGAGTAATTTTAACTATTCACAACATTCTCCCCTCCTTACAATTTCTATTCACAACACTATGTTTGAAAGTCAAATAATGCTAAAGATGCATGACAGACTAATAAATGATGGTTGAAAAAAGGCCTGATATGAGAGAATACTTCCGCGACAAAAAAAATGTAGGTTTTCTGCTTCCAATTTTCATACAGATCGATAAGTTCGTTTCGTGGATATCAAATAAACTCTTGATTATAAGACAATCAAATTGATTTACAACCATTTTATCAATAATAATGTGTTTCTCTAATGAGTCAAAAATTTTAAATACCTACTCTGTTCAAACATATATAATCAACGTAATAAAAAATCGATACATAAAAAGTAACCATTTCATGTTGCCCATTGAAAAGATGAACAAACTTCAGTCTCATTCCTGTGTCCCATGAGTGTCATATACGTATATTGTGAGTAGTGTAATCACTAATAAATGAATATCTCCATAAATTAATATAAAAATAATAGCGAAAAAAGCTCCTGAAGCTTAAAGTGATGGAAGTGCCCCAAGCCTAAGGTGCTGAAGTTAAAAAAGAACCTCAAGTCATATGTGCTATTTTAATAAAAGTGACTATTCTTCTTCTCCTTCCGGTGCCGTGCCCGGTTTCGGGCGTAGGCGACCTCTCCACGACTATTCGTGCTGTGCATGATACAGTGATACACGAATAGAAGGGACCTACAGTTTTACAACGGTTCCGAACGTCTTTATAGAGATGTTTCACTAGGCAGAACACTTCTCGGTGGTTTGCCATTGTCTTCCGAGAGGTGGCTCAGCATTAATTCGTTGGTTCGGCCGGGATTCGATCCAGCGACCTTCTGTTCAGTAGTCCAACGCACTGACCACTGAGCTACGGAGCCAAGAAATATAAATCGAGTTTATGGTGCTATCTCAAAAAAAGATACTCTGTTGTCAATCCTGTAGCATAGAGCTGAAGTTATTAAAGCATTCCTAAAAAGAAGGCTTTACCCTGAATGCTGTATTCTGAGCAGTGACCTTCGAAAAGTATGGAATTTTCAACTTGATGATTTAAAAGTTCTTGTATTAAATTATGGTTTGAATATATCAAATATAGAGGAATAAATCAAGTCAATCTGGCTGTTTAACGAGACATTTTGGATAACTAACAGGCGAAGTTACTAATGTTATACCTTAATATAATATCCAAATTGCTTTCAAACTTAAAACAAAGCTCTCAGGATTTTGATTCAATGATCAATATGTCACTTCCAAATTTTCAATGTCAAAAGTTTACAAGTTGGGTAAGATTGGTCAATCATTTGAAACAAGGTTCTAAGAACATCAACAAATTTTTTAAAAATAAAATAGATTCAACTTCTTCACATCTTATTATGCACAAATTCTTGAAAGGAGCCAAATAAAAATTAATTGAAAATTTTTAAAGTCATTATACATAGCATTTCATGAACTTTTAAATTATCAATACATATTCTTTGAAAGTCATTATTTCTAATAACCCTACCAGAATTTTCTGGAAAATTACTGCCTGTATAAGAGACCTTTTTATTATTTAGTTCTCAATCAAGTTTTATTTTTTTCGTCGTGTTTCAATGCTTCATTTTGTTTTACTGATGTAAAATGAATTGCATTAGCATATAATTCTCTTGCTGTTGAAAGTTTGTCCCGTGTCTGACACTCTTGGATGTACGAAACTGATTATATATTTGATTTGTCGCTATATATACACTATGGATATTTTTATGTAGTGGTTTCCCTACAATTGACTCTTCTGCTAAATGGTAGAAAAATAATTTCCTGGTGCTCATCTTTGTTAGGTGAGTTCTTGATTGTTCGTTTTAGATTAAGCATTTCCCTAGTCTTAAGGTCGCTTAAATTTTTAGACTTGAATATTTTATCTCGGTAATATAGTACTTAAGATTAATTGTCTGTACCTACTCTGTATTCGAGAACAACCAACACGGTCGAATACAGCTGAGGACCAATATATAGAAAATTGCTTTTTTTCCATTAATCAACTAAGTCACCGATTAAAGAAGAAGGCTTGTACAATAACACAACATCCATATTATATTTAAACCTGCACAACAAATATTAGATTCACATTATTTAACCAACAATCCAAAAAACAAACTCTCAGCAGTTGAATATACAATATTTCTTGACGATGCGGGTTCACTTTGATCCTAAATGAAGCATCAAAACGCGCTTCTGATAACTTGACATCCCTACCTGTTGAGTAGACTTAAAGGAATTTTCCGTTCGTGCATACAACTACCATGACTAATATATTAAATTCAGTGACACTCAAGTTTCTCCCACTACATTTTACAACCACAAACGAGCACAGATGACACATCAATTGCAATAATTTTAAACAAAAAAGGAATCAATCAAAGTAAACAGTATTTTATAACTAGTGCTCAGAAAAACGCTCACAAGATCGAGGAATAGAAATGAAATTACTGCGAAAAAATAGGAAGTCAGTAATCCGCAGCTTGCTCCCATAAATATGGACGGTATAACCCAGTTCGAAAACCGAGTGTTTAGGCACATTCTGTAGCATTCTGCAGATCTCGGGATAAAACCTCGGTATTGACTGGTTCAGCATGTGTATTTTCATAGGCTTCCTCCTCTCTTTTCTGAATTATTCGGTCTAACCCACCCTCAACCTGACCGCTGGTCAGGTCGATGTGATTTACACAGACTTTCGAAAGGCATTTGACAAGATTGATCATGAGGTCCTCTTATTGAAATTGCGCAACAAATTTGTTTTTTCCGATGGCCTTGTTAAACTGTTTCATTCTTACCTGATTTACCGTCGTCAGTTTGTGCGGTTCGAGGGGATAAGGTCGTCTGAGTTTATACCCACTTCTGGGATACCTCAGGGATCGAATCTTGGGCCACTGTCATTTATTCTGTTTGTGAATGGATAATATTGAATCACCACATTTGATGTTTGCTCGACTTCAGCTCGCATTAGATTATGTTGTCGGTTGGTGTGAAGATAATTTTTTGAGTTTGAATGTGTCAAATTGTAATATTGTGACTTTAACTAGGAAAGTGGATATATTGAGGTCTGATTATTCCGTCGGTGGTCGGGTCCTTTCTCGTCTCGTTAGGGTGAGGGATCTTGGTGTGGTATTTGATCAGAAATTCTCTTTTATTCCACACGTCTCTCAGCTTGTTTCATCTGCCTCGAGAATGAATGGTTTCATTATTCGCAATGGCAAGTATTTCAAGAACTCTTCAACTTTTATAAGTCTTTTGCATTCTCTTATACGTAGCAAGTTGGAATATGGTAGCATGATTTGGCATCCTATTTATTTTTGTCATCAATACCATCTTGAGGCTGTTCAGAGAAGGTTCTTGAAGTTTATCCACCGAGAGGAGTTAGTCATGACGCATTGTTGAGTCGATTCAATGTAGTTTCATTGCAGGGTAGGAGAGAAATTTTATGTCTCAAACTTTTATAAAATTACTGCACAACAGTATTGACTGCCCTTCTCTCTTGTCTGCTCTGAGATTTCGTGTTCCGAGGCAAGCTTCCCGTAATATGGAACTATTCCACCTAGAGTTTCCAAGGACGAACTCGTTAATGCAATCTCTCATTTAGTTGATGGGTATACATTCAATTCAGTTGCGAGTGAATGTGACGTTCAAATTGATTCACTTGCAGCTATTGTTAGGAATTATGTACTTAAGTTGAATTTGAATCGAATTGAATTGGATTGAAATAAGTTAAGCAAAGTAGTAGTTCCATTATATCTTTAATTATTTAATTATTATGTTTTTTGTTCTGTTATGTAATTTTCTTTTCTCTTGTTCTTGTTCTTGCTACTGATTTGAATAATAAATTAGCTTATCTTTTGTATTAGGTTCAGCTTAAGCTTTCGATATACTGGTTGATAATAATTTTACATTACTTTTGTTTTGTTTCATTTTGTTCATATTCGTTTTCTCTTTTTGTTTCTGGCGCTGTGGTTTGATTTCTTTTCTATTTAGCTTTACTTTAATTATTTTCTGTAATTGGGTTTTATACCTGTTGGAAATAAAGAATTTATTATTATTATTAACGCACTTTTATATACAAGTGTATGATCTGGCACCCCCTAACTCAAGCAGCCAGTCTAACACATACTTGAGGGATGAATGGTACACATTCCTAGTCTATAACTACGCCGAATCTCACGTCATCGTAACTGTGCCATGGAAAATATTTCTCGTAGTAAGGGCCAAGTCCTGACAGAACGAAAGAAATTTCCTTTGGGCAGCTTCAATATGGAATTATCTATTTATTTGTATCTGCTTATCATTCTCCTGTTAAAATAAACTATTCAGTTTCTGGTTAATAAACTCAATGAAGTTTTTGAATATTTCAGGCTCAAGAGAGAAGACTTTCATCTCCAAAAAAGCGATCTAATTCTAGCCCGCCAACAAGCTTTTCTGGAAAATCACCATACGTCATTCCGCAGGTAGGTATATTTTTCTCAATGTTTCTCCCAAATTATTGAATAAATATTTCATAGTCCTGTCTATTAACTGATGGAATATCACTATATTATATATATATATTTGTGCATATATGAGTGTCTATAAGACATTCGAATAGTTTTATAAATCACAACTGAGAGGACCGCTGCTGCTTACTGCATCTCTGGCGTCTTCAAATACAACTTCGCAAATGCGACCTTGCCTTTTCGAAATGCGGAAGATGTTGTATCGCACCCTGCAAAGGCTTGCAGAAACAGCACGTCTTTTAAACATTGTTGCTGCGACTAGAATAAGGAATCCCTCATCTTTCTAAGTACAGGTTTAATGAAAATAATGTCCTTATGCGCATCAGCATACCTGAATCAAGATGAATATGAGGTCGACATCTTCACACACAATTTCGGACATTTCCACAGCCGTATCCACGATCAGAACTTTCGCATAATTTTCTGCTTGAAGGGTCCTGGTCCCATTGTATTCGAGTTACCCTAAAGCATGTTGATTGTATACCTGATTTTGTTGAACTTGATCGACATAAAATTTTCTTGTTTGAAGTTGTCTTCAGTGAAATGGATATCAGTAGACTTGCTGATTCGATTTCGCCTTTGCTGCTCTGTTCCTTTCGTGATTGAAGTTGATGTCATTTTCGTCCGTGGTAGTTCTTCTTCATAAAGTGGATGTAGCTCTCGCAAATTGTCGATATCATGAAATATTTTTGCTAACAGTATGGTCAAATACGGAGGAAAGACATACTATTGCATTCTGTTAGATTTTCGGCGAACTACGTGTATAAGTTGGCATTCGGGCTGTCAATACGTTGACGGCGCTTAAGTCTGTGCGAATAGGTTCTAACTATTGAAGGAAAATAGATAGAAGAGTGATGTAATATATATTATTGAAGGGAATTTAATGTTCTACAACCCTATAGTCGGCATTTATTTTTTGGTAGTATAGTCGAAAAGTTATCCGGTCAAAAAGAGCAAAAAATATGGGGCAAAAATATTTTTTTCCAAAAATAAAGACTGTCAAGAGCAGATATCGCAAAAAATATAAAAGAGATCGAAAAATTTGTTAGGTAAAACTTGTAGCAAATTCAGTCAGCTATCATCTTGTATACAATGGTCATTTCGCTAGGACGCATAGTTTCTGAGATTTAAGCGAAAAACCGAAAAATGGGACCTTGAAACCTCCCTCTCTACTCCGGCTCAAAGGCTACGGGCGGGGACTTTTGATATGTTCACCACCTAACTAGTCCAAACAAGTTGCGAAGTCAAAAATTGTGTTCTAAATATTTCCCTCTATACTTTTTCGTTGTTTGGACTATAGCTGATTCGCTTGAACATTTGGATGTTAATTCAGTTTCAGAAGTCGCATGCTTCCAAAACTGAAATAATATCATGAAGAATTAATCCATTTTGTGTTAAGAGAAGTAGGTACAAATGAGCAAAAATCATGTGGAAATTGTATTTATTTTTGAAGGTACTCCACAACTTAAGAAATGTGTATGTTAATAAATTAATAATTGAATGTTTCACGAAATTATTTCTACAATCAATCAATTTTTGGTTTTCAGATTGAGTTGCCTTCTTCGGATAAAAAAGAAAAAACAAGGCGAGCGAAAAAAGGGACGTGATGTCCTTCTTCAATGTTTGTGGTTGTTTATAATGAAAAGTGTAAAATTCGATGTTATAATTTATGTTGTATTATTAATATTAAATCCATATATCAACATTCAATCCTTCTCAATATTTTGAATTAGGTAGGTTCTGACGGGGTTTTACTTTTATAAAAAAAAATTTTTCAGATTCCCTATACATGTTTTACTTTTAGGTCTTCGTTAAGAGAATTGTTCTGATATATCTACGTAAGCAGAAAGCATCAGTACTAAAAGAATCTCGTTATGAAATGATGAAATTTGACTATGTCATCAGTGGAGTTTTTGGGCTTCAAATCTATTAGATAGTTGATGTTTCGCTCATAACAAGGTTGTTAATTGTAATGGCTATCATTATGCAAAACTGCTGATATTTCGCAGAGTTAACTCACAAGTCAAATAGATGTACGATTTATGAAAATAGAAATATTTGAGTTGCTTGAACTGCGTAGATTATAAAAATAAAGCTAGGAATCTAGACATACGTATTCTTTTTGTGTTAGGCACTGATGGCGAAACTATGACCCGCGCATCAGACACTCACCGACGCAGGCTATTTTTCTAAATAAATTTTTGTATTATAAATAGAACGAACAATCGAAAATATTAATACTATTAAGTATAGATATTTGTTTATTGTTGTTTTTTCAAGTTGATATGCAACGTTCTACAGAACGTGAACGCAAACTCTACTCATGAACCTAAACCTGGAATGTAGTTCATACCCAGAATATGGTAGGTATGTGGTATCAGATATTTGTTTAATTTGAATTTTAGTTAGGGTAAAAGTACTGAGCTCTTGAAAATACCATAATATATTGAATATACAACTAACATCATTCCATAAGGAAAACTTCAATGAATCAATAATCAACTCCAAGGTATACTAATAATAATATTTGTCCACGACTGTACTATAAATCATTCATTATACGTGTGCTTCCTGAAGTACAATTATACCTATTAATTCACTAGTGAATAATGGTTTATTATACACTGCATGACGTCACACTCAAAACGTATGTCCAAACTTGAGACTATCATTCACATTGTTAGGATAGTATTGTTATTAGATTTTTAGGTTTTATGTAACTAAGATAACTATTAATTCAATGCCTTCGTTTATTTTCAATAATTGTTCTGTTAATATTAATATAAATAAATGCAAAATTATCTATTTCATTTTCATCAGAGTGAAAGAAAGGAATGGAATCGATGTCAAGTGAAATAGTTGACGTTTACGTGAGTATGCAGTTTTCAGTGAACACAGAAAATGTTATGTCAACGCTTTTGATAACTTTTTTTATTGTTGAAAATGCAGATTATTACTAATATTTTCGAGGAAGTCGTGGCCAAAGTATAGTATTCTACTCGCACAAAATTACAATTTTTCACTCGGGTGAACTGTGACACTCACCTGCGGCTCGTGTCGCAAACTTCACCCTCGTGAAAAATAGCAATCATTTTGTGCTTGTTGAATAATATACTATTATTTTCCTTCAACATATTGTACAATAGGTGAAAAACACATAGTACATACTTCACAAATTTGTTGGTAACATGGCTAGTTATTCAAACAACTTTTTTCAATTACCTACCTAATATATTTTTAAAAAACTTTGAATTTAATAATGTCCATAGACCTGATATTTTCAAATACTTATTACATATTTTGGTACTCTGGAACTCGAATGAAGTTTCACTTTTTGTAAGCCTTAATTTAGGCAAAACAAAGTTGTTCCTCTTTCTGGTGAAGTAGTCATGTCCATTAAAAAATGTGGAACGATCTTTTTTTTTTCATGAAAGTAACACAGGCATGAAAGAATATAACAACTTGACATGGTGTATGCCATATTTTTTGAAGAGCTCCCTACAGCTGATGCTCTGTAAAGCTGCAGATACTATTCTCAGAGCTTTTTTTGTTGCAAGAAAAATACCTATATGCATCGGGTGATTCTCCCACAAAATGATCCCTTAACCTTAAGTTGCTACACTGTGGAAATGTGGGTGATAGGTAATTCTTACATATGTAATGGACAAACCTAAAATCCTAAAACTATCAAGCCTCTGGAGCAATTATTCGATGCTTAATATTAAAAACAATATAGATATAGCTTCTATCCCAAAGTTATTCTTTCCTTACAAGGAAATCCATTGAGTATAAACCAAAAAAATTGAAAGTATTCAATAAAGAATAATAATAAGAAATATTACTTCTTATCAGAAGCTGAAGATAATATCTATCTAATGATAATGGTAATATAATTAAATATAATTCCTCTACTTCGTGATAATTTTTTTTTCATTTTAGATTGCATTAATAATTGGTTTGGTAGGCGCTTGTCCTCTTGAAAGGCTTTGTTGAATCAATTTGGATGATATAGAAGATAAGACAACCATGTTATTGATTATAATTCCTAATTCTAAAACGAATGTGTAGTCATCTGTCTTCATTGGAGAAAATAATATTTCTTTATACAGAAAATATTTGTCATAACTTCAATTTGTTTATTATCAAAACGGAAAATGTACTATTAGGCCAAGCTACAGAGATTTAGAGTGAGCATTTTGTGCAAAAAGTGTTAGAAGAAAACCAGCTCCGCCATTGTTTGTCAAATAGTTTCACATGATATAGTGATATGTTTTTCACTCGACTTTATTATTTATATCTTTGTTATTAACAATTTTATGCAAAAAATCGAAACTATCAGAGTAATCGTGATAGTGCCAATAGACTTATTGTAGAAAATGAAAAGACGAAAAAAATGAGAGGTCGGACGACTCAATCAGACCCTCAGTCTAAGGGAAAATTGGAAAAATGCAGTTTTTTCAAAAGTTCATAACTCGGTTATTTTTTGAGTTGTAGCGTAGATCCTCCGGCCAGTATTAGCTATTGATATGAACTTCATTTTTGTTCATCAGGAACTGTCCGATGCATAGTTTTTGATCTGTGGCCATTTGATTATATTACTATGCAATTTTTCAGCAGACCTGAATGCGACAGGTATGGTCCGATTTCAATTTACTAAAAAGATTTTGAAAGTAGAATTATCATAGTTCAGAACTTTCATCTTGGTTTTTCATAAAATTCCTGAGAAATATGTTAAAAATAAAGCTGAACATGACAAAAAACGGCCGAGCGCGTGAGAGTAGTTGAAGAGTGGGGGTTTACAATTATTATCTGACGTTTAGAAATTACTGTCACGTTCAAAATGCTTAACGAATGTCATACTTCTTGCCTGCTGCTCTACCCCCACTCTTCAACTACTCTTACGCGCTCGGCCGTTTTTCGTCATGTTCAGCTTTATTTTTAACATATTTCTCAGCGTTTTTATGGAAAACCAAGATGAACGTTTTGAACTATGAGAATTCTACTTTCAAAATCTTTTTAGTAAATTGAAATCAGACCATATATGTCGCATTCAGGTCTGCTGGAAAATAGCATAGTAACATAATCCAATGGCCACAGATCAAAAACTATGCATCGGACAGTTCCTGCTCTTCGCACAAATAAAGTTTATATTGATAAATAATACTAACCGGAGGATCTACGCTACAGCTCGAAAAATAACCGAGTTATGATTTTTTGAAAAAACTGCATTTTGGACGGTTTTTTCCAATTTTCCCTTAGACTAAGGGTCTGATCGAGTCGTCCGACCTCTCATTTTTTTCGTCTTTTCATTTTCTACAATAAGTCTGTTGACATCATCACGATTACTCTGAAAGTTTCAATTTTATAAGCAAAAAACTAA
Organism: Cynegetis impunctata; assembly: GCA_030704885.1. NCBI lineage: Eukaryota > Metazoa > Arthropoda > Insecta > Coleoptera > Coccinellidae > Cynegetis > Cynegetis impunctata. Next base: position 426,642 of record JARQZK010003643.1, read on the forward strand.
AAGAACGCGATTTTTTGCATAAAATTGTTAATAACAAAGACATAAATAATAAAGCCAAGTGAAAAACATATCACTGTATCATGTGGAACTATTTTACACACAATGACGGAGCTGGTTTTCTTCTAACACTTTTTACATGAAAAAATCTCTGTAGCTTGGCCTATAAACAACCTGTTGGTACCTATTCACACTTTTGGAAAAAATGCCTGCACAATTGCCGAATTTACTAAATTATCGAATCCCAGAGAATACACCGGGTCTGTTTATGCAAGAGCTCAGCCATTTTGCCGGCTGAAATTGGTGGTTGGTAGTATAACCAACTTACAGAGACATGGAGGCTGGAAATCAACCAGTGTAGCAGTGGGGAAATGTAGAAAATTCTTTAAGAAAAAATTGACATAGCTGCACAGATTGAAAAGGGCCCTAACGAAATTAATATCTTGAAAACTAGTACAATTACTGTTGCGTCCCATTCTAATTTCAACACAGCCACTTCTGTTAATATCCCTAATAATATTAATATAAATAACTGTTGTAATTGTGTAATTAATATTCTTAAGTAACGTCTTAAAAAAAGTGAGAACTAAAACGATCGCCTGAAAAGCCTTTTAGGCAGGGTTGAGGGATCATTGACTCTAACTACCAGACTGCAAGGTAGACTTTTATGGAATATAGATTTTAAATTCTGTGATCGTAAATTCAATATACTTCAGCAAATTTTTCACGAAAATGTCATTAAAAATGTATTATCAAAATTCTGTCCTGAATTAGTGAAGGAAGTTTAGATCAATTGCATAGTTAAAATAGTTTAATGATTATTTCATAACAAATAAAAGAATGTGTTAACTTAATAAAAGTTCAACGATTTGAAAATTATGGAATCACAAGTGTTCAAACAAGTTGCATATGTCATCAATAAGAGTGAGTAGAAAATGTTGTTCGGTAATTGGATTAGAAATAAAATAGAAATAATTGTATTTTTAAGAGGTTTATACTCAATTTTATGACATTGTGACCAGGGCCCGATTAACCCTGTTTGGGCCCCTAGGCAACAACCCTGTCTGGGCCGCAGGTCTTTTCAAGTTGGTAAAGGGATGTAAGTAACTTACAGATGATCGACTCCAGGTATCCTGTTACTTCAGAGTCTTATATGATTGCAACAACATGGTTACTTTGACTTGATGCTGCAGCATCACCTTACCTGACTGGTTAGCTTTATTGAAATGGTTTTAATGAATAGGTTATAGATAAGTGATGAATGGCGATCCAGGTTGCATCATGGGTAAGGAAAGAGAAATGAGACGGGACGCGGTTATTTTCGATTTAATCTTGTTAAACGCAACAAAATAAAATGAACGGAAGGAAATTGTTTTGTGAAGCATAAATTGATAAAATCAACTTCCAAGATATTCATTGGTTTGCACAGTACAGGGTGTCCCAAATTCGAGGCGTATAATTGGGATCTCGGAAACTATAAGAGATACAAACTCGGTTGAATTAGGGCAAAGTTGCGGAATTTTACGCCAATCAAAATGTCGTCTTAAAAGTTTGAAATTTCCGAATCCTTCCGAAGATATTCGAAAAAAACCGAATATCCGCGATTTCGTTTTTATTTTTTTCTAAGTCATAAAATGGCTATGAAAATGTGGAACTTGTTCTGGTCTACTTATTTAAGGAAACTCAGAAAAAAATAATTTGCTAAAATTTATGTCTAAATGAATTTGAAATTTGATTTTATTATGAATTTCTTTTTAAAAAGGTAAAAAAATGTTTTTTTTTCAGTGAAAGCTTCGAGAATATATTTTTATTTAAAACTAAAAAATTTAGAAACTACAAAAATTTTACAAATTGAAATTAACACACACGCCCTGTTTGTTGGTGCCTCACTTGCGCCGGAAGGGGGAGGCTCGCCTCACTTTTCCGTTTTTGGTTCGGGGCCTCTGTGGTCGAAACCAGACACAAATTTAAACATTATTTACAATAAGTATTCAAATTGAAACCGTTTGCTGCAATGCATTTTTGGGTTAAACGATTAATTTTGTAAATTGCGCTTTAAATGGTTCTTGCTCGTATAGCTCTTATTTCTCTCACTAGATTATGACGCAATTCTTCGATATAAAATGGAATTTTTTGCCTATTCAAAAAAACAAAGTTGATGATGATTGCGAAGAAACGAAACGTCGGATTGAAAATGTAGCAGCGCCATCTTGTAAAGCAGAAAAAGTGACAGTGAGAATATGGAATTTATTTTGTTATATCACTTCAAATAGAGTCAGAAAAAAATAAAAACGAAATCGCGGATATTCGGTTTTTTTCGAATATCTTCGGGAGGATTCGGAATTTTCAAACTTTTAAGACGGCATTTTGATTGGCGTGAAATTCCGCAACTTTGCCCTAATTTAACCAAGTTTGTATCTCTTATAGTTTCCGAGATCCCAATGATACGCCTCGAATTTGGGACACCCTGTACAGTAAGTTTGAATATTAACTTTTCTAACTTCTAACTAAAGTTGACTTTTTCTAATACATCATTTTCAATGGTCATTAAAGACAATGAATTCAAACGGTTCTGATACATTGTTGAAGAAAGACACTTTATTAGTTCTACTACTCGATACTAGATGGTTCTGTATGTATGAAGTATTTCATTAATTGACGACATGCGTCGAAAGAAAGCAATGATATTGTTGAGGAATTTCATACAAACTTTCAAATAAACTTTTCATTCGCTGAAATTTTTTTTTCTTGGTGCTTGCACGGGCCCCTAGTCGATGCGGGGCCCCTAGGCAGTTGCCTTCTCTGCCTAATGGTTAATCCGGCCCTGATTGTGACGTACGTTCCGCTTTTACCATGACCTCTTTGGGCAGTAGTGAAATTTTCGACAGTTGATATCTAAATATGCTGTTGAGAAATTTCAGTATCAATGGAAGCTTTCCAATATTTTTAATATTAGTAATTTTATTTCAGGTACAAAATTACAAAAGCTCTTTCTGAAATGGTTGGCACTAAATCAAATAGAAAAGAAATTCCTGAATGATTTGGTTTCAAATGTTATTCCACATAGTAAGAATTGTTACTTTCTTTCGGTGATGAAGGGATTTCAGTATTGGAATGAAGTACAAGATAATGAAGGTAGATAGTCATTTCTAGGTATTGGTAAATTAAAAACCTAGTAATATTTCCTGATCATTCCCATTACAAATGAATATTTTTCACAAAATTTATTTTTTGAAAAATAAAACGGATTCAACGTTTTCAAATCATTGGTGTGAAAACCACCACTTATTTCCACAATTAGATAATTTTCAAATTATGCATAAATTACCGAAATGAACCAAACTTACTTACTTAGAATCATTAGAAATTTTTAAACTCAATCATAATGCAAAAGATATCTTGCTGAACGACCAGATTGACTTGATATATTCTCCTCTATTTAGTGTATTCAAACAATAACATTTTATTGTACCAATTTGGGAAATCCACTTCGATTAGCCCTTCTTGAAATGTGTTCCTCTTGTCTATTTAGGTATCTGCAATAATTATTTCCCACTCGTAAGCGCAAATCTATAATTATGTATTCAGTCCTCAACTCAATCTGCCCGATGCTGGCTAGTGACCGAAATTGCAATCGCAGTGTAATATTTTTCTAAGTATTTTTGTGATAATAAACGTAGTAAATTCAAATTTAGTTTTTGTTCATCATGTTGAATTATCACGTAGTAACGACGGATTCCATCAACTATTTAAAATTTATTCATTCCTTTTGTAGATATGGATATATTGGATGAATTGATTGTAAAAAGAATAATTGATAATTATACCTACAAATATTCATGCTGTAACAGACTTCATCTTCACAATTTCTGGGATTAAAAAACAATCCCCCCAAATTTGTATCAAACCTGATCAACTTAGGCACTTAACTATGAAATTTAATAAAAGTTTAAATTGAAACTGAAGGACAGGCTCAGATGATTATTTTGGAATTTTTTGCAATTTTCATATCTCGAAATTATAAGGGATTCTTGAAGGTGAAAATATATGAATTTGGTGATTCATAGTCCTTTTATATATAAATGTCCCATGATTTTAGTTTTTTTATTCAATCGTGATTCTTTATGATAATATAATGAATTAGGTATACTTATCTCTAGATAATACTGACTACTAAGAGTAGGTATCAATCTTGAGAAATAGATGAGTGCAAAATATAAAATGCTCGAGTTATATTTACAGTCGTATTTTATCCTATAAAATACATACTATTGCTACATCGAAGGAACGCAGTCAGGTGCGGGGGTATTTGTATCATTCGTTTTAGACCTTCTAGACCAAGATTTTCGAAAAGTTTTTCATGTCTTTGGTATTAAAACAAACTCCAGAAAAGTTTTCCAAAAATGTTGATATATTTTTTATACAGGGTGGAAAAAAACCGTGTATTTGTAGTCCAATTTCTTAACATCCTGTGAAACAGTTCAGGAAATTTGTAGAGTTTACGCTCAGTTTATTACATAGACCATCCTTTTCGCCATCTTTCAGTTTCTATTTCACCTTGATATCTTGATTTCTTTTGAAGATACACATATCCAAATAAAAGCCTGGAATTTAACAAACACGCCAAGATCGATCAAGGAACAAAAACGAAGGGGGCTTCTGTCAGATTAATTGAGTAGACGTATGTCAAACTATCGTCAATAAATTTAATTCTTCAGGAAGATGTACTTTCTTTTGCTGGAGATGACTTCATTTTAATGATCGACAATGCAAGACCGCATGCAGCAAATATTGTCAACCAATATTTGAATGAGATTGATATTCAACGATTAGAATGGCCTGCATGTAGCCCGGATCTAAATCCTATTGAAAATGGGATGAAATTCAAAGAAACATTCGTCGTCGTCGTCTTATTCTAGCCGAAACACTTGACGAGCTTCGTTTTGCATCGCAAGCTGAATACTATGCAATTCCTCAAGATCGCATTATTCGTATTATCAATTCGATGTATCGGCGATAGCGTGCAGTTATTTCCGCTAGAAATGGGCATAAGAAATATTGAAAAATGCCAATTATGTTTTTTTTTTGTTTCAAATTACTGTTGAATATTAAAACATTACAAATTAAATTTTTTCCCTAAAACAATTCCATGCTTTTATTTGGATATGTGTATCTCCAAAAGAAATCAAGGTATCAAGGTGAAATAAAAACTGAAAGATGGCGAAAAGGATGGTCTTTGTAATAAACTGAGCATAAACTCTACAAATTTCCCGAACTGTTGCACAGGGTGTTAAGAAATTGAACTACAAATACACGTTTTTTTTTCACCCTGTATAAATGAGCTATCAGAATTTTTGGAAAACTTTTCTGGAGTTTGTTTTAATACCAAAGAATTTATCTACAATTTGGCGTAAAAATAATTGAAATCGATGAAAAATTGCAAATATTCTTGGACAACGAACATCAGCAAAATTTTAGGTGGGCGGTTTTTTTTGCCGGTGAGTGTTTTTCATGTCTGATATATATATATATATATATATATATATATATATATATATATATATATATATATATATATATATATATATTTTGGATTGATTGGGCCGATACTTGGTGTAAATTAATAAACATATTAAAACAATGGTTAAAAATAACAATTTACACATTTATTATAGGTTGCATAATGTAGAATTTGATTTGTTTGATTCACAAACTCGATTTTCAGTTAACAATATTATTCATAAAAAATTCACCAAACAGCAAATAAAATTAAATTACCTTCGTGGTAGCAAACCGGTATCAGAAAAAAAGGAAAAAACCAACTAAATTTTCACAACATCAGTTTTTCGAAAAATTCACTAATTTATCCAATACTAATTTCGATAGTAAGGAAGTGAATTTATTGCAAAAAGGTTTCAAACACAATATACAACCAACTCATTCAACACGTCACTTCGAACAACTCGGCGTAGATACTGAAATAGCTGTTAGAAATTTGCCTGATAATCCACTTGTAAAACACCTAGCTTCTAATATTATTAAAAATGAGTATAACAAATACAACGCCAATTTATCAGAAATGTCCATTGTAAAATCAATCAAACAAAAAACACTCTCTAATGATATCATTTTCACCAAAGCTGACAAAGGTAATACAGTTATCGCTTTGAATAAGTGTGATTATTTACGTAAAACTTTAGATTTTTTGAACTCCGGTAATTATAAGTTACTAAAACATGATCCAACCAGTAAATTTCAGAAAAAATTAAAATTAGCTATCGATAACATAAACATTCTTATACAAAATAAAGACAAGTATAAACTCATTGTTTCAAATCCTTTGGTACCACAACTTTACTCTTTAATTAAATTACACAAACCAGGCTATCCAATCAGACCAGTAGTGTCATTCACTACAGCACCTTCAGTGTTTTTGTCGCAGTTTCTAATAGAAATAATTCAAAATTATTGTAAATTTCAGCCTAAATTTTCTATCAAAAACTCTTACGATTTAGTCAATAAAATTGAAAATATTCAATTGCCACTTAATTCTAAATTTATGTCCTGGGATGTAGTTAATCTTTTTCCAAGTATACCACCCAAGGTTCCTTTAACCCTAATAGAAAAGTTACTTAATAGCAATTTTGTTCATCCTTTCATAAAATCAGATATATTGTCACTTTTGGAATTATGCCTGGAACAGAATTATTTTAGTTTCAATGATAAGATTTACAGCAGTACTGAAGGCTTAATTATGGGAAACCCGCTGAGCCCTTTGTTGGCTGAAGTATTCATGGATAATTTGGAACAGTTAATTCATAATCATCCTGTTAGTCGACAATTCGTTTATTGGTTTAGATATGTGGATGATATTATTTGTTGTTTCACTGGTACTCTTAGACAACTAGACTGCTTTCAGACATTCATCAATACTTTACACCCTAATATAAAATTCACTTTAGAGATGGAAAAAGATAACTCGATTAACTATTTGGATTTGAAAATAACAAAAGTAGATAACAAACATAATTTTTCAATTTTTCGCAAACCATCGCACACTGATAGCGTCATACATAGTACTTCCCTACATCCTTTCCAACATAAAATGGCAGCTTTCAATAGTATGGTACATCGTTTAGTAAATATTCCACTTTCAAATGCCAATTTTAACATCGAGAAAAATATAATTAAACAAATTGCCGTAAATAATAATTATGATCCCAATATTATAGACAATATGATAGATAAAAAGTTTTTCAAAAATGCGATTAACCAGGTGTACCCCTTACTAAAAATAATATCAAATACAACAGCCTCACTTTCATCGGAAATTCAAGTAAAAAACTTAAATCTCTCTTATCTAAGCACAACATTAACATTGCTTATCGTACCGGTAATAATTTAGGAAATCATATAAAAAATAATAAATCCAAAGTTCATAAAGATAATAAATCAGGAGTTTATAAAATTAATTGTGGCGATTGTGATAAGTTTAACATTGGTAGAACTTTCAGAAGTTTTCAAACTAGAATTTCAGAACACAAACGTAGCTTTGTTAATCAGAAGTCGGATTCACATTATGCAAACCATTTAATCCAAGAAAATCACACATTCAATTTCGATTTTAAAATATTAAATACTGAAAGTAAGGGAATTAAACTTAATTTTTTAGAATCATTACAGATAAATAAATACAAGCATTCCGGTCTCCTATTGAATAGCCAAATCGATCATACTTCAAGCCCCCTTCTTAATCTTTTCAAAATTACCGAACTACCTGACTAGCAGTTCAGAATTGGTTTTTCCTTTTCTAATAATTACTTGTAACCATCTTTGTATTTACCCCTTCTACATAATTTGTCATTTCTTGTTTTCGATATAACAGAGAATCATAGTTAGTTTGCCATTAGCATCTGAAGAAGGTGAAGTTCCACCGAAACGTGCGTCATGCGTTATTTCTTATAATAAATGTGTAAATTGTTATTTTTAACCATTGTTTTAATATATATATATATATATATATATATATATATATATATATATATATATATATATATATACAGGGTGTTCTACAAGCTCTATGACAAACTTTGACAGAAGGTAGGTTGCTTGATTTTGAACATATTTTTTTCAATAAACATGTGTCCGATTCGTTTTTGTTTAGAAGGTACAAGCATTTAAACTTTATTAACAATTAATAATAAAAATTCAAATTAAATGATAATCACAAAACTAAAGACTATAAAAAATGTCCACCCTCAGCTTGAATGCAAGCCTCACATCGACGAACTGAAGATTCGGTCATTCGAAGAATGAGATTTGGATCATTTCTTATTTGGCTAGCTGCATACCCATAAACAAACACAATATCTGCATATTCCTCAGTGGAGAATAAATGCCTACGTTTTTTATTGAAGCAGGTGTATATTTTATGAGTGTGCATTGTTTAACATGCTAAGTGACTTTCTGTCACTTCCTGGTTGACTGAAAAAATTACGATTCTTCAAATGCCTGTAACTTCTAAACAAAAACGAATCGGACCCATGTTTATTAAAAAAAAATGTTTAAAATCAAGTGACCTACTATCTGTCAAAGTTTGTCATAGAGCTTGTAGAACACCCTGTATATAAATATCTTTTTCCCTGTACATATTGATATCACCAGCGTCTTCCATCAAGTCGAATGAGCTGGAATTGCTTCCATTGCAGAACGAAAGTATCAAAATTTGGGTAAATTTCTGCAACCGTCTCCATTTTTACGTAGATATTTCTAATGTTCATATAAATATCCTTCCCGGTACATATTCACATCTCTAGTGGTTCGTATCACACCAAATGAGTTGATTATTTTTTCCTGGGATTGTTTTCGTTGCAGAACGAAACAACTAAAATTAGGTGAAAATTTTCCAACTGCCGTCATTTTTATGTAGATATTTGTTGTTTTTTCATGGTTTTCGAAAATTTGCCAAACTGCACAGCTTCTGCAAATTGAGTTAGTGGGTTCAAACTTTGTACGTAGATTGGGTTAATGCTGAGAAAGTGCCTTGGATAGTTTCAACCACTTTCCTCAGTTACGCTGCCCCGCGCGTGGTCTATTCCGTTCAAAACGCATCTCCACCTGCTTCGTAATCAGTGAACGATGCACTTCGCGAAATTTTTTTTTACAATAAAGGCTTGAAATTTGATACGTGGATTGAGTTGATGTTGAGAAACGTTCGTTCGGTGATTTCAATTTTTTTCCCTGACTACGATGTACCTACTTCGCGAATTGAAAAAAAAATTCATTAGTTTCTACTTTTTAGTTCGGTTTTCTGTTTAACCCTCTCGCTCACCTTGTCCTCAGTTGAGGACAACCTACTTTGGATTTTTTCCTATGAAGTACCGCTTGCTCTTACCTCTCTCATATTGTCCTCAGTGGTGGAAATCATATTCTTCCAAATGAATATATGTGCTGCCTTCTACAAGCTGATGAAAAAAATATTCATGCATTTGAAATATAGGTTTCCATAGGGTAGCTATGACAGCAGTGTAGCGCTCTACTGTTTATTTTTTTGTTGGCTATATTCGTTAGACCATGTGTTTGAAAACTGTTTGTTTACGTTCAAAATAAGTGTAGACTTCTTCCAAAGCAATTGCGGTAGGTGATTTTTGTGCATATTGTAATCAGCGATTTTTGAAAGTGTGGCGTACTAGTTTGGGGATATTGTGAACTAGAGGTAAAGGCAACATCTGGGTGAATAAAACAGCACTTTTATTTTAATTCTGCAAAAGATAAATTTCATACACTTCAGTACTTCGAAAATGGACGCAAAAATAATATAAATATATTTGTTAAAATAAGCAATGAAACATATTGATATTTTACCATTTTAAAAATATTTCTGAATTTTTTTTCCCTCCATCAGCTCATGATGTCCTCAATTGGGGACATGTCATAGTGCCCAAACGGACCATTTTCAAAATCTGAATTTAACATCAAAAATTTTGTAAAAATCATAAGTTGCATTACAGTAAATTTCAGATTTTTCGCTCCAATAGTTTTAATTCGTGACCGAGAGGGTTAAACGTGATTTTTCAAAATATAATTCGATTCGTTGGAATCGCTTCTCGACACGATGCATTTCGCACGAAAAATACGACTTTAGTGATGGAGCTCCGGTGCTCACGAGTTTTTTAAAAAATTATATGGAGTGAAAGTATTAGTTAAATTTATCATATTATTTTTAAAATCATCAACGTCATTGTAATCAGTGCTGAAGGCAAGAATGATAATTTGAAGTTTTGAAATCAATTCAAAATATAGTTATCTGAAAAACTATTCTGTATTTTTACTGTTATATCTTTTTTGGTGTCATTATGGTAAAAGGAGTAATTTTCTAATTCCTAAAAAAATCGATTTCATTGAGATTTCTGAAAAATAATTGAGAATGCAATACATTTACAATTAGAAAATGTATTTTGTTCTCAAATTTCCTTTTGATTTGCTTTAAGTTATATCTATAGTGGAAAGTTAATTAAAGTAGGTACTAAGTAGGTAGATAAAGTTCAATTACATTGAAACTCAGTTCATAGGTTACTCACCTTTCTCCAATAATGTATGCCTACATACATTATTGCTCATTCTGAACCAACGAAATATCGCTGTAATATGTCAACTGTCTGGATGGAATAGACCAATAATTCATTTCAAGTCCAGAATTAGGCTTTTCCTGTGCGAGCGTGCCAATTTCCCGGGAAGTCACGCAAGCACGAGAAAAGTTTTATTGAATGTGTAATGAACGATAATTTTCACTAAGCCTCTTAAAAATAAATTGCTTGAGCAGCAGAGCTCCGTCACTGAGTTTATATTTTCCCCTAATTTTTTGTACATACATATTCTTAACATCTTAAATCGATTTAAGAGAAACGGAAGAAATGTACAAAGTTTGAAAACCTGAAGAACTACACTGATTTCTACATAATCATTGCGGCAATGATGAAAAAATTTAAAATTCCTAAATTGCATCAACCGAGTCCACACAAAAATGTTCAGTCTTCCAACTGAAAAAATATATATACTGGAATGGCTATAGAGAAGTGCAACGCTTGACAATCCTCCAAAAAACTCGGAATTTCAACTTACAAATTGCGGAGGTGAAAAAATTAATTGAAATCCGTCATGGGCACTTTCCCAACTTCAACTCAATTTACATACAAAATTTCAATATTTTACCTCAATCCGCAAAAGCTATGGGGGTGTATGCGGTGGACAGAGACAAACATTTATGCCGTCAAAAAATACTACCTTAGCATTAAATTAATCCATTCACAAGTGATTAACCCCCTTACTCAATTTAGAAAGTGCTTGGAGGAACAAAAGCTCCAAAAACCACTTCAATAGAAGGCTGAATTTCGGATGAATTTTCATAATTAATTTCATGCACCTTTCCGCCACTACTTGCCAACATTTTAAAGATTTTGAATTGTATTCACCTAAATTTTGATGGTTTTGTTCTGCCTTATGTCAACCCCCATGAAAAAACTCGAAAATCGATTACATTCAAAGACAGACGACGGATATATGTATGCTTCGATTTAATATAAATGCTTTACATTTATGTTGTTTGTTTTTGTTTATTAAAGTAAAGTTCGGTAATCGTTGTTTCTCTTAACTTGACCTTGCAAATATAATCTCAACGAAGCAGTAAACATATTTTACAGGTGTTTATTTATTTAATATACAGTATGACATCATACTCTTCATTACCGATATTCTTCATCAGTTAATTCTAATTTAAAAATATGAAATATAAAGTATATGTTCCAAAAAGAAAACGATGATTTCAGTTTTGACATAACTAGTTCATAATAAACGAAGATTAGGATATTTTTGCGTCTACTTGGATAAAATTAGCCAACACAAAAAAAAATTGATAATGTGCTATTTGTGAACATTTATTTTTTAAATCCTTAAGCTTCATTATGATCAAACAACCTTAATCAGCAATCGTTCAGCGAGCACAGTTGGTTGAACAACATTATTTTTACAGGAAATTTTACGTTTCGAAATTAAATATAGACTATTTCAGTAGTTTTACTAGTAGAATTTATCTATAAAGAAGGGAAAATGCGGATAAGCCATTCTAACTATAACGAAGAATAGTAGGAACAAAAATCTGCTTCGATGTTACTAGATCTGATCACTGTTCTTTACCTACTCGACCATGAGTGATATTCAAATCTTTTTTTAACACGACAGCTATATTGACGTTTGAAAAAACTACAACCCCATTCAAAATAATAAATCTCGGTACAAGCCAAAAACGTATATGTCTTAATAGATAGTTTATGGAAGAAAAAGATATTCAACGAATCACTCCTTCGGAGTAAGCAACGATAATGAGATCAATTAAGATAGAAAAAAGTTTTTTTGGTTCTGAAGTTGAAGTAATTTGACATGTTTCTAATATTCACAATTATGGTGGAAAAAAAGATATAAGTATTAAGTTGTACTAATATAAGTATATAGAATAAGTAATAAGTACATTTAGTATTGGATGATTTTCAATAATCAAATAAATTTCCTAGTTGTGTTTCATCGAATTCGCTCAGTATTATAGTATTATACATACTTTAAAAAAAGCTATTAAAGCTATTTCTTGGCTGATTATGTTTTAGGAAACCTACAAACTCTGGCTTCAATTGAAATAAACCGTCCATATAACGCAAATTGCATTTCACCTCCGAAGGCATGGGAAGTGGGTCAGAACTAGTTCTCGTTAAAAACCTGTGGATGAGGTCTGACTGACAACTGAACTAGGAAATTCGACGACTCGGCGTGGGGTTTCTGCGTGAACCTTGTAAAGAATGGTGGTTGATCATTCATCTTCGTAATTGGATAGCAAAGATTGTTGTTTAATTAATTGGTCCGAACTTTTTCGACTTTTTCGAACACTCAAATGTAAGCTTCGCAAAAATTCACTTTCGGCTTGTTCCCCCGATGAATGAGACTAATGACTAATTAGTTGTTCGTACTTCAATAATTATTTCGTAATGAATCCATTACGCCTTTTTCGAAAGTCCAATTTGCTTTATTTTCGGGAGTATTCCATCGCGAGATTCATTATTTAGATATTGTGAAATACCTTTTCATTATATTCTTCCGTGCGAAATACGTCGCAAATATATGATTATCGATAACGTGAATTTTAAAACGGATTTAAAATTACTCCTGCACCTCTCGGTTGACTTTCGATAGTATATTATTTTCAGGGAAAATACGACTAACAAGGCAAACGAATATCAACTTAAAAGTTCTTTTTCGAGCATGAATAAATAAACATCTATATCTCTCATTTCAACTAAATGAAATATTTATGTTATAATTTGTATTAGGTATTGTAAATATGCGCTGCTTTTGTAGCTACTTAATTTCGTAGAATTGTTGTTGAAATAGATGGTATATAAGTTTCGCCAACTACAATTTTTTTTGGTATTGACGTTATGTATGTCTGCTACATCGGAACGAATGAACAAATCAAGAAAAACTTCAATCTTTTGGTTTACCCATCCTTCGATATAAACTTCAGATGCAGTCAAGGAATGCCAACCACTCTGTCGTTTTGAAGTACCCAATCAAATCCTCTCTGCTTTCCACTAACATAGATAGTGCAGATCGTCTTAAACCATATTCAGAATTTTCCTCATTTTATAGATGCAGATATTCTACAATCTATTCTGTTGTATCACTTATAGTATGGTAACCTGCAGGATGGGCATAATACTAATACTACTGTTTATACTAGTAGGTCATAAATTGATATTTTAAAGATAAACAAAGCTTGGATTAAAGGAATATCCTTCCGACTCGTGATTTTTGACATTTCGAAGTTGAACCTCTAAATAATGTCCAGTATCTTCCACGTCTTCTAGAGTTGATCCCATTTGGTCATTTCTTCTGCATGCCCCGAAAATACCAAATATTAAAATTATATCAAATATTGAAGCTCCAGGCGGGCAATATTTACTAGCATAAGCAATATTAGTGTAGGATCTTTGGTGCGTGTCTAAGATATGATTTAATACGTTCAAATTCAGACGCTCTGGCGTCTGTGATAAAGCATACTTTATCGTAAATATGCAGGTAAATGATCTTAAAATATGAACATCAGAAGATTATTTGATCCGTAGCGAAACGACTGGTTATACACTTATCATGTTGGGTGCCATAGCATCAGTGTTATTCCCAAAATTGTTGTAGAATACCTAAAACTAGCAAATACCAGAGAATATACCAGGCATTAGCTAAGGAGTTCTTTGGAAACTATGTTGGTAGAAAGCGGCGTTGATTAACTCATTCTGAAAAGGCTTGAAAGTAGGCGTTCTTTCAGTGTAGCAGAATGATATATATATATATATATATATATATATATATATATATATATATATATATATATATATATATATATATATATATATGAAAAACTTGGTTCACGGAATGAACCGCGTAAAAGATTTGAAAAATCTCGACGTTTCGGCTCCTTTTGCGAAGCCATCTTCAGGAGAATTAGAAGGGAAATAATTCAGACTCGTGGCCTCAATCTGCCTACTCCACGAATCGAATTTAGGAGGAATCGGAAACAATACGATTGCGTGGTCTCAACCTGCCTACTCCACTAACCGTATTGCTTCCTGTCAACTCTGAAGTCTCAATCTACCTACTCTTCAGAGTCAACTGACGGGCCGATCGTCGCGTGGCCGTATTTATAGGGGAGGGGGGTGGGTACTCACGCTCATCAGTGCGGGATGCACTCTGATTGGGCGTTACATGGCGACCACTGAGAAGTGGTTTCCATGCTGATGGGAGTCTGTGACTGTCATCTCTGGTGTTCAAACAATTTGGACGTTTTTCTATTTCTACAGCTTCACGGATAATTCGGGATTTGAAAGATCGGACGGGAGCAATAGTTCTTGTATTGGGGAAATCGATAATGTGGCCTGTTTGGGTGTGATGTTGGGAAAGGGCGTTGGCGATATCTGAGTGTCTTACCGAAAGTGAATGTTCCTTGGCACGGACCTGAATTCGTCGGTTCGTTTGTCCTATATAGGAACGAGGACAATTGGAAACAGGGAATCTCATAAACACCGTGATTTTCGTTAGGAATTTTATCCTTGACGGATCTGACCAGATGGGAGAGTTTTTGTTGAGTAGTGAATATTGTTTTGATGTTTGTGTTTTTGAGAGATCTTGCGATCTTATCTGTTACTCCTTTGATGTAAGGAAGAAATAATTTAGGTGTAGATTCTTGTTCAGTGGGTTTTGGAAGGTGGTAGAGGTGGGGTGATATTTTGTGTGTTTGCGTATGCTCTTGTCGATTTGATATGTGTTGTAACCGTTTCCGTAAATAATATATGTTTTAGAGTTTTGAGTTCTGATTCACGGTGTTCGTCGTCAGATAGTCGAATGGAACGGTAGATTAGGGTATTAACTACAGAGTTAAGTTGAGAAGGATGGTGGTGAGACTGGGCATTCAGATAACGGTTTGTATGAGTGGGTTTACGATAAACTGAATAGGAGAAGCCTTGGGATGGAAGTTTTCTGATCATGACATCGAGGAATGGCAGAGACCCATCGTTTTCCACTTCCATTGTGAATTGGATACTTGGATGTATGCCATTCAAATGATTTCAAGAAGTGGAGCAACCGAGTCCTTCGCCATGGGGCCAGATCGCAAAAGACATCGTCTACATAACGTACCAGCATGATGGTTTTAAGGTCGAATTGACGAGAGAAGCTTGGGTTTCGGAAATGTTCCATGAAATGTTTGGCTATTTTTCAACATTTTCATGGACATATCGTACCCCAAGCTCTCTCGACATTCGAC